>JASDQU010099844.1:300909-403475 GCA_032191745.1 Picea mariana
CCTCATACATGATAGAATCCAGTGGAAACATTGCAATCTTGCCATTCTTGAAATCCTGAAAACTGTTAAGTCTGCTGAATTTTGAATGAGACCTAAAATTCTACTTTCTCCATATGAAGTCCAATGAGGTTGGAACCACTCTCAAACATCCTGAAACAATTAATGGTAATGTTAAGAATTTAACATTACCATTAATTACTAGGGTGGGTGAAATGGAGGGGGTGGGGACCTCTTTAAATAGCCCTAGTAAGGCTAAATAACCCTCACCTGCACACCCAAACACCTCATTCCCCCTTGGAAGCATGTGGGCCTTGCTTGGAAGCGCCCTCCGAAGCGCGCTTCCAAATTTCTGGAGCACGCTTCGGAGGGGGACGCTTCAGAAATCACAGGAATCGTGCTCAAGAGCCCCGAAGTGCGCTTCCAAAAATTGATTCGCACTTTAGAGGGCGCTTCCAGCACGCACCCGCCCGGATCGAGCTTCAGGGCTTTGAAGCGGGGGGGGGGAAGCTTCCGGTAACCCTGGTTTCAAGCAAGCAATTTCATAATCTTCGACATCAACAATTAAACATACCATAGACATTTGCATGAATTGAAAATTGCAGATTTACTTACTTCACCAAGAATAATGAAGCACAAAAACCCTAGATTGCCAAAATTTCCACCAAGAAATGATCCAAGAAGCATCCACACAAGTCTCCAAGAAGTGCGCATCAAAATTTCAGCCAATAAGCCTCAAAAAGGGCACAAATTTCAGTCCTCTCTCCAAGTGAGGAGAGTTATGATGAAAAAATGAAAATGCCAACCATATTTATATGGAAAATCCTGGCCTAATTACCCAACAGTTATGTCTTTTCCCAATTTTGAGCCTACTTCTCAATTTCTTCATTAAAATAAAAATTAAATTCAATTTATACAAAATGACCCTTAAAGGGTGATGTCATACCCCTTTAGGGTGACGTTAGGCTTGCTAAGGTGACGTCCAAGCTGGAAGGAGGTGGCGCTAGGCCTCCAAAGGTGACTCATCATTATCACACGTGCCAAGTGTCACATCCAAGCTGGCTCATCATCTCAATCAAGCCCTAACAATGTCATGGGCTATGAGGGTGACGTCCCAGCCTCCAAAGGCCAACGTCTTGGTGTGAGATAGATGGAATCTCTCTTCCTAAGCCTGCTAGAGTGCCTCCAAAGGCAAGGTCCTCTTTATTCATTGTGCAAAAGGTGATCACAAGCTAGCCCTAGACGTGGGCTTTTTGCATCCATATCTGGGCTCCAAAACCCCATGAAGGTCCGAACAAGTCATCTCCTCATGAACTCTTGTCCACCGGGAAAGGTCCTGTAAAGACAAACAAATATGCCCTCCAAGGGTCCATAAGTCACAAGAATCTGAAAATTCTATATTACTTCTTATTTGGTATTTTCCATAGCCTACTATCACATCTTCGAAGACTTGTCGAGGGCAAGGAGTGTTGATTTCAAGGTGGAACCAGTCTCTGCTTGGTATCCAGCCTTATGGAGACACAAAGCTCAATACAATTTCTACTCGGTCCACAACAGTTTTATTTTTATTTCAAAAAATTAATCTTTGGTCCTAACACATTGAAACTGTCACTTGAGGTTGCCTCCTTTCTTGCAGAGAAAGGAATTTTTGAGACTATAGAGGATTTCAGTGTTCTAAGCTTATTCGGTTTCCAAGAGAAACCTTTCTTGCTCCGCTTCTATGTATCTGATAGACACTTTGTCATCGAAGTGTGTCGACAGTACAAGTATTGGACACACTTCTTCAATGAAAAAAGGAAGAAGCAGTTCATTCCATTGCCTTAGAGAGTTGGAGAAATTGTTGTCAAGCATATTTCCCACTTGGAGGAAATTGCAAGACAATTTGACCAACTTGGCCTAAATGAAGCTAAATGCATTGAGGGTTTTGACCCTAATGACCTATTTTCTGCACACATGTCCCTGGTGGGATACTCTTCTTATTTATGCAAGTCTGAACAATCAAAATCTGCCCGAGACCTCAGTTGATGAAGCTCTGAATGATATCGAAGAGTTAGCTAGCACTAATGAGTGTTACAGACAAAAGGGCAGAGAAGTAACAAACAAAAGCCCTAATTTACCCAGTGTTTCATAGAGAAGTACTGCTGCTAAAACAAAACCTAGAAGTAGCTGTCTGGAAACAAGAAAAACACATGTCGGGAATTCAGATGATGGAAGTGACAAAGACCCTATGAAGAATAATTTGGAAAAATCCCATGTTGTGCGTACTTTTGCTAAAAGAAAGAGAGGAACTCAGAAAACGAGACTGAAAATACTTGAAATTGAAGAAAGTCCGCGAGCTATGGATGCAGACAAAGTGTTAGAAGAACCCAACTGGTTAGAACAATAATTGCTGGAAACTTGGGAACTTGCTGAGGCTCTGGTTACCCAAGAAATAGAGATATTTGAAGACGAATCTGTCCCACTTCACTATGCAGCCTACCATAAAAATTCCAAAAAAGTGTTAGTAGAGAAGGTTAACATGAAAAACAAGAAAGTGTTTGAAAAATGGATATCAAAAATTGATTTCAATGGGTTGCGCCCTAAAAAATTGTATAGGTTCACAAGGCAATCGGGGAAGCACTAAAAGAGTCCATTTTTGATATTGAGAAAGAATTTAATTGTAAAAGAAAAATAAAGGAATTAGAGAAAGATGTATTTCCGAAACCATTGTTTGTTGAGCCTTTAATTGCAATTCAACCAACACTTACTCTTGAAAACATCCCAAAAAGCAACAATAAGTTGAAAGGTTCCTCTAGTTTGCTGTTGGCTATGAGAAAATACGTTGTAGATGGAATTAAAAAAGGAATAGACCTAATCCATGAAATCTGGGAGCTAGCACATAGTTCAACCCGTTTTTCAACAAGGATTATGCATTTTAGAGAATATCTTTAAAAGGATCTAGAGAATGACGAAGGTTTTTACAAGAACGCTATGGGAACATTTGAGGCAAACGCTTCAATATTAAGTGACACCCGTAGAAGAGAGCATAACCTTCCATCTAGTATCCGAATGAAGCAAATTAATGCTTGTTCGCTGAAAAGAATTAAAAGTTTAAGAAAAACGTTGTCTAAATTAGATGCTGTGAAAATCAAAAGAGCTAACCTGTTTCTAAAACTTGTTGATCTTAGAAAGGAATTAGATGGCCCTAATTTATTAATGGATACTATACTTATGTCTAAACAACAACTATTGGAATAACTTGAAGTGTTAAAAGTTGCATGGGTGAATGAGTTTACTGACTCAATTGAATTCTCTGAAGATGAGGTGGAAAGGTGGCTTGTCCAATACAGTAGTAAGAATGATGATATTGAGGACACATTGCACCAATTGAGTATTGATTCAAGGTAAATGGAAAATGAACTATTTGAAATAAAAATCAAGCACGAAATAACGGTTGCTCCGATGAGGGAGTACATAGAAGAGTGGTTGAGAAAAGCATTAATCAGGATCACCAAGACATATCAACATGAAGCGGTTACAACGATTATGCCACCTCCAACACAACAACAACCATCTACAAAGGACGTCTCAACAAGCAAGTAAAGGGTTCAAAGATTTCCATCACGGTAAGTCAAGTAGCAACCTTGTTCTTGCCCTTGCCATCTTTCTTCTTCAGTCATTTGTCATTTCTCCTTTTCTGTTTCCAATAACCTGTGAAACATAAGGCCGACCCTTGACTGTTTTTGTTTTGTCTTCCAGATCTCTCTTCCATTTTATGGTCTGCGGGAGCCCCATCCCAGCCCTCTTTGAAGGACAAATGCAATCTATTTTATTTGTAACACAAGACAATACTCTTTATTTATTTCAAGACTGTTAGAATTAGGAAAGTATTGCAGAATAGAGATGTCTTTTTTTTTTTAAATAAACAACTAGAATAGCAACTAGAACATATCTATAGATCTTGAACTGTTAACCAAATTCAAGTACACACCATACTTAGATCTGAAGAGACTTTAACCAGTGATCTATCTCCTAGTCAGTAAACATTTTATCATCAAGAGAGAAAATAGTACTTGTACAGGCTCACTAGATCTGAAGCAAATTTAGATTAAGGATAGATCTGGATTAATAGATCTAAATTAGAACTGAAGAAACTGATCTAATTTAGTGGATCTGAAATAGATCTAACTAGGAGCAAGGTTTAAATAGAAATAGATCTAAGTTTCAGACAATTGATCTAATTAATGAAAAACTTTAGAAAGTAAATAACAACTTACAGATTTGACTAGAAGATCTTACATGGAAGACTTACCTCAAATTTCTGAAGGAGAGCAGCCACACATAGGTGATGTAAATCACTGAATATATGCTCAGAAAAGTCAAGTTCATAGATCTACCATATAGGTTAGATCTCTTGCCAAGAGATGAATAGATTTTCTTGCCACCAAGGAGAAAGGGCCACATAAACACCATATCAAAAATCCGTGATTAAACCCTCTCACACACAGAAACTTCCAGGGACCCAAACCCTCATACACACAGGAAATTTTAGGGATCCAAGCCCTCACACAAACAGAAACTTCCAGGGAACCAAACCCTTGCCACAAAAGAGGGGTTACAGGCTGCTTGTAGAGGGCCGCGGCTCAAAGAGAGTGTTTATAAATGTAGAGGGAGAGGCACAACTCAAAGAGAAGGGCCACATTCATGCTAGAGAGGTGACGGCTCAACAGATCTTCTTTAAGAGGGAGACGACAGCTTCAAGTTCTTTACACCAGCATAAAAATTCAGCTCAGCAACCTCAACACAGATTTGCCATCAGCAGGGAAAGACCTTTATCACACCAACACATGGACCTGTCAAAACAAGGCTGAACTATTGAAGGAGGAGGGCCGCAGCTTCAAAGAGGAGATCCGCTCACTTTGAATGATAATGAGAGTGTAGAATAAAGGGTAGAGGGTAGGCCTTTATTTATAGTTTAGGCTAGGGAAAAATAAGGGTAATAGTAATTAAAATAATAATTAAAAATAACATGTTATAATTAAAATATTTAATTAATATTTTACATTAACCTTTAAGACAAAAACAAAGCCCCAAACAAACACAATCAAGGGTAAAGGGGTTTTAGGTGGGGTTGCTTAGTGGCAATACTTGTCCATTCATTTTCAAGGTGACCTTATTAACTTTATCATCATTGTATATGGGATACATCCCTCATGTGGTCATGCCCACCTTCAAGGAGGGTCATACACCAACAAAGTACCTGATCAAGGATCAAGTTGCCCCATAACATTTCTGGGGTCTTATCCACCAAGGTACAAGACCAAAGATCAACCCATGCCCTAGGCATGGGTACCCTGGACCATGTCTAGGGACCCTAGACATATCTAGGAACTTTAACTGCTTGGTCCTAAACCAAGAACCCCAGTCATATACTGGGGGCCCTCTCAGGGGTCTTTACTGCTTGGTCCCAGACCAAGAACCCCAGTCATATACTGGGGGCCCTAACAAGGGTCTTTTGTTGCTTAGTCCCAGACCAAGAACCCGAGTCATATACTGGGGGCCCTAACAAGGGTCTTTTGCCATGACACTGATTGTTTTGGTCCCAGACCAAGTACCCCAGGAGTGCACTGGGGGCCCTAGATCTCGGCTAGGGTCTTTGCCATCCTCCCGGAGAATGGCTCTTGCTGCTGCTACAAATTTAACAAAGACATCTATTATTTTTGGAGTTTCCCAGAGAACTAGTTTGGGACATAACACTATTGACTTCTCAAGACTTTCAATTTAGGCATGAGATTTTAGATGTGTGTCTATCAAAATCTTTATTGGGTTTAATGAAATGATCATTTAGAGTTCTCTGTTATATGCAGTCCATATTTTCCTTTCCCTTTTGCTGAATATTGTGTTATATTTTGATGAATGTCGTGATGGAAATGTTGTCCTATTACCGCATACTCCTTTGGTTTATAATCTTGTAACATAGTGTAAATATTTGCTTCTTATAAGATACTTGGTCCCTTCTCAGGTATTCTTTGTATGTGAATATTTATTTCAAGAATAAGCCTGGTCCTCTCTTAGGCACTTTATGATATGATATTTAGACACTTAGGAGTTAGTTAAGATCTACTTGGCCTAATATGTTGTTAGCTAAAAGTGTGTTTCTTTAGTATGCATTAGTATGCATTTGTAGTTAGGAATCCGACAGTCACGATATGTTCCCGACATAGAGTGATCCGACGGTTCATATTCTTCTCGATCTTAACGACCATTGATCTGTGGCTTAACACCCGATTGGTCCATGATCTCTATTTAAAGAGCATGGAGGGTCATTTTCCAATGATTGTTTGTGAGAAACTCTCTTGTAAAATCTCTCTGTAATCTTTTTCTTTTGCATTAATAAACTGCTCCAAGTGGCCGCGTTGGCTGGGGCCGTGGATCTTTCCCTGTAGTGGTTTTACCACGTCAAACATCGATGTGTTTATCTTTGATCTGGTTTGTGAGTCGTTACTGAAGGTGTTCGCCCTCTGTTGGCATACATGTGTTGTCGAACATGTTATCAGAGCTTGTTTGAAGACCCGCTCCTGTTGTAGATCGAGATCGTGAAGATGAGTGGCCTCATCTCTCTTTTCTGCCATTTCCATACATTTTTGGGCTGAGAGGACTGTTCCATTGCGTCTGAAGCGTTCGTTTAATTTCGGAATGTTTTTCGTTTCACTCGAAAGGGTTTCTGTTTGCCCAAGATACGACCATTTCAACTAGATCCGGAGGTATAAAGCCCGAAGATGCCCTTTTTAAATTTTTTGCAGAGTATTATTTCGGTTTTATATTGTTTGTTTTCGGGTTGCTACTCTTTTAGATTTGCGTATGCTCTTTGCCCCGCGCCCTGTGCGATCTTGGCAAATCAGAAACAGATAGGAAAATGTGCATTTTCCGGGTAAGCTAACCAACATCTAACCCTTGTTGTCATCGAGAAGCAAATTTTTTTTTTTGTATGAAAAGAGTTTTTTTTAGCACGCTCTCCAAGGCTATATTCCACAACAACAACAACAACATCAACAAAAACACCCCCAATCCTCTTGCTAAACAATACAATATGTTTTGCTAGCTCATTTGGTTAAAAGTTTCCTTATTTAGTAAGAGGTCTTGAGTTCAAGTCTCTCTTTTTGTTACTTTTATACTTGAAGTGAAATACACTTTACTTTTGTTACTTTCATAAGTAGCTTTAATATTTTAGAGTTATTTATTTTTCATGCAGCTTTTCTTTTATAAAGTAACTTCATTGTAAAAGTGATCCCCACTTCATTGTATAAAAGTGGGTCACTTCATCACTTGGTCCTTTGGTTACTATTTATGCATTTTTTAAAAATGGCATAACGTTCACATCCGAAGTTCGTTTTCAGTGCCGTTTTTTTTAAACCACCTAATTTTTTGAAATCTTTCCATACAGATCATCAATTTCAATTTTTAAATCCATATTATCTACATATTTAATATAGCTTCTTCAAGTAAATCTTTTGCTTACCAACACCAACTACTTCCATTGGAAATCCCATATGGAGGATTTATTAAGAAGTAAAGGCTTGTACTAGATTACCTTGGGAAAGGAAACAAAACCTACTGATGTTGATAAGAAAGTTAAATGGGCTAATAGAAATGACGAAGCACGTAGACTAATCGAAATGTCCATCTCTCCTGATTTAAGGTTCCACCTTCAACAAATTGATAAATCCAAAGAAGCTTGGGAAAAAATTGAATCTGTGTTTGGTAAACACAATATTATTCGAGCACAACAGTTAGAAAATCAAGTATTGACTTCAAGTCCAAGTGATTTTTCTTGCATTGAAGACTATCTATCTAAGTTTAAAACACTCATAATTTTATGTGAAGAATATAAGATAAAGATGGAAGAAGATCATTTCATCTATATTTTTTCTAAGCTAGGTAGTGCATATTCTATGTTTGTATCTACCTTTTATGCCATGCAAGAGGCTCTAGGGACAACTTATCAAAAACCCACTCTTGAGAACTTTATGATGCTTTGATTAGAGAGCAAAATAAGTTTGTACAACTTCGAGTGATCAACACTGCAAGAACCTCCAATAAAGCCTTAGTAGTCCATCAGAAAGATAAACCCAAGAATCCCAAGAAGCAACATCCTCGCCACAACAACAAGCAACATAAGGGTCCCAAACCCACTCAGACAACTTCCGCTCCTAATGGTGACAAAGGAGCAAAATACAAAAATAAGAAGATTGACAGACATTGCAACTTTTGTGATAAAGATGGTCATGATGAGTCGAAATGTTTCAAGAAGATTGCAATGTTAGAAACAATGATGAAGAAGCACAACATCAGTATTGATTCTACTTCTTCTTCTTCTTCTTCTTCTTCTTCTTCTCATGGACATGCACTTTTTGCTTCTGGTTTCTCCTTCAATACAACTTCTACGTTTTGTTCTGATGAGTGGCTTATTGATCCTGGAGCATCTTATCATATGGCTAAGGATGGAGACATTTTCTGCTCTCAATGAATGTAACACCAAGAAAATATTTGTTGGTGATGATAGATCTCTTAGTGTTGAAGGATCTGGAACAATTCAAGTAGAAAATGGTCATTTCAATGATGTATTATGTGTTCCAAGTCTTAGGTGAAGGTAAAACGTAGAGTTTTCACCTCACCAAGTTGAAATCAAGGATCTAAAAGATCCTAAGCATGTTCTTGCAACTGGAATTGCTGATGATATTACCATGTTGTACAAGTTTGACAACTTTGGGTCATCATCTTTTTCATCAGTTTTTGTTGCTCATAGCGATGACTTGAACAAACTTTGGCATGAGCGATTTGGTCATCTAAACTATTGCTCATTACAACAACTATGTAATCAACATATGGTGACTGGTCTTCCTCATGTTTCATGCATAGATGGTTGTCTTTAGGCTTATAGATCCACTTTTGACTTGGGTTTTCATTCATCATCGCATAAGTCCATTTTCCACTTGTTATCTTACAAATTCTTTATATTATGCATTCATTCTTGGTTTAAGGGTTGGAACCATGTCATCCATTGCACATGTTACTCCCTCATGTAAAGCAATAGTGTTATCGGAATCGTATTGGAATTGTTGGAACTAGTCGGGCTGACTGGTTTTAATGCCATAAAAGTCCGGTTTGGTGTTTCAAACCAGTTAAGGGTGGTTTTGTACGAAACCACCCTTGAAGCTTCGAACTGGTCGATTTCGTATCGCACGACTAGGGACCAACAAATCTTAATTTAAAAAAAAACAATAAATTACTTAAAGGGAAAGCAAAATACCTAATCATAGGGCCCTACAAAACCTAACCCTAGTAATTAATGGTAATATTAAATTCTTAAAGTAAAAGTTGACATTCTCCTTTATCTTTCCTTTTGACATTATCCTTTATCTTTCTTTACATTCTCCTTTATCTATCCTTTTTTCATCATTTTATTTAAATTTTTAACATTACATTAATTGCTTCAGGATGTTTGAGAGTGGTTACCTCATTGGACTGCTTATGGAGAAAGTAGAATTTTAGATCCTATTCAAAATTCATTAGACTTAATAGTTTTTAGGATTTTAGCATTGGTAGGATTGCAACGTTTCAACTAGATTCTATCATATATGAGGGTATGGAACTGACATTCGATCAAGAGCACCGAGCCTTCTTTGTACCTTGATGTTGGTTGCGTTGATTGTTGAGCTACTTTGTCATGACCCTAGTGAAAATGTACCCTTCACTTGAGCAAAATCATTGATTAGGCATGGTAAGCTTTTTCTATGTTATTTTAATTCTTAGAGGGTGATATTGATGAGGGGTTGTAGCATGATTTTTTCTGGACTCTAGAGGCCTTTTATAGCCTCTTTGTGGATGTATTTTGGTTCAAATAAGGATTGCAATTGGTTGTCTTTCAGTTATATGCACCCTTACTTGCTATATACATGAGAAACTTTGCATATTTGTGTATAATGGCTTGGATTCATATGGATGCACATGAATATATATGTTTTTTTCAAAATTTGAATATTTAATGTAATTTTTGGTCGACCGTTTTTTTTGTTGGTCTCGGTCTGGTTCAGGTTTTTGTAGTCAACCCCGGTTTTGATAACATTAATGCAAAGGAATCCCCTCCAAATATGTAGAACATGCCTTGAACAAAGTGTCCTTGGGCAAATGTCTCAATGGTAAAACATGCCTCCAAATATGTGAAATACACCTCGAATAATGTGTAGTGTCCCATAAAGTCACTTTAATATGCCTTAAATGTCTTCTTGCACAAAACGTCTATCGTAGAATAGGGTAGACTCATGATCAAGCAACCAAAATGGTCCCTTGAAGTGGAACCCTCCTTATCAAGTGACCTGCTTTGACTGTTGCACTGCCACATGGCCTCATCTATGCTAGGGAATTCCTCTTCTAGCTTCTTTCCTTACCGCCTGTTATGTTGAGGGCATCCTTCAAGATAGGGGATCAACTATCCTTGCCATTCTTAATGCTTTTGACCTCCCATGTGTAGGGATTTCTTGCTCTTGGCTATATTTGATCCCTTAACTCGCCATAATCATGCTCTGGAGCCCTAATATGGTAGGGTGTTCTTGTTCTGGGGCTAGCTTCCTCAACTATGCCAAGTGCCAAAATGGAGTCGCTTGGTGAAATGTGCCTTTGATATGTCTCCATCAAGTTGTAATTGTCCTTGAACTCCAAGTGTCTTCTTTTGTGCTTACTAAGAAAGGAAAGCCCATGAAAATGCGAAATGGAGCACTTATTCAAGATAATGCTCGGAACTAGATAAAATTAGTTAGTATTCATTTGTCCATTGACCAGTATAATTTCATATGATTGTAAAATTTACCAATGGTTAGAATTAGTTGTATTTTTCCTACTCCTTTATGTTGATGAATGAATATGTCTACTTTGCTGCAAAGTAATGTTGTGCAAGTTTTTGGAAACCAGGTACATTAGGTGCCTAGGTATGAGTATCCATAATGGCTAGAAGGTTTGCCCAAATTTGCAGGGAACAATAGGTTAGGAGTGGTAATAATATATATTAAAAAAATATGTAAACAAAATTAAACTTAACCATAATTGATCATACTAAGTAACAAACTCTACAAAGTTAGAAGTTTAATTAAGAAAACATTCATTATTCAATGAAATGACAATAGTGTGGGAAATTCTAACATTCTCAAGAGTAAGGCCAAAATATCAGTAATAGGCCTCCACAAATATCATTTACAATATTCCCACGTAGTATAGTTATTCCCTCTTTCAAAGGTACAAAAATTAGTTTTGGATTTAAGGCATTTTGAAATCTCTCTTTTTTGTAAAGACGACAATGGGATCAACAATTGGCCCCTTATAATAGAAACTCTATGCAATAAACTTTATTAAGATTAGTAGTGTCCTCTTCCCCAATTCCAACTCAATTTAAGTGCCTGCCCTTTTTTAAAAAACCAACAATTATTAAAACTTCTTTTTGAGGAAAACTTGGCAGGACCCCACCCCCCACTTGCCTCTTCCTTGGAATATCCAGTTGGAAGGCAGTTCAGCTGCCAACCGCTATTAACCCCAAGGGGCTTGAATAGATTTGAACCTGTGATTTATGGCCTACCGTTGGTAATATATCTTAGGATGATGGTTGAATTTATTGAGCAAACCCTTGGGGCTCCCAATTATTAAAATTTAACCAATAATATTATACTTTTAATAAACCCTTTTGTGCCAAGAACATAAAGTGAACTAACTAACTGGCTATCAAAAAAGATACATGAGAAGGGTGTGGAAGAGTTAGCGCAAGCAAAGTAGTATGTTGTTCCCTTACTTCAAAGGTTGTTGTCCTGCTAGTGCATAGATTGGTCTCTTTCTTTTGTAGTCCTTAAGAAGAAAAATGCTATGGCCTATTGTTGGTAACATGCCTTGGCTAGATGGTTCAATTGATTGAACTAACCCTTGGGGCTCCCAATTATTAAAATTTAATCAATAATATTATACTTTTAATAAACCCTCATGTGCCAACAACATAAAGTAGAGTTACAAAGAGCGCCCTCCCTGCTTCGAGCGCAAGCGCCTAGGAAGCCTGCTTTAGAGCACGCTCCAAAAATCCTGGAGCGTGCCTTGACCTGCTCACGATCACTCCTTGCCAATTTGGGAGTGTTGCGCTTCAGGTGGTGCTCCATAATTTTTGGAGCGTGCTCTTAGAGTGCTCTGGGCACGCTTTGCACGTGCTTCAGTGAGGGACCCAGACGCTTCAACGCATAACCAAGAAAAGGACATTTTTTAAAATTTTGTTTTTATAATTGATGAAATGGGTGGGTCGTACCCTAGGCTTAGGGTTTAGGGGAAAGAAAGGAGGATAATAAAGGAGCTATTCCCCCTCGATTCTCCTCATTCTTTCATCTATGTTTGCTTGATCTTGGAGAGGAGGAGAGAGCAAAGGAGACCTTGGAGAGTGCAGATTTGTGAGAGCTTGGAGGAAAGAGTTTGGAAGAGTTATCAAAGAGGAGCTTGGAGGAGAGAACAAAGGCAACCATCTTCTCAAGTTTCAAGTTTCAAGTTTCAAGAGCTAAAGAGTTAAGCCCAAACCCCAACTCCCTCATTTCTTTGGATTAACATTGTTCAATGTTTATGGTTTTTTTCTCCTCTCCTACTCTTTTCCATCCATTCTTCTCCCTCGTTTCATTGCAGGTTGTTCATGTAAAACTTGAGGAAAATGGTCTCTTTTGGTTTATCATTCCTTTTTTGGTTCTCATGGTCTTGGTGGGGAATAAGCATTAGAGGGAAGGAGAGGATAGTGGTCATTCTCATGATGACCTAGAATATGAAGATGGTGAAGGGCGAAGAGCGCAATGGAGGTGGAAAAGTCGCATCAACACCCTTGTGGAAATTTGTGACAAAAGTTGAGGAGGGGAAAGTTGGTGGAACGGTTAAATAATTTTTTCCTCATGATTGTCATAATGGAAAACTTTTTGCCGGTTCATATACTCGTGTGAGGAGGCATCTTTGTGGGGTAATGGATAGTGATGACATGAAGGGGGCCATTGGGATCACAGTTTTCCCTAAGGTGCCCAAGGAAGAGAGACAAAGATACATAAAGATAGAGGAAGCTGCACAAAATAAAGCATGGTAAAAAACAAAAGCTTCACTCCAATGCCTCATCTAAATTTGGTGGAAACACATTTCCATCTCCTTGTGGTTTTGGAACCTTGGATCTAGAAGAACAATACAAAATTTCCTTGATATTGGAGGTAGGGATGAGGTGGATGCAAAAGTGGTCCGGTTTCTCTATGCTTGTGGTATCCCATTCAATGTGCATTGCTCCCCCTATTGGCATGATCTTGTCAAGGGAATCAACGAAGCCCCTAAAGGATACAAGAGCCCCTCCTATGAGAAAGCCAGAATTGTGTTACTTGACAGGGAAAGAGCAAAAATTCAAAGAGGTCTAACATGGTTTACAAATGATTGGGGGGACTTTGGTTTATCCATTGTATTGGATAGTTGGACAAATGTTAGAAACCAACATTTGATCAATGTTCTTGGTGTTTCTGTTACCGGTGCAGTGTTTCTTGCAGCACATGATTCCTCCTCAATCATTGCATCTTCTCAAAACATTGCAGAGATCCTATTGAAAACCATTAATGATGTTGGTCCTTCTAATGTGATTCACGYAATCACTGATAATGCAACAAACTGTAAGGGAGCAGGTAAAATCATTGAGCAAGCTCATCCACACGTCTTTTGGTTTGGGTGTTTGGTGCACACTTTGAACYTGTTGATGCATGATATTGTCAAGCATAAAAAATGTGGATGGATTAATGACTTGTACAAAAGAGGGAAGAAACTCATCAAATTTGTCACATGTCATACAAGGGTCAAGTACTTTTATGGCACTTATTCTAGGTTGCAACTACTTAAGATTGCAAAAACTAGATTTGCTAGCTATCACCTTACCTTTAGGCGCCTATTGAAGGTGAGACAAGCTTTGGGTGCTATGGTGATGAGTGATGCATGGGATGAAATGAGCAGTGATAGAGAAGGTACCAATGCAATAAAGGAGATAGTTCTTGACAGTCAGTTTTGGTCAAAGGTTCAATATGTTTTGCAATTCACCAAGCCAATTTATAACATAATCAAGTTTGCAGATTCATATCAACCAATCATTGTAGAGGTGTATGAGCAAATAGATAACATGCTGGGGCAGATTAAAGACATTGTTGAGGCTAGAGATGTCAACCTATATAATCATATTCATGTAGAGGTGAAAAAACAATGGGAAATGCTAAATATTCCACTACATGCCTTAACATATGTGCTAACACCTAAGTGCTATCATGTATCATGGCTTTCATCACCAACACCTGGTGGTGGGTCCAAGAAAAAACCACACAAAGATCCAGAGGTGCAAAATGGTTATATGACAACATTAGAAAAAATGGTCCCGGACGAGGAGTGTGACACTGTACAGAGACAATTGAGCCAGTACATCCTTAACCATGCTACCTTTGGGACAAACCTTGCAATTAGAGATCGAGGCACACTTATGATTGAGGCCACACTTGCAAATGACAGGAGAAATAAATCTGTAGATATCATCCAAGGAATTTCTAGATAGAATGGGGAAATGCAATGACACTCTGCTAAGATCAACAGCTGGCCCTCCAACCAAGGAAATCACTAGTTAATATGTAAAGGAACTAGAATTGATTGCAATGTTGAAACTCACACACCTCTATACAACTGGAACGTGCTTCGAGATGGTAGTTTTTGAAGGAAAAATGCTCATGGGAAGTATCCAAGCTTTCAATACCCCTCCCTATGATTATGGAGCATTTTGTACCTGGTCCAAAGCTCCCGGGAGCACGGAAATGGCGGGAATGGGTTTTCCAACTCCAGATAGTGGTGGTACCCATGCAACTTTGCTGCAAAGTATTTAATTAAGTAGATATCTGTGAAGAAAGTTGTTTACCATGGTTAATTCTTCCTGCAATTTTACATACTATGGTAATCGAAGACTAGATTTCCTCGTTCATAGTGTTCAATGATTGATTTATCTATGAACCAATGTTATCTTTTGTGATGAAAAAAAATATTGTGATAAATATAAGCTAAGATATGATATGATAATTCTCTTAATGTCCAACTAATGACCACAAAATATAGGTCAATGGGACCAAAATCTGCATAATACAAAGTGGGATTGCAAGTACAGCTCCTAGAGCTAAGTTAACATCAATAGGAAAATATCTAAGATGCAAGAAACATGCCATAAAAAGATAAGAAATTAGTCCAAGAAAGGAAGATAAGGACCGAGACATGAAAAGAAACAATACATAGGTGAAAACTCCACCCTTGTATGATGTGAAGTGGTGCTGGAACAAGATCTGAGGCTGCCAGTGAAGGGGGAAACAGAGAAGGAGAAGTCTCATCATCTGAGTCCTCAACCACTGTGAAGGGGCCAATGCACTGTCTGAGAAGGTCGTCCAGAGAGTAACCTGGTTGAGTGGCCCTGGCTGCATGTTCCCAAAAAGTTGTGTGTAGGTAGTCAAGAAGTTTGAAGACAGAAATTCATTATTACCAGAGGTCTGTTCTTGGTTAGAGATTATTTATTTGCTTCTGGTAACCTCTATTTAGGAAATCAAGTTCAATTGTTTAGCATGGTCTGTAAACTAAACCAGTGAAATATGAATACCTATCCTATGTTTTAATATTTTAGAGCAGTTGTACCGAATTCATATGTTTTCAAAACATTGGCATGGATGTCTCATGGTCTGCTCTGTTGGGATTTTTATTTACTTGTTTCTATCGTGCATGCTTGTAAACTTATTATGAGCACTTCAATTTATTTGCACTGAAATTAGAGTAATTTGCTAATTATTACTATGGTGAAGTTTCTATAATTCACTGTCTAAGAAATGAGCCTTCTCGTTGTGAGAATGTTGTGTCTGTGTCTATTAATCAGGTTGATTCTTCATGCCTGTTTCTTAGTTTTAACTTTGATTATGTTTTACTATCCTCTAATATTCCTTCTTTGTATGTAGCTCATAAAAATAACTGTAGCAAATCTCCATTACATTTGTTGTGTTTTTATTTTATTTTGATGTCTTTCTATAATTTTAAATTATTTTATTTAATGGGTTCAGATTTTACCAAAAGCGATGCTCGACTTCCTGGATGCACCTGTTCCTTTTATTGTAAGTTCAGTATTTTCAGACTTTGTAGCAATTCATATTCTATTTTATTATGGAATAAAAGGTTATGAGAACCAACTTGAGACAACTTTGTCCAGTAGCTATCCTGGATGGTTAGTCCATTGTTAAAATCAAGTAGACGGGAATGCCTATATTAATGGATAACATCGAATGATATTAAAAATGATAACTTTGAAGATTTACTCTCATGGATAGGGTATTACTGATGCTACTTAATATGCTTAATTTTGTTAGATTGCCATTCTCATGCTGGGAATTTGTTCTGCTGTTGTATGTATTTGCAAAACCAGGCATTCAGTTTATGTTGTAGGCTAAAAGTAGTTTGACAGATATCTGCTTGAAATGGCGCATTCTTGGTGTTGTATGACTGGCATTAGTGTTGGTTGAATATTGTTATAGGGGAAATTTCATAAATTGATTAAATTTAAATTTTTTGTATGCCAACTTTGTTAGGGCTGTGGCAAGCACTTATGTTCTGAACATCTTATGTATATCAGATTTCTATTGTAATTTCTTGTTATCACCAACTCTTGAAAATGATCATATCTTTGTTTTATATACATTGAAAACAAAAGAAACCTTTTATCAATGGAATGTGATTCTATTTTAAATGTCCAAAATCAGCCTCATATTCACATTAGACTTTAGTATGATGTGGCAATAACCAATTCCAGTACATTTCCTCTCTGCTTGAAATGCCGCATTCATGATTTTGTACAATCGGCAGTAGTGTTGGTTGAATATTGTTATAGCGAAAATTTTGGAAATTGATTAAATTTAAAGTTTATGTAATGCATCTTTGTTAGGGCTGTGGTCAGCACTTGTGTTCTGAACATTTTGTGTGTCTTAGATGTTTATTGTAATTGATTGTTATCACCAATTCTTGAAAGTTATCATTTCTTTGTGTTTATACATGGTAGAAACAAAAATTACCTTTTATCAATAGAATGTGATTCTATATTAAATATCTAAAATCAGCCTCAGATTCATATGAATATGATGTGGCAAAAATCAATTCTATTACATTTCCCCCCTTCGCAATACACTTGTGCAAAAACCAAACCATGAAGGTATCTATTCCTTTGATAGGGCAGGGGAAAATTCAGAACCTGATTAAATTTAAAGTTTTTGTAATCCATCTTTATCAGGGCTGTGGCAAGCACTTGTGCTTTGAACATCTTATGTTTATCATTGCTTGTTATTGCCAATTCTTTAGAATTGTCATTTCTTTGTGTTTATTTATAATATTAAAATCAAACGAAACCTCTTATGATTGGAATGTGATTCTATTTTAGAGATCTAGAATCAACCTCAGATTCATATTAGTTTGATGTGGAAAAAAGCCAATTCCATTACATGTCCTCTCTTCACAATACACTTATGGCAAAACTGAGTCATGTACTTCCTTTTGATTTTTGTTTTTCTTTCATTTATTGGGAAAAAAAATCTTCTAGTCAAATTTTCAGGTATGGCCACTTAATTGCTTTATTAATTATTTTTGAGAGTCCACTGCACCTGAAGTGACGAGTTTGGAATGACAGTGAACTCTATCAAGAAATAACATTGGCACATGACTTAAATACATGAGAGAAAGGAAAGAAACAATCACAACATTATTTATAGGTGGAAATTATTATGAAGCTCTTATTCAAGTCGTAATTTATTACATTAGTATGTACATGTGGTCAAGAACAGTGCAGTTAGAATTGAGTAAGGCAGCTCGACTCTGCCATTTCTGACCAGATTCACAAAAAAACTGTACAGGTTGAGCCAGCAGCTAACTTGGTCGGACTTGGGTGAGTCCATTGACTCAGCTGAGTGAGATCTGACTCGGTTAAGTCATTGACTGAGCTGACTGAGATCTGTCTCAGTTGAATCTGTTTGTCAAACATGAAAGACATGTTAGCCTGTTGGTGGAGCCAGTCTCAAAAAACACATTAAAAAAATACTCTAAACTACAAAGACCTCAACCAACCTTAATAAAGTCCCCTCTCGCCATTCTTACCCTTTTAAGTTCTCAAAACTTGCATTTGGACTGTTTGGAGCTGAAGAAACCCTTGCCTGGCAGTGTGCTGTTGTATCTTAGAAGTTATAATTTATGTATCTCAATGTGGTTTTTCCTTTTTGCACCCTTACATGCAATATAAATCTATTAAACTTGCATATTTGATATATATATTACTTTTTAAAATTTTATTGTGTCAGCTCCGAGTTGAAGGACTTGCTGAGTTTGAGTTTGATTACTATGATCAACAGAGCATAGAGGTGACACACAAAATAACAAGAGATTGCCTACAGTCCTGATGATAACCCAAAACAGACACCTCTATATACACATAGAGGATCTTTCACATGACCATTTGGAAACACATTTGTTCTCCCAATTAACTAGACCGTAGAGTTTAAGACTTACCAATGGTGTCTTTGAATAACTTCGCGAAGTTGTGACTTAATACATGGACCACTTCATAAAGTAAATAAAATACATTGTCACAATAATAATAATAACTTCCATTGATCACTTGTTATTAAAGACAAAAGCGACTAGTGATAAAATATGAGAAAGTGAGCAACTTAGGACTAACAATTGTGCATTTGCTTATATAGGTTGGCATTCAACACAAGACCAATGAAGTGAGCTCGAAAATTTCAAATATAATCCGTGTGAATGTCTACAAAGATCAGGTATGCAATTTTTTGGTTTTCATTAGTGAGTGGAATGATAATCTAGATTCTAGATAAAGATACCAGGGAGTAATGGTTTTCAGGAATTTGATGAATATTCAAGTCTCATGGCATTTTATTTTTCCCTATGGACTACCTTTGGCCTAGGAATTATGGTATCTTCAGGTTTCTTGTATGCCTCAAGCTAGTTGTTGTGCGCTAGTTGTGTGTGCTCAAAGTCTTTATGCTGTACTTGTTTAGTTTTTGCTGTCATTTATATTCAAAGATTATCTTTTTAACAGTAACGGATCAATTAATGCTGTTGTGTATATATATGTTTGAGATTTTAACTGCAAGTCTGGACTCTTTTCTAATCCTCATATGGTTTCTTGGATCTTGTTTTAACATTGGTCATCTCATTGTAGGTAAAGACATGTTCAATACCACAATTGCCTCGTCAGAAAGAGTTATCTTCAGCATTAGAACCTATTCATGCAAAACTGGCAGCAGAGGATGGCTCAGCAGGGAGACACCCAGTGTATAAGTGTAATGACGTGCAGGTGATGTTCAAAATTTTCAAACCATTGTTGCCTGATATAATATAGTCTATATATCTTTTTGGGTATACTAGAAATGTTAAAGTATGTGCTAGACTTTTTCATTTTCGTTTAGATTCCCCATTTTTCCTTTATAATTTTGAATAGTAGAAAACCTTTTGTACTTTTTTTGTGTGGGGTGTGTTATGGATGAATCTTGTTTATTGCCTGTAAATAATAATCATCCGTGTGATAGTGAATGGGAACAAGAATCTACTCAGAAGATAGGAAATTGACATGGTAAAACACAATTACTGGAGCCATAGAAGTGAAAATTTTGATGATGGAATGGATTTGCTCGTAACCATTTGCAGGGTGTTTTCAGAGGGGGAAAATTGATGGAGTTATAATTTGGGTATAGTTGAGCTTCATAGGTTATTAAGGATGATTTGGTTATTCTGTTAGTTTTGACTTTTTATTGTATGATATGTCTAGGTATTCCAATTAATAGGTTTAGAACATGACACATGATGCAAAGCATGGGCACTCTATCAGCATGCCAATGGATGATAGGGAAATTTTAACACATTGTTTGGATTACCTTGTGTAATTTATGAAGTTTGTAAATAAAAAATTTGATTCTTCTCTCTTCTGACTCTCTGAGCGGGTATAAAGGAATGTCACATTGAAAGGGAGACCATCAAAAGATAAAATACTGAAAACTTTCAAAGGATACTATGCAGATTTCACTACTTGGGAAATATGTGATGGAGGTTGCCAATGGATTGCTGAGTTTTACAGATTCTTGATTTTCTATCTCATCTTCCAAAGTTATCATGCCACAATACTGATCACCTTAGGACTTTACTTCTCCTCCTTTGGATATCCAAATCATGTGTAACAAATATGATAAGATAAGATAATTTTACTGATGTCCAAGGAATGACCGCAATAGTAGGCCAATAAAAAGTACAATCTATTGTAGGCACATAGTGGGAGTGCAAAAGTAACTATGATCACTTATCTAAAAGAAACAAAATAGCTAAAGATCCAAATGATAATAACCAGAAATAATACAGATACAAAGCCCATGTGAAGCATACATGATGACAAAAAACAAAACAGAAACAACTATCTGTCCCCAACTGTAAAGGTGAAAAGAGGGAGCGTCTCAAGGTCCACTAGAGCTAGCAACAAAATGGTGGGAGGAAGAAGAAGATGATAGCCCAACTGATTCATCGATCATAGAGGAGCTGATACGTATAGCTTTTTCTCAAATGCATAGAAACATGATCCAGGGCTTAAGGAGCATAAGTTGCTCATAGAGGAGGAAACATGTTCCTTGTTAACCAATGGAATTGAGGCATATCCATAAAACAAACACTAGTATGGGGCCTTGTATCTGAAGAACAATGGAAGATTGAATATGAATATTTTTTCTCTTTTTTAAGAAAAGGGAAGTAGAAAGCGCTCCTTTTCTTTGAATTGAGCTTGATTGTTGCATCCTGAAAGAGGAGAGGATTTGTTAGTTATGCCATTTGTAGGAAGTGGAGTAAAGGGAGTATTTCATCTCCAAGTGCCCTACTATAATGACATTTGAGTGAGATATCGCTACCTTTTTTATGACTTGGGGGAATACCTCTCCACTTTCATCCACTACCTCGAGAGATGCTCAATTCTTTATATGCATAAGGTAGTGAATATTTGATGACAAACCTTACATGATTCCTTTATATATCCTCTTTCTCCTGGTCTACGTCATTGTTTAGTGCTAACAAGCATTGCATAGACACCCCAATGCTCGACATGATAGGAACGAGATCARTTAGACCTTATACAATGACTCACAATAGGGCTGAGATCCCCACGAGGCCTTAAAGGAGCATCCATTCTTAGCTTGTCCCTAGTTGTGGTCCAATCYGAGCTAGTCTCCTATCATAAGATTATTTCTCGCAACCTCAAATACTAGGGAAGTCTTTGCTCATGGTGCCCAAGCTTCTTGTAGGGTCACCCTACTAGGGCCTCTTGACCCTAGTTTCTCCCTTGACAATATTATTAAAAAATGTGAAGGTGCCTCCTTCATTCTTGATGAAGTGATTAATACGTCCTCTTCTTCAATTTCTACTTCCTAATCTTGACCTAGTGGAGCTTTCTCTTACTTTTCCCTTTTCCTCTTTGATGTATGGTTTATTTCACATATTTCCCGCTTTTATCTTCTTTATTTGTTTTTCTTCCAGAGTAGCATTGCACACTCCTATAGATTATTACCACTCTTTGTACGTCTTAATCCCATTGAATTACTTTTTGGTCATTTGTTAGACAATAATAAAATTATCTTAGCTTATATCCAATCTCAACCAATTCTTTTGTGAATGGTTGCTTGAGAAGGGAAAGGCAAGGGTCAAAACTTTCTTTTGAATATGGTTCTTTTAGGAAGAACTTATGTGATTTCCAAGAGAGAGCTTTGCAAATTTATTGGAATTTGGCTATCATAGGAATCAATAAAAGCTAGAGAGAATAATTTTTGAGGTTTTTCAAATAACTTCAGTTTATGGAGATTTCGAGATGTGGTCTTTAATACAGTCCAAACAACCATTTCCCACTTTGTATCTACATGTAGTTAGACAACTGCCAATGTCTGAACATTTCCTAATAACATGACATTCTGATCATTTTCCAAGTAAGTTATCTAGAAGAAGTTGGCATCTTTTGCTAATTGGTGAACATGTAGTATCACCACTGAATTGCTCTCTGAATCTGGTGGTTTGGGATGACCACTAACCATTTTTGACAGTTTTAGGTGTCAAAAAACATCCCAATGTGTGCCAATTGGATAATAAAGAGCTAAATGAGAGGAGCCCAGATTCCATGTTGGATCTTCCCAAATATTGATTTGATGATGATGTTCCAAATTCCATGCTAAAACTTCTCTGTTTTGATTGTAGACCAATTGTCTAATTAAAGTGATGAAATCTGCACAATGCTCTTGTTGCTGTTGTTGTCGTCCATTTGGTATTTTCTTTGTCTGTCATCTATAAACTGTTGTTGCCCATTTGAAAAATTGTTTATTGCTGTCGAAACTTTGAGTCTGAAAACCATCTTCAATATTCCTCCCTTTGTCAGCTGAAAGGAGAGACATCACGGGTTTTCCTATGGGTTACCCTTAACCAATTCTTCACTGTTTCAGGTGGCTTTTGGTTTACCACTAACCATCTTCACTTGATTTGTGCACTCCCCCCCCTTAAGGTGCAAGAGAGTGAAGACCTTCTACTGCAAGATATGTCTTTACTCGAGATTGAATTCTTCGGTAAGACTGAAATATTTGCTTGGTTGTTGATGTCCATTGCCAAGGGTCGGTCCACTCATAGTGAATCTTTAATCTTGCAGGTTTGTTTCTTTTGGAGCATTTGTCCGTTGAATGATTCTTCTTGCCACAATGTTGACAAGGATGGAGATCAAAACATCGATCTTCCATGTGACTAGTGTGATTGCAATGTTGGCACTTTGGTTTTTCCTCATTGGTTTTTGATGTCTCTTTATGAAGAAATCCTCCACTCACAAACTTAAACGGTTTGGAGTAATCTAGGATATGAAAGATATCATCTTTGTCATATCCTAACCCATGTCAGTTTTTGTTAAATTGCATTTCTTCCCACGGTCTGATGTTTGGCTTGATTAGAGAAAGATGCACTTGTTCATGCACAACTTCATCTTCATCTGCACTTGTATCTGAAGTTGGCTCACTGAGTTGCTCCTGCATTGAATGTTGATCTTCTTCATTGGCTCATCGATGGCCTCCCATGGAATTACCAGTCCCCTTAAGACTAAAGGAGCTCTGATACCATGTTAAGAAATAGAACACAGAAGACATGACCAACAATATGATGGAAAAGGCCTCAAGCCATCTTGTTCAACAATTCACACCAAAGTTACAAATATATAGTACAATGGGTGATGCCACCTCATAGAGAGATTTGCTCTAGATCCTAACACCTTGCATGGTGACTAGGCTAGGAAATCTTAAATAACTCACTTAGTCATCATTTGAGGATAAATCACTATTATCCTAAGTGAATAATACAACTTAAGGTGACAAGAAAACTTAGTGATTGGTAAGGTAAGCCATATGCTAGCACACCCCTCCTATCCATTCATTTTCTAAGATGTGTGGCTATCCCTAGGAGGGTGCACTTCTCTTAGGATATTGTTTTGTTGGAGATGTTTAGGAGGGCACACCAAGTGGAGGAATATTGTATTATTTGTTGGCATCTTGACAACTTCCATTAACCTTTTTGAGGAGGACATTGGAGAATTTGAGTCATTATTCTACTATTCTTAGGAGGGCGCATCACCTTCCTTGGCTCTCATGCTTGGAGATTTGCACGTGACATGGCCACACTTATTTTATTGGTTGTTTTACTTGCCCTCTCAAGTTAGTTGAAGGATAATCATATTTTATTTTTTCGTAGGTTAGATCTAGGGTTTTGCTAGAGATATTATTATTTTATTATGGAAGTTGTTGTGCCATAACTTTATATAACTAAGGCTCCTCTCATTGTAATGGTTGTTGATACTTTGGAGAAACACTAGAGGCATTTGCTTTGTATTTTGTTGAATCTTTTGGGTACTTGTTTGGGATCTTATTGCTAAAGACTAATGGTTGATTTTCTTGCATCAAGTTTGTAATCAAAGGCTGGAAATGACCGATAATGTTGTTCATTTTAAAAGAGCTTATTTGTGAATGATTGTCCATTTATCTCTTTGCATCTATGTGCTGGAAATGTATTCATGTGCTTAATTTTTTAATTGGTATTGGAAATGAATTCATGATTTGATGATAGATGAACCCTTTGATACAACTCTAAAGGTCTTTTGTAATTAGAAGTCCTCTCAAGATAAATCTGATTTGGTGGACAACGTTATATGTTGGTTAATAAGTCCTTAATATGGGTTGTTTGTCTTCATATTTTCACAAGAAAACCATATATACTTGCTGCCCTATGACTCCACATGCCCAACTTTGTCCTAAGCACTAATCCTACTCTTGACCATCTTCGTAAAGTTCCTAAAACCAGCCATTGAAGTTTCTGGTTTGAAATTTGAAATTATTAAAGGCAAAATCAGAGTTAGATTTCATTCCATGAGCCCAAAAGTAACATTTTGTTGGCTGTTTTTTAGATCTGGATTTACATAAAAAATCAGTTTGTTTAGATCTTTTATTTCCCAACAAAGGAATCCTTTTGCTGTCCTAAAATCTGAAGTGTATTGTTGAATCATCCATAAGATCAGATTTGCCTGTAAGCCTAAAAATCCTCTTGCTTTAGCATCTTTTGTTAGGCTTGTTTGATGTGTAACAAATTTGGAATGTATATCAGAAAATTACATTAGAAACCAAATTCACTTTGAGCAATAAAAGCCTTCCATTTAACCATCTTTTGTGGGCTCAATTTCTATCTAAACAAATCTGCAATTTACCTCTGCAAGTACAATACAAACCAGATTTATATTGAGCCTAAGAAGTCATCCATTCACTTGTCTTTTATAGGTTCATTTTCTGTTTCTCTTAAATCTAGAAATTAAATTAAAGAATCATTATAAAACTAGATTTGGACAACGTTCCTTGGACCCTTTGTTGTTTACACCTTTATTCAAGACTTAATGTATAGGGATTTCCCCCTGAGTTGGAAGGGAACCAACCTAAAGAGTGGGAGAGAGTTATTGAAGTGACATTGGATAGCCTCTCCAAATTGCCCTTAGGTCTTCACTTTATGAATCAGTTCTTTAACACCTAAGGTGAGGGTTTGAGTCGTAATAAGGCTCAACACCCAATCATGGTTATAGATGTACTTGGTTATTTGTTTGCATTCATAAACAATAGCATGCACCCACTCTGACTTCCCTTTGTCCTCCAAAATAGGATATAAGCAATGGGTAGCACTCAGAGTACAAAAATATTAGGATATTTATCACATAGAAATTTTCTAGCGGCCACATAATTTGCAGCATTATCCGTGATTAGTTGGACAACATGTTTGACCCAATTACTTCAGCGACCTCTGCCAATATTGAGTATATTAGATTTGCATCCTCCACATGTAAGGATGCATCAATGGATTTCAAGAGCATGGGTTTTTTAGGAGAGGCTAAAAGAAAATTGAAAATTGTTAATTCCCCCAATCTAACCACCTGTCTAACATCATGGTCAAGTACTCTCCCATGAACTTTTAAGGCCTTTTAACCAATGCTATAAATCTTGTCTCGGGAAAGTATCGGTGAGGGTTTGGAATGTAACTTCTCGGTGACATCGGTGGAAAATATCTGAATATCTCGGAAAATGTCGCAAGACAGGGGTCTAACTAGGAATATTTCAGAATATCTCTAACTGCACATCTAGCTCTTTCCCAATAAGTTCACTATAATTAGGAGCTTTGTATATGGGGCCAGCTCCTTTGGTAACATCTACCATGGGATGATAAAAATGAGACTTTGCAATGTTAAATGAGAGGCTGTCATGGTAAAAACTTCCTCGTTGCCATATCTAACTCTTTCCACTTTTTTTGGTTAAAACTCTTCAAGGTCGTTTGAACTACTGGGGTTGTGTGAGAAAAGAGGTAAGGAGAGGTGATACTTGGACTTGCTGCAGCACTTGATGAGCTACTGCTGGGAGGTGCTGTTGGAGATCTACCCATTCCTGCAACTTCTAACTTCATCCTAGCTCTTCTTGCATTGCTTTCTTTGACGTTATCCAAAGCAACTTACATTTAGGTTGTGACTTCTACTGGGCAACAATCACAAACTATGACATCTTTGCATGGGATTCTCTCTAGGTAGTGTTTCAACCTGTTTATACCTCCAAACATAACCGTCGGATAGTATTTGCACTTGACTTGCTTGTCATCATTTGGATCCACCTAGACACAATGTTCCCATCCTTGATTAGGAGATATCATCGATTTGGACTTAGGAGCCATCGATAGAATCTAGTAGATTGGTCAAAAATTAAAAAACTCAGCGTTTCATATGCTAGCTGATTCATTAAAAAATTATTAAACATTCAAGCCTGAAATAGAAAAAAACATCAGAAGCGTATACTTGAACAAACCTGCTTTACACAGCAACAACATAACCTACTGAGTCCTCCACCTAGCAAAAATGCAGCAAATAAAATGACCCTCCTTCACAAAGCAAATAAATATGCCCCTCCTTCACACAGAAAATAAAACGCCCCTCTTTTACACAACAAATAAATTTCCTAGAAATCCTCAGGCTCCTTCGAGCATACTCAAAAACGAGCAGAACTCAGCCTCCTTCACAAACTGGTAAACACACTCAGCAAATAAAATTACCACTCAGTCACACAGTCACATCTGCAGCAAATAAGAAATTGAAATGATGAGATATGAGAGTGAAATGAGAGGGGGTTTGTATCTAATGTTGATTTTAGGGTTTCAGGTTTTTCATTCCTGGCATTTCCCCTCTCCAAAACCTGTTATTACCTCCAAAAATTGGTGTTGGGGTCCACAATTGCACACCGGGTCAGGCTTGCGAGTTTATGGATAGACTCTAGAGTCTAGCAATTCCTCACAAGTTTGTCCAAGTATGCCAACTCGTGAGTCTCCTTGGTGAGTTTGAGTTGAGTGCTTGTTTTAAAGGAGACTCACCAAGTCTCACACGAGTTAAACTACAAAGATTTTAATTGTAAACTACTTCGATTCTTGAATTGTAAACTTTAAAGTTTAAGACTTTCTATTCAAAATTGATATTTTTCTTATATATATATATATATAGTCTTAAACTTAAAAGTTTACAATTCAAGAATCGAAGTACAATGGCTTACTCAATACTCATATTACAATTTAACATTGATGGTACTAGCTATTCTTTTGTACCAACATCAATGTTATTGGGAGCACCCTCCCATAGGATCGTGTTTCAAGTGGGTCCGTCTAGGGAGTGCCCTTGGGAGCATGCTTCGGGCAGCTTTTAGACACTCCCTGAGCCTTGGAGCATGCTCCCAAGGTGCTTCTTGAACACTCTCCCCATGCTCCCTGTGCGCTCCTTGCGTTCACCCGGATGCTCCCACGCATAAGTGAAAAGTACTTTTTTTTTTCTAATTTTTAAGTAGAGGTGGGACCTAGGGTAGGTTTAAGGTTTAGGGGAAAGTGAAAATGAAAATAAAGGAGCTCCTCCCCTTTCTTTTCCTCACTCTTTCATCTTTGTTTGCCTGAGCTTGAAGTGGGGAGCTTGGTGATTTTACCTTCTTGCAGATTTGTGAGTGCTTGGAGGAGAGATCAAAGGAGGGCTTGGAAGAGCGAACAAAGAGGATCTTGGAGGAGAGAACAAAGGTTGCCATCTATCTCAACTTTCAAAAGCTAAAGAGGTAAGCCCAAACCCCAACTCCCTCCTTTCCTTGTGTTGTTTCGTTGTGGTTTTTTCCTCTTCTCCTACTCTTTCCCATTCCTTCTTCCCCTACATTTTATTGCAGGTTGTTCTTCTAAAACTTGAGGAAAGTAGTCTCCTTGTGGTTTATCATTCCATTTTTTATTCTCATGGTCTTGGTGGGGACTAGGAATCAAATGGAAGAGGTGGATAGTGGTCATACTCATAATGATCCACAATAAGAAGATGAGGAGGCGTTTGGAGAGGATGAAGGAAATGTGCAATAGTACAACCTCAAAACATATGTATATGACTGTGACAAAGGTACATTGATACAAAATACCAAGTGAGTTTTTCCAAGATTGGAAAAGTGGACAACTCAAGAGTCTGTCATGAGAGAAAGAGGTAGAGGAAGATTTGAGGATGAGGCTAATGATGTCAAGGTCTCCTGGGTCTGATGGTCGAGGGTAGGGGCGACGAACTGGGCACTGGCTCACTGTTGGAGTCCTCTGGGACCAGCAGGGGGACTAGTTGTATGATTCTGGGGGATGTAGGAGCGAGGGATACTCCTAGAATCCAAGGTCGATAGAAAGAAACTATGGATAGATCTTTGTTGCTCCTCTGGATTTGGGGGGTAATCTGACGAACGAGAGGTGTCATGCTCTAGATCTGTTTGTAGCTATTCCCTCCAACTCATTGAGAATGTATGGACTGATGTACGGTTTGACATCTCCTAACTGGTCTCGATGATATCGGTAGATCTCCCAAAGGGTGAGGCCGAGGAGAGACACAAGGTCTCACTATTCTAATGTCTGGTGCACTAGGGGATTCTGCCCTCCGCTTGTTTCTCTCTGATTTGATGGATCGACATGAAAGTATGAGGTGATCGTCCTGGTCATCACAAGGCAGGGCATAGCATGTAGAAACTGAGATTTGTGGTGGAAGATCTCCTTGATGAGGAGGGCTAGGCATCTCTCGTCCTGGTACCAAAAGAAAGTAGAGAGGGAGCCCCCCGAGTGCCTATAGAGGTAGTGATAGAATCCTTTGATCTCATAGTGTAGGGGGCACCTAAAAATGAACTGCATCTCTGTCTCTGGCTTTTGAAGGTGGCACATTTTGCAGATCTTATCAGACTGTGGTATATGGTGGTCCATCTTAATCCAGAGTTAATGAGAACCGACCTAGAGATGTCCCAAAGGGATCCTAAGCGAGTGCATCCAATGCTTCCATGTATAAAGGGGGCGGATGATGATGCCCTCTTGCAGCTCCAAAAAGTGCTATAGGTAGGACATCTTTGAGCCCGAGCTCGTCGGAGGTGAGGCCCAAGTGACCTGAATGTACAATCTGTAGATGTCCTCTCTGATAGCCTGATTCAGTACTTGTCTAGTTGGCAAGAGATGGCGCGATGCATCAAGGGAGAAACTGAACGACGAAAGGTGCTTTAGGGAGATGGTCATCGACTGGAGAAGCCGAGACGCCTCTGAGAATCAACCTCCTGCATGGTGTGAGGGGGGATCAGAAGTGAGAGGCTTTGAGCAACAAAGTGCGTGGTAGTGGTATCGCTCTCTCCTGGTGGCAGAGTCTCTGAAAGACTTGACTCTATGAAGGAAAGAGATCAAGCATAAAATGACCTCGTAACAGAATGGGTGGACACCGAACTCTACTTGAATAATGGGCTATGGAATTGTCTACTTGCAACAGATGATGCGCCCGAGAAGCAAGGTCTGCACTCTCTTCGACCTGGCCCAGTCTGTCTGTAACAAGATCGGCCCCCAGATCTAGGAGCCATAGAGAACTGTGGGTTGGGGCTGATAATCGCTTCCACGAGGAAGAGTTTGGAGGAGATAACCTGGAAGTGACCTAGGAAGCATCGTCTCTTGATGAGGGCCAGGGAACTGTACCCTTTACTGTTCTAAGGATAGAGAGCATGTCACATACTAAAGTGAGGCCCCATGAACTGTACCTTCGGTAAGTGTACGTTGTGGTGATCATAATCTATACCCCCGGTCACAATCTCTTACCCTTGGTAATAGAAATGTAAGTCAGAAAGAGAGCTCTTCGATGCATTAAAGATCAAAACCTTGGTTTTATCCCAGTGGACCGTTAGCTGTCGAAGGTCACAAACACTGGCTAATGCGTCAATTTGTCTCTAGAGGCCCTCAAGAGTAGAGGTCGACAGGATCAAGTCGTCGGGCAATAGAAGATGGGAAATCAACACTTGATGTGGAAGACAACCATCCCCCTTTTTGATGTGCTCATGGAGAAAGGACTCCAACTCATCAATATAGATCTCGAAGAAGGTGGGCGAGAGAGGGCACCCATGTTTTACCTCGATGGTACTCTCGATGAAGTCGGAAAGGCCATGTGCAATCCTGAGGCATCCCAAAACTGACTCGTACAGCCTCATGATGGATGCTAGGAGGGTCTCAAATATGCCAATGTCACGGAGCCTTTGGAATAATTCCTCCCTTGGCACCGTGTCAAATGCTTTTTGAAAGTCTACAAAGCAACTCTAAACCTTCAAAGCAACTCTAAACCTTCAAAGAGCGATGACGAGCCTCCTCAAGAATGTCTCAGAGACTGAAGATGTGATCAATCATCTGGTAGTTTGGGCTGAAATTTGCTTGTCCTCTAGCTTTGAGATTTGGACTCTCTAGCTCCTCAAGGAGCCATTGGTGTAAAAATGTGGCGTAAAGCTTGGAGAATGTGTCAACAACCATGCTAGTCTGATAGTTGTTCATATCAAAACTACTCTCCGATTTGTGGAAAGGATGCATAACATGTCTTGTCCAGGAGCGGGGAAGCCTGAACATACCACATGGTTAAATAAGTTAGTGATATAAGACTCAAGAGATTGAACGCCATGTTTAAGGAATTCGGCCTTAAGCCCTTTGTCATTTGTTTCTCTATTGGTACTCATAGCTTTGACTTCTCTCCTAATGTTTCGCCCAAAGGAAAGGTGGCATAAGGAGGGAGGGGAAGAGATGCAGGTGGGAGGTTGTCTAGAGGTGTCATAAAGGGTGGTAGAGTGGGAGAACATGGTCGGGGGGTCAAGGTCAAGCGAGGTGACGCAACGTCCAGGGAAAAGGGCACTCCAGAAGGTATTTGGGGAGTGGCAGAGGGCCTCACAAAGTTCCTGTCTCCTCTGGGAGTGAAACATTCACTTTTTGCGACAAAGGAGTTGACGGTATGTTTTGCGAAGGCGACAGGAGGAAGATGTGTGAGGGTGAGACGGAGCTTCTTGTGGAGGGATTTTCATTCATCGTCGAACCAATGGTTCATGGGGAAGGAGCTAGGGGTAGGCTTATGAGTATGCTAACGAGTAGAGTGGGGGTAGGAATCAAGACATAGTCAACCACACTGCCCCCCCCCCCCAACACATACACACAATAAGTGAAGCAAGTAAGATTTCCTGACTTCGAAAAAAAAGGGAGCTCGTCCAGGATCACTTAGCCATGGGACTCACCTAGCTACAAAAGGTGTCTCTTGTAACCTGTGAGGGGCGAATACCTGTCCTGTGAACTCTTATGAAGGCCCACATACTCTGGCTTTAACTCTTGTAGGCAAAGTGCATCCTAGACTTTGTCATGAAGGTATACCTCCCCAACAGTGGAATAGGGGGAGATGCCTGCATAGAGAACAAGGAAAGGGTCCCACTTAGACTCCCTATGAAGTGAAAAATACGAGGAGGCTAGGGGGATGTATCAAATTTTGATGTAGATATCTTGGAGGGGGTTGTTCCAGTGGAATCAGACCCATAAAAATCTGGCATGCTCATCAGATGACAACATAATAACCCGCTCTGGAGGGAATCTCGTATAAGGTAGGCCACCCCCTTGAACCCCCTAACGCTGTTGGATCTTGTCGCTTGTTGGAAAGACCACTTGCATGCGTATTTGTGAGGAAAAGGAGGTCGCGAGACTCGACCGCATCACGAAGCATACCTGGTGAAGACTAAACACACCATTACAACTCTAGCAGCCAATGGAGATGGTGTGCCCCTCCCCCAGCCTATCCCTCAACGAAGTGAGACTGTCATTTGACCCAAGGGCAAGAGTATCTCGGAGGAGACGAATCATGAGTAACGAGTTTGAGGTCTCGAATAACTGCCCACTTCTTTCTACATCACTCCCTAGACAACTTGAGTTCCACCTGTTGGGATTTGGTGAGGTCAACGTCAAGGAAGATTTTCTATGTGGGTGGGAGAGAGGTTAGTCTTCTCTTAGCCCAAACGGATTTGAGTTGGTCCTCTAGTGTTCGAAAAGGGAGGAAGAGTGTGGAGTTGGGGCCTATCCATGCACGTTCAAGGGTGAGGTCCTTCAGATCCAAATTGCATGAAGGAAAGAGGTGCCTATCTGTAGGCGATCTGATGGGGCCTCAATAGGGGGTAGTCTACACACTTTAAGATTAAGCTCCCAGGTTCAGCGAAGGTGCTCCTTGTTCAATCTTTCTTGTACCACCCCTTCGACCACGATGAGCGGGGGAGGCTGTTCCCTTTTTGGACCACTTCAACCCAAGAATGAAGTGTTTGGTGCTGTATTTTTGCCTCCTCTTTAAAAGGGCCCACTGTGATCTCATTTCTACTTGTAAATTTTTTTATGTTCGAGATTTTTGTTTGGAGCACAGGGGAGTCCACAATTGGTTCTTGTAAGTGTATGTTTTCTTGATTTTTTATTTCGGAAGCCAACTGTTTGAGGTTTATTACCTTCGAATGTAGCTATTTGTTTTCATTTTCGAGAAATTTCATCCTCCACAACAAATTCTTGACTTGAGACGTCCAGAATGAAGTCACGCTCCATGATGATATCAATGGGGCTCTAGATTTGTCCTTGGCTACTATTACAATTGTTAAGGGTTAATCCATCCTCAAGCAACAAAGATGGTGTGGAGTCCTCCATTGAACTTAGAGACCCATGGTATTGATCAAAGACTTACGAATGTGTTGGAGCAAAATCGAGCCGAGGGTTTCATATGCGGGCCGAGTTGGAGAGGGCGAGGGCGGGTCGTGACAGAGTTGGAAGCTGGGTCGCGGAAGATAGAGCCGTGACAGAGCTGGGTCGCGAAAGATAGAGCCGTGACAAAGTTGGGTCGCGGAAGATAGAGTCGTGACAAAGCTGGGTCAGGGTTCGCAAAAGAAGTAGCTGTGGGCTGGGTCACAGTCTTAAGAACTGGACATGGACTAAGTGAGAACAGTCTTTCGAGTCGCGAGTTAGAGACTGAGTGATTGAGCCTCCAAACAAGCTAGGTTGTGACCAGTGGCACGCGGGATAGTCGCTCACAGGCGTGAGTGGCTGGGAGATGATCAATGAAGGTGGCAAAGCTTCATTGACACCCTTGTGCAGATTTGTGACAAAACTTGAGGGGGGGAAAGGTGGTGAAAGCACTAAATTTTTATGTCATCATGATTATCATCAAGGAAAACCTTATACCTATTCATATACTCGTGTGAGGAAGAATATTTGTGGAGTAATGGAGAGTGATGACAATAAGGGGGGCATGGGGATCTCAATTTTCCCTAAGATATCTGAGGAAGAGAGATACAAATACGTAAAGATAGAGAAAGCTACACAAAGAAACCATCGTAAAAAGCAAAAGCTTCAATTTGATGCATCATCTAGATTTTGTGGCAACACATCTCCATCTCCTCATGGTTGTAGAACCTTTGAATCAGAAGAACAATAGAAAATTTCCTTGATATTGGAGGTAGGGATGAGGTGGATGCAAAAGTGGTGTGGTTTCTCTATGCTTGTGGTATCCCATTCAATGTGCTTTGCTCCCCCTATTGGCATGAGACAGTTAAGGCAATCAAGACCCCCCTTGAACCCCCTAACACCATCGAATATTGTCTCTTGTCGGCAAAACCATGCCTACTGGTACGCATGGGTCGGGGGTGGCGTCCACATGGTGCTCACATGCGTATCTTTGAGGAAAAGGAGGTCACGAGACCCCATCGCATCACAACGCATGCCTAGTGAAGACCAAAACACACCATTACAATTCTAGCAGTGAATGGAGATGGTGTGCCCAACCCCCCTAACATATCCCTCAACGGAGTGAGACTGTCATTTGTCCCAAGGATGAGATTATCCCAGAGGGGCTGAATCACGGATAATGACTTAGAGGTCTCAAATAACTGCCCAGTTCCTTCTATTTGTGTCGCTCCCTAGACAAGTTGAGTTCTGCCTGCGGGGATTTGGTGAGGTCAACATCAAGGAAGATTCTCTGTGGAAGGGAGCAATGTTAGTCGTTAGTCTTCTGCTCAAAGGGCTCTAAGTTAGTCCTCTGGTGTTCGGAAAGGGAGGAAGAGTGTGGAGTTGGGGCCTATACATGCACGTTCAAGGGTGAGGTCCTTCAGATCCAAAGTGTCATGAAGGAAATAGGTGCCTATCTGTAGGGGATCCGATGGGGCCTTGGGAGGGGGTAGCTCATGTTCCCTCTTCCAGACTACTTCAACCCAAGAATTAAGTGTTTGTTGTTGTATTTTTGCCTCCTCTTTAAAAGGGGCCTACTGGGATCTCATTTCTACTAGTAAGTTTTTTATGTTTGAGATTTCTATTTGGAGCGCAAGGGAGTCCACAATTGGTTCCTGTAAGTGTATGTTTTCCTGTTTTTTCATTTCGGAAACCAACTATTTGAGGTCTATTACTTTCGAGTGGAGTTGTTTGTTTTCATTCTTGAGAAATTCCATCCTCCGTAGCAAATTATTAACTTGAGATGTCCAGAATGAGAAGTCAAGCTCCATGGCGATATCAGTGGGGTTGTAGATTTGTCGCTGGTTATTGTTATAATTGTTGAGGGTTAATCCGTCCTCAAGCAACAAAGATGGTGTGGAGTCCTCCATTGAACTTGGAGATCCCTGCTATTGATCAAAGACCTACGTATGTCCAGGAGCAAACTCGGGTCGAGGTTTTCATATGCGGGCTGAGTTGGAGAGGACGAACGCTGGCTGTGGAAGATAGAGTCTCGACGAAGATGGGTCGTGGTTCACGGAAGAAGTAGACGCGGGCTGAGTGATAGTCTTAAGAATTGGTCGTGGACTAAGCGAGAGCAGTCTTTCGAGTCGTGGGTTGGAGACTGAGTGATTGAGCCTCCAAATGAGCTGGGTTTTGACCAATCGTGCGTGGGACAGGCGCTTGCAAGAGTGAGTCGATGAGAGATGAGCAATAAAGGTGGCAAAGCTTCATTGACACCCTTGTGGAGATTTGTGACAAAACTTGAGGGTGGGAAAGGTGGTGGAAGCACTAAATTTTTATGTCATAATGATTATCATCAAGGAGAACCTTACACCTATTTATATACTCATGTGAGGAAGCATCTTTGTGGAGTAATGGAGAGTGTTGTCAATAAGAGGGGCATTGTGATCTCAATTTACTCTAAGATATCCGAGGAAGAGAGACAAAAATGTGTAAGGATAGAGGAAGCTACAGAAAGAAAGGATTGTAAAAAACAAAAGCTTCAATCCGATGCATCATCTAGATTTGGTAGCAACACATCTCCATCTCATGGTTCTAGAATCTCTAAATCTTGAAGCACAATAGCAAATTTCCTTGATGTTGGAGGTAGGGATGAGGTGGATGCAAAAGTGGTGTGGTTTCTCTATGACAATGTTTTATACACATTTTTTTTTACTTTAACTAGGCATAGGGATTAGCCTAGTCGGATATTTATTTAGACTGTACTTTCTGTTTCTTTTCTATATCTTTCTCATTTTATGGGAGTTGCTTTTGCACTCCTACATTGTACTCACACTGGATGTATCCTTTAGTCCCATTGTCCTACTTTTGTGGTCATTCGTTGGACATTAATAAAATTATATTATCTTATCTTATTATCTATGCTTGTGGTATCATTCAATGTGCTTTGCTACCCCTATTGGCATGACATGGTTAAGGCCATCAACGAATCCCCCAAAGGATACAAGAGCCTGAACTATGAGAAAGCTAGAACTGTGTTACTAAACAGGGAAAGAACAAAAATTAAAAGAGCTTTGACATGGTTTAAAGATGTGTAGAGGGACTTTGGGGTATCCATTGTATTTGATGGTTGGACAAATGTTAGAAACCAACATTTGATAAATATTCTTGGTGTTTCTGCTATTGGTGCAATGTTTTTTGTAGTGCATAACCCCTCCTCAATCATTACATCTGCTGAAAACATTTAAGAGATCCTTTTAAATACCATTAATGATGTTGGTCCTTCTAATGCGATTCAAGTAATCATTGATAATGCAACAAATTGTAAGGGAGCAGGTAAAATCATTAAGTGAGTTCATCCACACATCTTTTGGTCCAGGTGTTTGTTGTGCACCTTGAACCTTTTGATGCATGACATTGTCAAGCATAAAGAATGTCTATGGATTAATGACTTGTACAAGAGACAGAAGCAACTCATTAAATTTGCCACCGTGCATACAAGTGTCATTTACTTTTATAGCACTCACTCTAGGTTGCAATTACTTAAGGTTGCAAAAACTAGATTTGGTAGCTATTTCCTCACCTTTAGGTGCCTATTGAAGGTGTGATAAGCTTTGGGTGCTATGGTAATGAGTGATGCATGGGATGAATTGAGCATTGATAAAGATGGTGCTAATGTAGTGAAGGAGACTATTTTTGATAGTCATTTTGGTCACAGGTTTGGTTTGTTTTGCAATTCACCAAGCCAACTTATCACATGATTAGGTTTGCAGATTCAAATCGACCATCATTGGGGAGGTGTAGGAGCAGATGGATAGCATGCTGGGGCAAATTAAAGACATTGTTCACCCTAGAGATGTAAACTTGTATAATCATATTCATGTAGAGGTGGAGAAACTGTGGGAAATGCTAAATATTCCACTACATGATTTAGCATACGTGCTTACACTTAAATACTATTATGTATCATGGCTTTCACCATCAACACTTGGTGGTGGGTCCAAGAAAAAAACCACACCAAGATCCAAAGTTTCAGTCTAGTTATATGAAAGCATTAGACAAATTGGTCCCTAATGAGGAGTGTTGCATTATACGGAGACCATTAAGCCACTACATCCTTAACAATGGTGCCTTTGGGACCAAACATGCAATTAGAGATCAAGGGAATCTAACTTCTCTCAAGTGGTGGAACATACACGACGGTGCTGCCCCACAACTACAATGTTTGGCAACACGGGTGCTTTCACAAGTGGTGAGCACTTCTTCTGTAAAGAGGTGTTGGAACACCTACAGTTTCATCCATAGCATCAAAAGAACTAGGTTGAATGTAAAGCGGTTAGAGAGCTTAGTTTATGTTCATTACAACTTGCAATTGTTGTCCCATTACTGTGAGGAGGCAAAGACAAATAAAAACTTGAAGAGTTGGGACAACAATGTTGATCTTTGTAGCATCGAAGAAGTACTTCTGTACAGGTCTAAGTGTCTAGATGTGTGGAAGTCGTCCAAAGCCTTCTACCTAGATACTTTACTTTAATTAAAGGAATTATTAAAGTAAAGTGTTTTTATTGATTAGTTGAGTCTATTTAATGAAATGCGAAAGTTAATAGCATTACTGAATTAAATCTTAGCCATTGATCTCAAGTGAGGTGAAATGTAATCTCAATCGTCAATCACTTTTGGGATTAGGGTTAAGTCATAGCTCAAGATTATAAAAGCAAGCCTAGGGTAAAGAAGAAAAGTTGGTTGTTTCGACATAGAGAGCAGAGAAGGACTTTTTCTCAAAGAGATCTTGGCTAGGTAGAGAAGGACTTCCATCCAGAGATTAGTACATGTCAGGGAGAAGAGAGAACAGAAACAGTTGCAATTGGGTTTCAGCAGATTGGAGCCGCAACAACAGGGTCTTGCATACAGAGTTTTCCATGCAGTCTTTGTTCACATGTACACGAGTTTCTGTGGAGATAGGCGCCTTTATGCGGGTTTACTTAAGGAAAGGCGTGTAGATCTCGGAAAACATGAAAGTCCAGGGTCATATGACAAAACAAGAGTTGCTAAGGTTTGTAGGTGTTGTCTAAAGTTTTTTGTATTTCTCTGTGGGCTATTCTCCCAGTAAGGGAGCTCTTATAAGCTTTGAAGTTATTTGAATGATAAGCTTTGTTGATGGGCACAATATCTTTGTGTATTGTGTATGAGATTTTGGTTTCTAGTATTGCTTCTGCTATTTATATGAGTTGATTATTTTAGCAAGTGTATTATGTTTTCTAAGTTGCTAATTTGATTTACAACAAGGAAAACACTGGATAACAAGATACGTAGGTGTCTCGATTGGAAATTTCAACATGGTATCAAAGCTCTCGCTTTGAGAGGAAGCTAGATTTAAGATCCACTGCAGTTGACAACAGATCTATTAGATCTCGAAGGAGATCTCAACATATTTATAACCAATAGTCAGAAATCAAGGGTTGGATTTCGGGGAAACAATTGTACTGAAAGCAGAACTGGGGTTCGCAGTTGTACGCGGGTTGTAGTAGGAAAAGGCGCGTACATACATGGGTTTCAGTAAGCAAAGGCGCGTACATACACAGGTTTGCATGGGTGACAGGCGTATACATATGCAGGTTGCAGTGGTGACATGCGCGCACAAGATCATACAGGTTAGTATAGGGGCAATTTCAACAACAAGTGATTTCTAGGGGCAGATTATTAGATCTAAGGAATGACAACATCAAGTCGAAGGGTTGAAGACAGATTGGATGGAACGCCCAACTTCCTAACTTGGAAAGCAAGAATTGCTTTCGTTTTGAAGGAATTTGACTTTTGGGACATTGTGGACAAAGTTGTTCTTCCATCGACAGATCCACAAGATTTGGCAGTTCACCAGAAGGAGATTAAAGCCCAACATGTAATCTTGGATCCAGTGAAAGATCATCTAATTCCTCACTTATCCGAGAAGAAGATGACCAAAGATATGTTTGATGCTTTGGTAGGATTAATTCAGAGCGATAACATGAATAGGAAGATGGTCTTAAGAAATAAACTCAGATATGTGAAGATGTCTAGATCTGACAATGTTACCGGCTATTACATGAGGATCACTCAGGTGCATGATCAACTTGCATCTATAGGGTAGAAATTGGATGACGTAGAGCTCGTTAATGTAGCATTGAATGGTTTTCTCAAGTCTTGGGAACCATTTCTTAGGGGAGTCTGTGCTTGGGAAAATCTCCCAGATTAGCAGAGACTTTTGGATGATTGTATTCAGGAAGAGACTCGAGAGGAGTCTAAAGGCAACGAGCAAGGAAGTAGTAATGGAGACTTAGCCCTTGTTAGTAACACAAGGAAGGGCAAAGGAAAGGGTTCCAGCTAGAAGGGTAACAGTGATGGAGGAACATCATAGCCGAGGAAGAAGGACTTGAGTAAAATCAAGTGCTTTGCATGTCATAATAGTGGACATTATGCACCTCAGTGTCCAAAGAAGAAGGGAAGAGGAAAGACGCAGACAACAACATCAACAGAGAGGCAACTAGACGAGTTTGCAGCGATGTTTGAGAAGGATTTCTCACTAGTTTCTTGTCTTTCAACCAACACAACCATCAGGAGTGTGTGGTACTTGGACAGAAGCACGAGAGATATTCAACAATTTGACGAAAAGGGACTCAGGGATCCATGTGGAGCATGGCGATGATGCCAAGTATGCATTGAAGGGTGAGGGAATAATCTTGTTCCAACTTGAGTCAGGAGGTTCGTTTGATGCCAAAGATGTACTTTATGTGCCGAGACTAAAGAAGGACTTGTTCTCAGTCTCAGCTACGAAGGACAAGGTTTTTGCCATTACTTTCTAGAGAACGTGGGTACTCATACGTCCAAAGAAAGCTAGCCCAGACACAACAATGGTCATTGGAGTTAGAGACAATAAATTATATAGGTTGACAAACAAGCATGTTTAGGCTTTGGTACATGACAATGATAACCTATGTGAGCTATGGCAATAAAGGTTGGGACACCTACACTAAAGGGCATTGCTAATTATGCGGGAGATTGTTACAGGTCTTCCAGAGTTCAGTGTTGAGTAGCAGGGAGTGTGCACTTGGCAAGAATGCCAAAGCTTCTTTTCCAAGCAACGAGAGTAGGTCCAAAGGGATCTTGGATCTTCTTCATTCAGAGGTGAGTGGGTCGATGTCTATAGCATCAGTACAAGGAGCATCATATTATGTGACATTTATTGATGACTTTTCCAGGAAAACATGGATCTTCTTTATGAAGACCAAGGATGAGGTCTTCAGTCGGTTTCAGGAGTTCAGGGCTCAAGTGGAGAATCAGACAAGAAAGAAGATCAAGATCTTGAGGTCTAATAGAAGGGGAGAGTACACCTCCAATGGGGTTGCTGAGAGAAAGAACTGGCGTGTCATCGGTTTTTCCAGGGCTATGATAAATGACTAGGAGTTGCCTATGTTTCTTTGGGCAGAGGCATGTAACACGACAATATAAGTGCAAAACATGAGTCCTCATAGGATATTGGGGGACAAGAATCCGAAGGAGGCATTCTCAGGAGTGAAGCTGGAGATAGGAGATTTGAGGATCTTTTGTTGTCCAGTTTACATGCATGTGCCTGTGGAGAAGAGGACGAAGTTGGAGCCTTCAGGACAAATGGGTATATTTGTGGGGTATAGTGAGACCTCAAAGGCTTAGAGAGTCTTCATACCAGCGCAACAGAAGACAATTATGAGCAGAGATGTCAAGTTCAAGGAGAACTTAGTGTAGAAATTTAATGACAAAATCAGGATACATAAATTCTGTCATACACTTAGCAACCTAGAGATAACTGTCTTAAATGAACTCTGAAATGTATTAAACCCACATTCAAAAAATACCATGAGTAGAAATACACATTGCTAAGCAATTAGTAGCGAAAAAATAACAATGAACAACAGTCACACATACATGTAAAACTCAGAAATTTAGGCAACCAGCTAGGGAAAACTCCAATGTGGGGAAACCCAAAGAGAGAGAGATTTATTAGCTTCAGGAAAGTACATATCAACAGTAAGATTACATTTTCCAGCAAGGAAGAAACCACTTACAACACCCAACAATCCCCGCAATAATCTGCCTAGAAACTCGTGCCAAATCTGTACTGTTGTACAACCCCCCTTTACTGGACAACACCTCGAAAAACGTGCTAACAGTAAGCTGTACGATATGATTCTATATGACTGTCCTCAACAGAAATCCCTCAAATGCCGCCTGAAAAACCGTGCCTTCACTGCCCTCAATTTTTGTGCCCAAATTTGCTGTTGTACGACTTGTACGGATCTGTACAGTACAACCTCCTCTCAACAATAAATATCAGCAACTACTAAATATAAAATTTTCCTTGGGAAATGTGCCCAATCCCCCTTAGGAAATGCCCCCAGCTTGCAGCCCTCACTTTCCTACACAAAGCTCTCTCTCAATCCCTTCTTCACTTATCTTGCACACTACCCTAGACATTCTCTTATAATCTGAAAGTGACTTTTCACCTTCCAAGTGTCTTTTCACCTTCCCCATCCCTAAATCCAATGGCCAAGATCTAATCTTGCCTTTACATGATCAAGGGACATGATTGATCCCCTCCAAAATAAATCACTTATAATATTAATGTACAATTTCACTTTATAACATAAGTGCACTTTATGAAATAAAGTCACTTTAATATTTGAAGGTACATTTAATAAAAAGTCACTTTAATAAAAGGACCATTTTATTACAACTTTATAAAAAAACATTACAAAGTCAAGTGCCTAGTAGTGTAAATATAAAGTCACTTCTGCATACAAGACAAAACATGCAGAGTACCTCTCGAGCTATAAAAACTAACACTCCCTATTAGCGAGGGATGTACTCGTTGCCATCACCATCATTCGATCCCATCATATTGTTCGTACTTCATAGTAGGATCTCCCTCTAAACTTGGAGCCAACCCCAACACCTGCACAAAACTTGAACCTGAAGACCTCCTCCTGGCAACCACTTCGATCCTTGAACTCCTAGAAGAATCCACTCCACCTTGAGCTTCTGTTCAATCACACCAATTGAGCTTCTTACCGGTGCTCGGAAGAGACTCCCTCTCTTCCCTCAGAATGCAAGACTGAATCCTTGGGCCCATCGCAGTCTCAGGAGCCTCCTGCTCCTCATCCGACTTTGAATCATAACCTGTAGGTTGTCCTTGCAACTTGTACAACCTATCAATCCGATCACCAATTAGTTGTGGTTCAACTGGATCCACTCCCTCTCTGTAGATAAATACATGTTCCCTCTTGAACAATATAGAATATCCAACATCTTCCAAGGCCGAGACCGAGAGCAGGTTAACCCTCAACCTAGGAACAAATATAACTCCATCAACCTCAAGGAGTCCTCCATACTCTAGTCAGAATCTAACCCTTCCAAGTCCACGTACAACACGTGCCATACCTCCTTCACTCACCACCATTCGGTCAGGACTTGTCTCTGTGATAATAAGGAATACATGCCATATTCTTGTCATGTGACAAGAGGCTCCACTGTCAACAATCCACCTGCTATCACCCACAAATCCAACACTATCGACACTGGATATTAGAGTGACCAAAGAAAATTCCATATCAAACGTGGACGAAAAGTCCTCCATAGTTGTTGTTGCTACTGTATTAGGCCCCTCCTGTTCTTTCCTCTTCTTCTTCCTCTCATGACATTGAGAAGCAAGGTGCCCCAACTGGTTATAATAGCAACATCTGACTTTACTCAAGTCCCTCCTAGAATTTCCTTTCTTCTTCCCCTTGCCCTTTGTTGTAAGAGCAACATTCTCATCAACTCTGTCTTCCTTCTGTCCACTACTTTGAGACCCCATCCGGATCTCCTCTTGAGTGAAGTCGTCCCATAGTCTACTCCAATCTGGAAAATTCTCCCGACCCACCACACGTTTCCCAAAGACATTTGACTCTTTTGTGAAGCCTTTCAAGGCTATGCTTCCCAACTTCGGTTCTGAGATGACCTCCCCTACTGCAGCTGACTCGTCCTTAACCTGAGCTATCCAGGTAAGATAGGATGCAACACCCTCACCCATAGCCATCTTCGTGTCACGCAATTTATCCTTCAAGGCCATCTTCCGGTTTTCATTCTTAGCCTCATACACATTTTCCAATGTATCCCACATCTCTTTGGCTGTCTTCTTCTTAGCCAAATGTGGGATGAGTGGGTCATTTACTCCATCCAGAATGATCCTCTGTGCTTTGGCCTCCTTTACCTCATGCAAATCGAAGGCAATAGGATCTGCTGTGGGAGCTACAACAACGGTGCTGACATAACTCCAAATCTTGTTCTCTTTGAGAACAAATAATATCCGGACCTTCCACTGCAAGTAGTTGGAAATGCCTTCCAACCGATCTTCATATCTGATGCATGCAACCATTTCCCTGTCAACTGTTCAAAGAAAAACAACCAATAGATTTCCCCCTTAAAATCTTGCCAAAATTAACATTGCTCACTGTAACTCAGAGTCCAAGCTCTGATACCATGTAGAAATTTAATGACAAAATCAACATACACAAATTCTGTCATACACTTAGCAACCTAGAGATAACTGTCTTAAATGAACTTTGAAATGTATTAAACCCACATTCAGAAAATACCATAAGCAAAAATACACATTGCTAAGCAATTAGCAGTGGAAAAATAACAATGAACAACAATCACACATCCAGGTAAAACTCAAAAATTTAGGCATTCAGCCAGGGAAAATCCCAATGTGGGGAAGCCCAAAGAGAGAGATTTATTAGCTTCATGAAAGTACATATCAGTAGTAAGATTACATTTTCCAGCAAGGAACAAATCACTTACATCACCCAACAGTCCCCACAATAATCTGCCTAGAAACCCATGCCAAATCCGTACTACTCTATGCCCCCCCTTTACTGGACATCACCTTGAAAAATGTGCCAACAATAAGTTGTACAGTCTGCTCCTGTACGACTGTCAGCACAAATCCTTAAAATGTTGCCTTGAAAATCGTTCCTTAAACTGCCCTCGATTTTTGTTCCCAAATTTTCTATTGTATGGCCTGTACGGATCCATACAGTACGACCTCCTCTTAGCAATAAATATCAACAACTACTAAAGAGAAAAATTTTCTTGGGAAATGTGCCCAATCTCCCTTGGGAAATGTGCCCTAGCTTGTTGCCCTCACTTTCTTACACAAAGCTCTCTCTCAAATCTTTCTCAATCTCTTATTCACTTATCTTGCACACTACCCTAGGCATTCTCTTATAATCTTAAAGTGACCTTTCACCTTCCAAGTGTCTTTTCACTTTTCCCACCCCTAAATCCAATGGCCAAGATCTAATCTTGCCTTTACATGATCAAGGGACATGATCCATTCCCTCCAAAATAAATCACTTAAAATATTAAAGTACAATTTCACTTTATAACATAAGTGCACTTTATGAAATAAAGTCACTTTAATATTATAAGGTGCATTTAATAAAAAGTCACTTTAATATTATAAGGTGCATTTAATAAAAAGTCACTTTAATAAAAGAACCACTTTATTACAACTTTATAAAAAAACATTACAAAGTCAAGTGCCTAGTAGTGTAAATATAAGGTCACTTCCGCATACAAGAAAAAACATGTGGAGTACCTCCTGAGCTATAAAAGCTAACACTTAGCATCTAGGAAATATCAGGAGTCATCAACAATGACAGAGGACAAGGAGCAATAGGCTTTGAAGGATGAGCAACGCTCAATGACTTCCAGTTTTGAGAGTCAGACTTTAGGTGGGGAGGAGGAGTTAGCCCCTTTTAGTTCTACACAAAACCCAGGTGGCTATTGCAGACATTGAGGGATGTTGGTGAGGCTCGTAGGAGCGCAGTCAAGGAGAGAAGGCCTCCGAGGAAGTTTTCAAACTATATGGCGTTTATGAGTAGCATCATTGATGTTGAGCCTTCTAGTTTTGAAGAAGCAACAAATCAACAGGTTTGGTTGAATGCCATGGTGGAGTACACCTCTATCATGAAGAATGATGTTTGGGACATAGTGACGAGACTAGAGGGGAAGTCAGTTGTGAGTTCCAGGTGGCTCTACAGGATCAAGCATGTTGCAGATGGTAGCATCGAGAAGTTGAAGGCAAGGTTCGTGGCGAGAGGATTCTCTTAGCGAGAGGGAGTGGACTACGAGGAGACATTTGCTCCAGTCGCCAGATATGCTTCTATTTGAGCTGTTATTTCTATTGCTTCAGTTATGAGGTGGAGGATTGACCAGATGGATGTGAACTCAACTTTCCTCAAAGTGATCATTGGGGAGGAAGTATATATATATAGCAACCTCAGGGCTTTGAGGTACATGGAAGGGAGTCTCATGTGTGTAGGATTAAGAAAGCCTTGTATAGACTCAAACAGGCACCTAGGGTGTGGTATTCCAGGATTGACAGATACTTGCAGAGTATGGGATTTACCAAGAGTTGGAGCCTACGATGATATACTGTGATAATCAAAGTTGTATCAAACTCTTTGAGAATCCATTATTCCATGACAGCTCCAAGCATATAGAGATCAAATATCATTTCATTTATAAGACAGGATCCGGAAGGGAGCAATCAAGCTTCAATATGTTTCCACAGATGAGCAGGTTGCAATTGTTCTGATCTAACCTTTGGTTAAAGGGAAGTTTGTGTTCTTCAGGGACACACTTGGAGTGGTGCAGGATACCTTCCACTCTTTTGTCTAAGTTATTAGCATTAGTAAATTAAATCTTAGCCATTAATCTCAAGTGAAGTGAGTTGTAATCTCAACTGTCAATCACTTTGGAGATTAGGCTTATAGGTCATAACTCAAGATTATAAAAGCAAGGCTAGGGTAAGGAGGGTTGGTTGTTTTGACACAAAGAGTGGAGAAGGAATTTTGCTCAAATAGATCTTGGATAAGTAGCGAAGTACTTCTATCTAGAGATTAGTATAGGTCAGGGAGAAGAGAGAACAAAGACAACTGCAATTGGGTTTCAACAAATTGGAGCCGCAGTAGCAGGGATGTGCCATACAATCTTTGTTTGTGTGTACGCGGGTTTTAGTGGAGACAGGCATGTATACACGGGTTTGCTTAAGGAAAGACGTGTACATCTTGGAAAACATGAAAATCCGAGGTCGTACAACAGACTAGGAGTTGCTAGGGTTTACAGGTGTTGTCTAAAGTTTTCTGTATTTATTTGTGGGCCATTTTCTCAGTAAGAGAGCCCTAGTAAGATTTGAAGTTATTTGAATGATAAGCTTAGTTGATGGGCATAATATCTTTGTGTATTGTGTATGAGATTTTGGTTTCTAGTATCGCTTCTCCTATTTATTCGAATTGATTATTCCAACAAGTGTCTTCTGTTTTGTGAGCTTCTAATTTGATTTACAACAAGGAAATCACTAGATAACAGGATGAGAAAAATTAACAAACAATCCAGAGGAGGATAATTTGGAGGATGGAGTATTGGTTTTAGAGAAATTGGAGAATGTTCTTATAGATGATGATGATCGTGTTGAGATGCCACCCCCATCCACTGCCATGGTCCCCATGTCCAAAACTCAAGCTACAACACTAGGGGCTTCATCTTTAGTTCTGCGGCCACGTACATCTGCTTCTACACCATTTTGTCCTGCTCCAGCACCTCTTCCACCACGTGGAGGCCCACGTAACAATCATGGTGGTGGATAGAGGAAAGATTTGTAGATAGAATCATAGATATTAGAATAATTGGTTCTCCTTTTTCACTACATATGTCATAGATAGTAAATTCATAGTATTTAGCAACTAGCTCAGTGTGCAGATGGTCTATTTTGTAAAATTAACTATTTGGTCATGTTATTGTTGACACTTGATAGTTGTTGGATAACCTGTTTCAATCCATAAGTTAATGATCTACTTTCTATTATATGGCTTAAAAATTTGTATGTTTGTTTGTAATTGATAGCTTCTAGATGGTTAATTATTCTGCATGTTTTTTTAATACAAGTGCAATCTATATATATACTCTCAAGGATTTTTGGAAAATGACGCTACCGACGCTCCTGCTCCCTAATATGCTCTTGCTCTGCTCCACGCTCTGTCAACCTTGACCATCATGCCCAGTTTTTTGAGGATACCAACTGGTTACTCCTTACCTATGCCTGGTGTGCCTCTGTAACCACATATTCATGCAAGCAAAATTTATATCTCTAAGTTATCCTTGCATATGTTGGTCATTTGTCTTTGTGTTACCATATTTTTATTCACATTGAGAATCATGGGGCTGTAATTAGCTTGTATTTTTTGGATCCTATGTATTTTTTGCCTGATTATAGTTTACTGGTTAGAAGCATGATAGAGGTTCCATTTATTTAATATTGAAATATCATTGTCTTGCTTGTATCAGTTCCTAATTTTGAAATGAGATATTCCCTCCTACACATTCTATATTTTTCCGTTGTTTTTATATACTTCTATGCCAGCAATACAATTTAAATTTTACAATTACCTTTGACATTTTTTGGTAACAATTTTTTTGAGCACTTGTAAACTTTAGCTGCAGCTCTCTGGTGACATCTTGTATGATTGGGAGTACGTCTTCCTGATTATCAGTACTCATCCATCCTATTTTCTAGTCATTACAAATTGCCCTACATGGGGGACATGAAGATCTAATCTAAAAACTTCCTTTTGTGATCTTACTCAAAAGGGATGAAAATGGCATTGCTTGGTTTGTTCCTCTTTTATGATATATCCATTAACTTGAGGAATTGGATATGGAAGATGTATATTTCTCTTCGGTAGTCAGGGTTCCTTGTTTGAATATGATATTTCACCACTGTTATGATGTGGCATTGTGTTATAATATCTTGTTTGGATGTTGTTATTGTTGATTCATTACTCCATGCACTTTGATTTCGCATTGTTTTCCCTATTTATTAACAGCTTGTGATGGATGCTTAGCTTGTTCCTTTTGTACTGAATTTTTGTTACGATGTGCTTTACAGACAAAGGCTGCAGAAGATTTTCTTGCAGTACTTAGGAGCTACTTCGAGTCTTTTTTCTCGGACTTGCGTTCTCATACTATTACAAATGTACAGTCGAATAATGATAGGGTAATCTTAAACTCCTGTACTTTCAGATTCTCAAACAGTTTTGCTTTTAGTCATTTCAGAAATGATTGGATCTTGCTACTTATAATGAATGTTCTATGCTCTTATTTGAATGTAGGGTCTTGGTTTTGTTTATGATTTTACAGGTTTCCCTTCTTTTAAAGGACAGTTTTGTCGATTCTTTTCCGATCAGAGATCAACCATTTATTAAGGTAGCTTTTAACGCTTGCTTGGATATAGTTAGTTCTATCAAGCATTTTTCAATCTGCTTTATGTTTCCTTAATGATGCATTCAATAGGTTCTATTTATATCATTCTGTGTATTATAGTTTTGTGTATATTTATATTATATGTTAAGGATAAGACACCTAGCGTACGGCTAGTTATGTTTACCCCTCTTTTGATGATGCATTCTATAATTTCTGGTTTTGGTGCACATGCATTATTACAGTATGTGTATATTTATATTGTATGTTAAGAATAGGTCACTGAGCTTATAGTTAATGAGTGTTGCCTGCAAATGTGGACATGTTTCCAATGGCTGATTAGAGGGATTTTGTTTAAATGGGATAGCAATAATTAGCTGGCTTGGTTAAATGCAAGTTGTACTATTTTATTGTTTGGGTGGGTGATTAGGATTGAACCCCTTAAGATGTAGCAAAAAGAAAAACCGGCGAAGGCCTTGACACACACTATTCTGTGTATTACTGTTTATGTATCACTGAGGTTATAGCTAATGAGGGTTGCCAGCAAGCATGGACATGTTTCCAATGGCTGATTAGATGGTTTTTGTTTAAATGGGACAGCAACAATCAGCTCGCTTCATTAATATGCAATTTGTACTATTTTATTGGGTTAAAACCCCTTAACTTTCAGAAAAATAAACTTGAAAGAAACAGAGAGAACCGTACACTCAGAAGAGAGAAACGTCAAGTCTTTGTTCACCAAAAATCAGAATATGTCTTCTTACATTTATTCAAGTGGAGAGGGAAGGATGTTATGTAACTTCTTCCATTAATTTATTATTAATACTAAAGTGCTTCAAGGTTTTGAATATCCTTATTCATCCCTTTCCAATAAAATGAGTGTTGCATTATAGTAGGTTTTGAAAAATCCTACATGTCCTGCTGCTGGAGAGCTATGTGACTCCCTTAAGACCTTCATTTTAAACTTCGAGGATTGAATTAGATAGATTCTGTCCTTATACCATAAAATGCCATTTCTCCATTCAAATTTTGGGTTTTGGTCCAAATTGTTGATTATTGAATAAGATTCGTGATCTTTGGCATACTCAACTCGAATTTCATCCAACCAATCAGGGATTTCCACTGTTTCTGCATATGCTGTTACATCGTCATCTTTTCGTGATAGTGCATCAACAATTAATGTTAGATTTTAATGCTTAGCCCAAATGCATGCATTTTATTTCTGTTTAGCATGAGCTTGAACCATAAACAATAACTGCAGCAACAATCCACTAGCTGCAGTAAACCAAGATCACAAGAAGAATAACCATGCACAAGACACCAAAAATTATCCTGGGAAAACCCTTCTCAACCAAGGGAAAAACCCAACCCAGCAATCCTTTGCTATAATGCCAAGAGAAGATCCTCCATACCACAAACCCTAGAGCACACAAGAGGGTGCTTCTATGACTGAGAAAGATGGCACCTAGAAAAGCGTGCCCTAAATTACAGCTCACAATTTCAGACCATGCATTTAGTGTGAGTGAGAGAGATGATCCACAATGGGGATCTATCTCTTATTTATACAATACCTAGTACATTAAATAGATGTGTCTATTGGCACAATAGGGCTGACCTGTACAACTAAGTAATATAATTAATCTTTACACAATATTAATTATCTTTACATGGTGGGGCTGACTTGTATCCTTTACAACACAAATTAGGGTTTTACCAAAATCTTACTCTCTGACAATATAGCAAGGGATCTCACACATCCTCTAGTGCTCTGCCACTAGGGACACGCCCACCTGTGCTCAGCCACAGGACGTCACTCTCAACAGATCAATTCAACTAAGTCCATAGGAGTACCATCTAGAGAGCCATCTCCAAGTCGACTCAACTAAGTCCATAGGTGTCTGACAGGAGATCATCTCAAGTCGTCTCAACTCAGTCCAGAGGAGCACGACAAGAGACCACACGTTATCTCAACTCAGTCCGGAGGAGTATGACACACCCATCACATGGGCTCTCTCATAGATCCTCTCAACTCAGTCTAGAGGAGAATGACCTGGAGGATGTCTCATGAAGTTGCAATCAACAACACTCCCTCTCAGCTAGGGAGGCATTCTCCACTAGGCTAAGTCTCTCACGGAAGTACTCGAACATCGTCCTGGCAAGCCATTTGGTGAAGACATCTACAACTTGCTCGTGTGTAGAAAGGTACTGCACATGTACTTCTTTCCTCTGCACCATATCTTTGATGTAATGGTATTTGATCTCAATGTGTTTCGATTTATCGTGAAACACAGGATTCTCGGAGAGCTTCACACAACTCTGGTTATCGCAATGGATAATGGTGGAATCCATCTCACGTCCAAATAATTTTGCAAGGAGCTTGCGAAGCTACACTGCTTCGTGGACTGCCACACATAATGCAATGTACTCTGCTTCTGCGGTACTTAATGCCACAGAAGTCTGTTTCCTGTTGCACCAGGAAATCATGGCAGATCCCAAAGTAAAACAACAGTCACATGTGCTCTTCCGGTCCACAACGCTCCCTGCCCAGTTTGCATCAACATATCCCTGCAATCTCATGTCTACACCGGAGGCATATCTCAAGCCATAACCAACTATGCCTCGTAAATATCTCAAAAGATGCTTCACTGCGATCGAGTGTGTCTGTCTTGATTGACTCATAAATTGGCTAAGTACACTCACTTCATAGCATATATTAGGTCTGCTGTTGGCCAGATACATCAATGATCGAATAAACTGTCTGTAAAGATCTGGATCAATCTCGCCTGAATCAGAAGAAGCCTCGTTCATTTTCTTCAGGTTCATCATTATCGGTGTAGGCATGGATCTGCAATTTGTCATCCCAAATTTAATATCTGAATTGTGTATTTACCTTGACTCAGGAGAATCTCATCAGTCCTTTGCCATACTTCTAGTCCCAAGAAGTAGTGCATCATACCAAGGTCCTTCATCTCGAATTCAGAAGTCAATGCATGCTTGCATTCAACAGTAAGATTTTCTGAACCAGTGAGGAACAAGTCATCAACATATAGGACCAAAATCAACCACTTGTCACCAACAATGTTGTAGTATAGGTTGGAATCAACAACACTCTTGCTAAAGCCCAAACTCATAAAGTATCCAACAATCTTCTCATACCAAGCACGAGGTGCCTGCTTTAGTCCATACAGGGCTTTCTTCAACCTGCATACATGAGACTCCTCATGTGTCACGAATCCATCTGGCTGCTCGATGTACGCTTCTTCCTCAATCTCACCATTGAGAAAGGTTGTCTTTACATCCATTTGATGTAGTCTCCAACCCATGGATGTAGCTAGGGAAATAATGAATACGGATGGAAGTGTGTCGGGCAACAGGAGAAAATGTCTCCTCATAATCTATTCCCTCCACCCGAGAGAATCCTTTAGACACGAATCTCGCTTTGTACTTATTGACACTTCCATCAGTTGCATGTTTGATCTTATCAATCCACTTGGAAGTCACTACAGACTTCCCTTTCTGTCTCGAAACAATATCCCACACATCATTCTTCATGATGGACTGATACTCTTTGGTCATGGCATCTTGCCAAACCTGCTGACCTGCTACGTCTCCATGACAAGAAGGCTCAGTATCAATGATGTGGTTCATAGTTGAAACATAGCTCGAAAATCTCTGTGGTCTCTTGCTCTCTCAGAATGTACCACGAGGAGATGCATGTCCTTCTGCCTCCTACAGAGTCTGTCGAGCCCATGTAGGCCTCTTTCGGCCTACTGCAATGTCTCTGGGAACATCAACTGGAGCTACAGGATCAGCTGGATCAGTAAATGTCTTCCTTTGAACTGCTGAAGGGGGAGAAGCTATTGTCTCTTCCTTCTTCTCAAACAGTTTGACTCCCTTTGAAGTCGGAAGGATAAACATTTGTCCTGGAGGAAATTATGACATCATCCTTTTCCTGTGTTGCTATCCTGGAGACATCCCATGTCTTCTCAGGTCCTCTACTGCCTCTACAGTACTTTGCTGGCCTCCTGTACTAGGATAATAACCAAGATGACCTCTCGTAGGGATAAGAATCAAAATTGCCTCCTGCACTGGGATAATAACCAACCAAGAAAAAAATTGGACTCCTATACCAGGGATCATGGCCCTTCAATAATGAAATAAGAAATCTGGCCTCCCGTACTAGGATAATAACCAAAATCGCCTCTCGTAGGGATAACAACCAAAATGGCTTCCTGTACTAGGATAATAGCCGACCAAGAAAAAATGGACTCTCGTACTAGGGATCATGGTCCAAGTCATTAGGGCTCCCATACTAGGGATAATACCCTTCATTATCAAAAGCAAGCTAGTACAAAGTAATGATGAAATCAATTAAGGAAAGTAGTACAAAACTTACCTTAGTCTACAATCATGTTCAATCTTGCTTTTGGTCCTCTCGAGAAAGCTGAGATAGAGAATAACTTCTCATCGTTCTTGCTTGCATTCCTTGACTTCTTTTGAGGTGGCTTATGTTGCTTTTCCTTTCTTCCACAAAGGACAAAGATTTGCATAGTGACAAGGGCTTGAAACCTTGCACATCACTAGCTACAAGTCTAGTCTCCTCGATGTCCACTATAGCTTGGATAAGGTGCACTTATAGCACACACTCAAAAGTCACGCCAAGGATCACTCTTGAGGCAAATTTCAGAGATTTACCTCAAAACGAAAATGTCTTCAAACTCAGATTTAGACCTTCCTGTAGCAAGCCTGAAACTTGTGCTCACGATGAATCTCAAGTTTGGTCTAGCTGCTACTTAATCTTTGCTTGGTTTATGCAAAAGATGGCTCCAAGCTTTGCCCTCAAACTTCACCTGAAAAACCCCATCACAGACTTATGAGATGCTTTAGGACAGACCTCAAAACTCACTTCAGATCTGCTGGTTTACCTCAGATCTTCACTGCCCATTTTCTGCTGAAGTTCCCTTTTAGATCTACCTCAAATTTGCCCTTTATCACAACTTCAATCTGCCGTTGTTTAACCTTAGAACAGGTCAGGAATTTGCTTCAGAATTGGCCTCAGAATAAGCCTCATATCTCTCTCTGAGATTCAGCCTAAAATACCAATGCAAACACGGCTTCAGGCTGCCTCAGAATTCACTTTCTTACTTCAGAAAATTGCCTCAGAAAACTTGGATCTTTGCTCAAATACTGCCTCAGAAAACTCGCTTTTTTTCGGTCTAACATCGACCCTGGAAAAACCCACAAGGAGAAAACCAGTGAGAGAGGGCTTTTTATTATTTGTGAGCTTCAGAGAAATTTCTTTTTACAACAGTCTAATCTTCAGCGAAAATTACAAACTTATCTCAGAAAAATTTGTGCTTATCTCCTTCAGAAAAATTCCAGAATGCAGCTTCTCGAAATCTGAACCAGAAATCCGTACTGTGTACGGCTGTCCCAGCATTAATTGCTGTACGGACAGCTCCTTGAAATCTGTGCCATACATCTGTACGACTGTACGGCTACTACAACATTAAATGTTGTACGTAACTCCTCGAAATCTGTGCCTCCTTTTTCTGGGTTTGCTGTACCTTTCTCTGTGCAATAAATGCACCTCGAAATTCGTGCCACTCTTTGAAATGCGTGCTGTATCTTGCTGTACAGACTGCTCTCCTTTTGCTGCTGTATGGACTGCCAAATCCGTACTGTACGACCTTCACAAGACTGCTGTTCCTCCTTCCTTGAAAACTGTGCACAAAACCAGTTGTACAGACTTCAAGAAATCCGTACTGTACTGCCCTCTTACTCAGCAGTACCTTGATTTTTGTGTTACTTGGCTGCCTTGGGAATCGTGCCCTTACTCCTGCAACTTCTCCTTCTTCCTCAAGCTCGACCTCTCTGCTTCTTGTGCTCTCTCAACAATGAATGAACAACCCAACAATAGGTGCGCCTCTCAACCCTAATCGGCCTCCTGAGGTAGGTGAGGAGTTTCTTAATCCAACGGTTGAGATTGGATTAGATGAGTGGATGAGATTTAGTGTCTTTTCACTCACCCTCACTAAAGTCATAAAGTCACCTTTTAATTTGCATCTCACAAATTAAATGACTAGGGCCCACATTAGGCACTTTCTCACCCCTTAGGCGCCTAGGGATGAGAAACACTTGCCTAGGTACTTTTTAATTAAAATTTCAACACTTCCTCTTACCGAGGAAAGTGTTCCTCACCACTCCAAGCTTTACCCTGAAAAACACAAACTTGCCTCTGCCCAATGCCTTGGTGAGTATGTCTACAACCTGCTCCTCTGTAGATATGTACTGTAGCTCCACAACTCCTCTCTGAACATAGTCATGGATGAAGTGATAACGAATCTCGATATGCTTAGACCGGTCATGAAAAATTGGATTCTCTGAGAGTTTAATGCAACTTTGATTATCACAGTAAATCACGGTAGGTGTCAACTGCACACCGAACAATCCTACCAGCAACTTGCGAAGCCAAAGGGCCTCACAATTGGCCTGACTGGCTGCCATATACTCAGCCTCTGCAAAACTCAAAGCCACGGACTTTTGCTTCCGACTGAAGCACGACACAACTGCTGAGCCCAATCCGAAACAACACCCTGAAGTATTCTTCCTGTTACTGACACATCCTGCCCTATCCGAATCTGTATAGCCAACCAGATGAACTCCATCTCTTCTATGATAGTCCAGAACATAATCTACCATACCTTGGTGACCATTTGTCTTCACAATATCTGCATTTGTTTACCCATTTCTTATATGGGTCATTGTCCCTTAAAAGGGGTGGCACATACTTGTTAGGGTTCCATAGTTTTATTTTACTACAGATGTAATCCTTCAATCCGCATATATACATTTTTAACAATTGTTCATCTGTGAATACACTTTGTCTTGTTGCCAACACTTCCCATTTGTGTGTATAGTCATTCACATTCTCTTTTTGTTTAAGATGCACAAATTTGTGATACAGTTCATCTTCTTGTTCATCATAAAACCTTTTTAATAGGGTAGTTGTGAAACTTTGCCAATGAAAGGAGCGAGCGCCACCATAGAAACCAATCGTAAGCATCCCCTTCTAAATTGTTGGAGACTGTCATTATTTTTTCTCGTTCACCCAACGAGGGATTTGATTCAAAGATACCCTCCACTTTTTTGACCCAGACGACGACTCCTCTATGGTCCTTACCGTCATATTTCAGTAATTCTTTTTTAAATTTTTTGTATTCTCTTTTGAAAAATTTATTTCTGGTCCTTCTTGATTTCTTTGATCACTTCTATTTTGTGATTCTGGACTCTGTGGCGATCTTCGGTGGGATAAGGGTTTTGCACATAATGTGTCCACTTGTTTGGTTAGTTGGTCGATTCTTTGGATCTGTTCATTAAGTATCCTCGTAGTTTCATCCTTGTCGGCACCCCTCATTCTTAATAAGTTTTGTCATCGTTCCCCAGACTTGTTTATTAACGTGTCAATTTTGTCTTCTTTTTCTAATAATTTATTGATTTGTTTATTAACGTGTCAATTTTGTCTTTTTTTTTTCTAATAATTTATTGATTTGTTTATTAATGTGTCAATTTTGTCTTCTTTTTCTAATAATTTATTGATTTTTTCCGTTCATTCTTTTTATCCTTTGCCGAATTCTTTTTGACTTTTCTTGACATTGTCGAGACAATGTCTTATGCCATTGACTTTGTCTCTATAACAGTTAATATCCACCTGTAACTCCTCGTTCTTTTTCTTACTTGATTCCATATTTTTATTTTATTTAAATATGACCCCATTTTTTTTTAAAGATAGGGTGATAAAGTGACTTTATAAAATAATGATAAAATGACTTTATAGGGTAAGTTAAGTTAATGAGAGTTTGAGAGGCGCGATTTTTTTTAGAAAAGTCACGTATGGTCAAAATAAGAAGGTTGATGAGTTGGAAAGACAACAATGGATAGGGACAACAAATAGCGTACGATGACGGTAGTAGACAACCTACAATAGTAGCAACGGACATGTACAAAGGACAATACAACAGAGAGGTACGATGGACAAGTACGACTTCTAACCTGCTCTAATACCAATTTAGCAATCAACTTTGCTATATATGTCTCAGACAAGCTCAGACCTCCTTTCCAAGTTGTTTCTCAGGTATGAGTACTTGCCCTTTCTTGAACATGACGACAAAACCCTTATCCTCCTGTTGCCGTCCTTATACACACTTGCAAACGTGAGCTAAGTCCTGCTCACTTAGTGTGTCCTCGGAGGCATAATGCCTAGGTTCAAAAGTCCACTCTGTCACTTTGACTTGAACCTCTTCCGTCTAGGCTAACTCCTAGGGAAGCCAAGGGGGGTAGACCCTAGTTACTAGATGAAATTTACGTTTAAGTTCTATGAGTTGGTTTTAATTAGTTAAATGGATTGGGGAAAATCTAGCCTATGATGTTAAGCAACAATGCGAGATGCAACAATAGTATGAACAACCAATCCTTTTCCTAGGACAACTAAGACTAGTGCCTAAGATTGGGCAAGGGGTCAACTAAGTTAAAGGGAGATTTATTACAAAATAGTTACAAGATTTACAAAGATTACAACAAGGTTAGATACAATTAGATACAAAGATCCAAAAAAAATGTCTAAGATTACAATAGATAGATACAATGGTTACAAGATGTACAAATACTAACTAGTTGCTTGCATGTGCAGGAAATAAAGATAATCAAGGCGATACAACCATCAACACATCAAGGCAAGCATGCTCACAATAGATCTTACTCTATTGGACTGCTTATCAATGGCACATAGACGAAAATCACTCAAGACCCAATCAAGAGAGTGCCTCTAGGAGGATGCGCAACTTCTTGAGGGATCACACCGCAAATACAAGAACCACACTATAAATAAAAAGTGCTTGAAAATGTAAAGTGTTCCAGATCACAGATGTAACCACTTAGATAATTATTCCACAACTTATGAAAATGACTTGCATGTAAAAGTAACAGTAAGATGTAGTGCTTGCAAGTGTAAATATAAATTGTCCGAAAGTTGTAGACCAAGGATTGATTTAAGTGATTAAGTGAGATGTTTCAATCCTATCTAAGTGTCAACCTAATACTTTCCTCCCCCATTTACCAAGTAACTGCTGGGTGCTCAAGAAGTAAGGCAACGAGGCCCACCCTGGCTCCACAGGTCAGTCCTAAGATAAGAGTACTTCCGAAAAAGGACGTCGAGCACCACGAGACCGTCCCCGACCTAGCACCTTTCCGTTGCTTCCTCCGACCCCGTTTTAAATGGCGAAGATGGTTGGTAAAGGTGCCCTATTAAGTCTAATAAATTATTAAGATTATGAGCTTAAGTATTTTAAAGTGTTTGAGTGCTTAAAGCTTTCTCAAAGGTGCCAAATGGGCCAAAAATTGAAATTGCAAGCTATGAAGATTGAAGCTCTTAAATGTGAAATTATTGCATGTGAAATGTAAAGAACTTGAAATAACTTGAAAGCGATTATTCAAGCCATTAAGATACCCATGTATGCATGCAACTGTTAAAGATGAATACTTGAGAACTAAATGACTTGCATGCAAAGAGATAACAAAAAAGAAAAAGATTCTATCTATGCCTCCATGGGCTCTAAGTTAGCATTGGTTGTGTGAGATCTACTCTAGATAATTTTAGCGTTTAATATGCATGTAAGATACCACAACTAAGCTAACTAAACTATGAAAGAAAAAACAAAAAAGAATCTAAACTAAAGCTTGGAAAGAAAAAACTAAAATGAAGAGAATGCAAGCCACTTGGGTACCCTCCTTTGGGCTTGCTTACAATGTTTTAGATAGAAAAGAAAGAGGGGATAGAGTTACCACTTTGAAAGGGGATCCTTGGAGGTGTGTTGTGACTGAAAACAAGCAACATGCACCCTTAACCTGGCGAGAACCTGCAAAAATCACCAAACTATTGCTTGCTGATTTTGTTGCAACACACTCAACAAAAGTTAAGAAAATTTCTGTTTTGCAACAGAAATTTCCTACATATAAAAACCAGAAATATAATTGATTTTAAATGACCTATCTAATGAGTTAGCAACCAAAATCAGAGTATGAGTAGAACATAAAGATAATCAGAAAAACTTGTGAAGTTTTAGTGAGTGATGAGGGTAGATCCTTGCTTGGATCTATCCGAACAACGCTCTTTGAGATGACCTGCATGCTTCAAATAAAATGTGAGACAAAGTAGATAATTGTATTGACTAATAACACAACAAAGTTAACATCATTAATAAATACAAGACATATAGGCCAACAACTATAAGTTTGCTAAACCTAGCTAAGCAAACAAAGTTTTACTCAAGCAAACTCCCCAATAACACAATAGTATTCAAAGCAAAGAGCAATATCACCTCATGAAAAAATGGAGCATCCAGACAAGTCTTGAAATCCACGATTCCTCCAAAGCTATTCTTTTATTATCAATGGAAGAGGTTGTAGCAACAAAGTTGCTCCAAGCTCTTCAAGAACAAATGGGTGAAGGAAAGTGACAATGAGAGAGAGAGAGAGATGGTAAGAAATTGGTAGCATAACAATACTCAGAAGAAGGGTGAAGAATGAATGAGGGAGAGTTCTCATTTATAGCATGAGAGGACAAAGAGACCCCTCTTGGATCTTTGACAAGTGTCAAAACCAAAGCCAAGGTGAACTCCAGTCAGTGAGGGCGGGAGCTTTTAGGGTTTGAGTGAGAATGGCAAGTGGGGATGAGTGGAGGGTGAAGTCGCAACCTAAGAAGGGCGCATAGGCTAAGAGAGATGGCCCATAAAAGTTTTAAAGCAAATTTCCACTTTTTTGGTTGATGTTTCCATTTTCTCCAAGAGGAGGGGCACAACTCTCAAAGAAGGCGTGAGGGTTGTGGGAGGAGTCTGTGGAACACATTCCTAAGTGGGATGTGGAGAGAAGAGGAGGGGCGCACCTCATGAGGAGGGGCCCATAACTCATTTAAAAATGAGCTACTAACTTTCTCAAGGGGTGGGGGCGCAAATCCCAAGGGGGAAATGAATTTTTAATTGAGGGGGGTGAGTTAGGGGCGTGTAAAGGTTAGGAAAGGGTTGGGTAGGTTAGGATAGTTTTCTCTCATCATTAGTCACCTTTACTTCACTCCATTTGACCAATTATTACAAAATTGACATTTTTCCATGTCATGGGTTAACAAGTAAAAGTTAAAACTGCTTTTATCTGACTAAGACTCCTAAGTGGACAAACACCTAGCAAAACTTGTCCGACTGAGTTGAAACTTGGTCCATGGGTGTGGGGGGTGTCATTCCATTTCTTTTGAGCACAAATACCCCTATCAAAAACCCAGGGACCCAGTTTTTACATTTTTTATCAAAAAATAATTAATTAATTAATTAATTAAATTTCCAGCCTTGGGAAATTTTAATTAATTAAAAAAACCCTATCTAGACTCGATGGAATTCCGCGAAACTTTTTGAGTTGTCTTACATGGTCATTTACATCATTCCTGAACACTATCTAACAAAGGGTGACTTCATGAGAATGCCTTTCATCACTTTGGAGGATTTATTACTAGTGGGAGTGAAAAACTCGAGGGAAATTAATAGGGTTGGTTAGGCCAAATTAATATCCTGGGGATAAAAAACACTCAGTGAAAGGAACTCTCCTAATGAAGAAATCCTAAGGTAACTGATCTAACTATGATCCATGTAGACCTATTACATTATTAACCCATGTAGGGGTGCGAAAATCCCGTTTACAAAAATGTGTGCTGGAGCAAAAAATTGCCTTGTAGAACCAAATAGTCTTTGACTTGTTTGCATTTGATGATGCATATCTTCATGGTACATGGAATTGACCCCCTAGTTGAATAGGTGGTCAACACCTCCAAAACAAAAACTGAGAGAAAATTCTTCTTCAATTCTGGTACATAAAGCACATCCTAGGTATCAAACGAACCTCCGGACTCGAGCTGGAACAAAACTGTTCCCTCTCCCTTCATTGCATACTTGGCATCATCACCAAGCTCCACATGGATACTCGAGTCCTTCGTTAGACGGCTAAATATCTCCCATGTTTCTCGTCATATGATCTATCCACTGAGAAACAACCAACTCTTGCAACCTAGCACCTCTGCTACAATGATACGATCCTATACCTACAACTTGCACAAGCTGTACGAGCCTGTTCCTTTTGCAACCCTCATATGTACGCGCTTTTCTCTACTGAAACCCGTGTATGTACACGCCTGTTCATTCTGTATCCCGCGTGCACACGTACTCTAAGCGACTTGCTCAATGTGTGGACCTTCTTGCGGCTATACTTGTTGCTACTATGTTGCTGAGATTTGTCCTTACTACCAAATCTGTCTATTGTTGCCTCCTCCTCCTTTGGACTGATCAGATATCTAGGTGGAAGTCCTTCTTCACCCTTGTTGAGATCTCTTTGGGCAAAAATCCTTCTCTTCTCTCTCTATGAGTCACAGACTCCAATAGATCTGTTATCCCTAGAGCTAATCCTTGGATGAAAGTCCTCCTTCATCCTTCCTGAGATTCTCTTGAGTCACTGTCCTTTGTGGCTCAAGCACTCAATGAATTTCACTGTTAAAACTATCTCTATACAACCTGTATGATCCTGTGCACGCCTATTCCTACTGAAACCTGCATATGCATGCGACTTTATTTACTAGAACCGGCGTATGTACATGAATGTTAGCACTGCAACCCGCGTATAGCTTCGTACTCCTGCAAAACCAAGTTTTACCTCTGTACGGTTGTTTCCCATAAATCCGTCCTTTGATTTTTTCCTGCTGGTTTATAGATTTGATAAGATCTCCTGCAGATCTGATAGATCTACTGCAAACATCCACCACGACACTCCTGATCCAATAGATCTGTTGCTGTAACCCTAGATCTGAACTAGATCTATGTCTTGGTCACTTGGATCTAATAGATTTCTCATTGTGCAACCTAAGATTGGCTCCCTCTCAGAGACAAAGCTCTGATACCATGTTGAAATCCCCTACTCTGGCACCTAGGTATTTTGTTATCTAGTGATTTTTTTGTTGTAAATCAAATAGCAGCTCACAAAACAACATACAATTGCTGGAATATTCAACTCAAATAAAGATAGTGGAAATAATACTGGAAACCAAAATCTCAGAGACAATAAACAGATATTTTGCCCATCAACTAAGCTTATCATTCAAATAACTTCAAAGCTTAGAAGGGCTCCCTTACTAGGATAATGGCCTGCAGAGAAATACAAAAAACTTTAGACAACACCTGCAAACCCTAGCAATCTTCTACGCTCCCTTACTACGATAATGGCCGGCAGAGAAATACAAAAAGCTTTAGACAACACCTGCAAACCCTAGCAATCTTCTACGTTGTTGTACAACCTTATACTTTCACGCTTCTCGAGATGTACCACTATCACCGAAGTAGATACTTCCCTCGTTTTAGTGATGGAAGGAGGTCTAAAACAAGGGAGGCTTCCCTAGTGACCTCAAAGGATCAAGTAGCAAGATTGGCCAAGCCTACAACCCCCTATCTTGGTCACTAAGATGTTAGGTCTAGGTCTAAGAAAGGTAAGGAAGAAAATGAGGTAATTGATTGACTTGTACGAGACACTAAACAATCCAAAGCATAAAATAGATAATTACCAAGTCATATAGCTCATTAATGACCTCTTAGACATTAGCTAATCAATATAACCAAATATTGTTGCAAAATTACAGCAGTAAGACGATGTATAACAACAATTAATGTTTTGTAACAACAAGAGGAAAAAGTACCTAGAAATGTAGTCATTGAGCATAAGAATTAAGCCTTCAACAAGTGCAATGACATCCAATTGTACTATGATTCTGAATATATTTAACCACTGTTTCAAGTAAGTATGCAACAAGTAGATTAAATTGTAGTGGTTGTATGTAACACACCCACGATGGCGCAAAGAAAAATAACAAAAAAAAATTCGTCCTCCTTACAGGAACAAATCCTCTTTCTCTCTATAGGTTCTAATTTGGAAAGTCCAGGACTCAGCTCGAGCCCTCGGTCAAGATTCTCCGAGTCTAAATCAAACGAGACTTTGAGACAATGATAGTCTCACCTCTAAATCAGACACAAGCCCTTTCAGCCGCTGTTGCAGGTCTTATGATACCCGTGACCTTCTCCTTCACGCTTCAACAATGTCTCGGAGTTGGTGTTAGCCCCTTTTCTCTTGGCCTCTCCTTAGATGTGACCTTGGCGATGACCACACGATTGCGGGCGTGACCACAAGCGGTTTGGGGTCAAACTACTTTTGGACCCACAATCCTCCTCAAGTCTCCATGTGTCCTCCCGACGAAACCACGGTTTGAATTGCGGCCCACCCTCGATATTTTAAACCTCGCGCAACTCTTGTCCCCGCAATGCTATGGGATTGTCGATCTCGCGATCTTGACAATACTGTCTGAATCGACAGTTCAGATCTGCGCCTCTCAAATCTGCGAACCAGATCTGTCCCTCCTAGATCAACAACTGTGATCTCTTCGCAATTCTAGACTTCTAGGTTTTGAAATCTCAAACCCTGCTTCTTTCGTACTTCAAACTTCCGGAGCTGATGATCTGCAGACACCTGTCCTGCTCGATCAACGGTCTTGCTTCCACTTTGGGTGTTTGACCATTTAACCCAAATCAACGGTCCTTCAATCCTCTTCTCAATCGACAGTCGAGATCTCCTTCGAGTTTCGGACTTCTGAGATCTCAAATCTCAAACCTTTTCCCCAATGACTTTTATCCAAAGGCTACAATCCTCTGACGCGCGTCCTCCTGATTTGACGATTGAGGATTACTTCGGGTCTTCACCCCGAGCTCACAGATTTGCGCCACGTGTCCTCCGAATCCAACGGTTGTGAATCACTTCGGGACTTTACCCGGAGTTCACGGATTTGTGCCACATGTCCTCTAAATCCAACGACTATGAATCACTTCAGGACTTTACCCGAAGTTCACGGATTCACGCCACGTCTCCCTTAGATCTATCGGTCCAGGTTCTCTTCGGGCCTTCGGGGTTCGAAAATCTCAGTTCTTAAACTGAAACCCCACTACAATCTTCCCAGAGCTCTCGAACTGTTGACAAGTGTCCCTGTGCCAATCGACCGCTCACGACTCTTCGGGCTTCGAGTGTTTCAACACTTCGACCTTTGCCTTCCTTTGGATCTTTCGACTTGTCGACACATGTCTTGGATCCAACGATCCAGATTTGCTCCGACCCTTCGGCTTTCCACGCTTCTGGAATCTCAAGTTTCAAACTTGCCTCCTCCCAGACTCACGGTATCTGACGGTTCAGATCCACTCTGGTGATCCGATGCTTGAAGTTTACCCCGAACAATCTGACGGCTCAGATCTGTTCCTGCAATCGGACGACTGAGATTCTACTTCGGGTTTTCGGCTCTTCGGGCTTCAGAAACTTCGAGTCTCAAACCTTGACAGGTTCTCTCTCCTATGCGTGTGAACGTTAAGACTCGTGCACCTTCCTCAGATCCAACGACTGTTGATCCTTTTCACTGTGATCCAACGACCACTGTCATTCCTATCAGTCTTCAAAGGTTTTAAACCTTTTCTCCTCGTACGAGTCCTACTCTTGGATCTCGTCAACACTTATGATAAGTGCTATCCCTTCTGAGCTTGATCCTTAAAGGATTTCGATTTCCCACGCACTCCTTGCATTCAGGGATTTCGATAACTCAGTTCGAAGGATTTCCTAAAAGGAAATTCTTCTCGCCCTCTTGGCGTTCCTCTGCTCTAGTTCTTCGACGCTTGGTCGCTTCTTGACGCCGATCGACGACTCACAATAATTAGACATCTTGGAGCTTCAAGCTCCAAGGTTCCTAGACTACTGGTCTGAAGGGAACACCTTCCCAACTTGCAGGGCTTTAAGCTCTAAGTCAAGGCAAGGTAACTTGTGGGTTCACTATGAAGGTAACTATGCCAAGAGGCTTGCTCCGACTCTAGAACGGTGATGTAGCTTCCTGGGAGAGTGCCTTTGAGTGACTAAACATGGACGTATGGGAAAATTAAGTAGACATATAGGTTCTCAAGGGAATGAAAGAATATTCATAACTTAATCATTTAACACAAAGAAAGAACCCTTTATAGACATATAAATACTTGCATACATCCATTACTTACAATTCAAAGCATAAGGCAAGAAAAACACTTATCAGAACCATATAGTGTGATGCAACTGCTGAAAGGGGTGCTCGTTTCCACCCAACCATAGGATCAGTCACTCCCAATGGATTTATCACTGGCCACCCCCGAGCTTAAGCCATGATACTTCGAGATTCAATCTCTTACTTCCAGCTCAACGGAAGGTACGGACGAAGGTTACTCTCCTTCTCCCAATACAGAAATAGATAAGGATGAAGGTTACTCTCCTTCTCCTAGTTCAATCTCTATTTTCTGTGATCARAACTCATTGTTTCCTCTTTCAGTCCTTCCTCGGACCTGAGAGTTTCCTCTATCGTCTCTGCATTTTCTCCGCAGGCCTCCCTCTGTCCACCACACTTCCTTTCTTGCCTCCCTCAACAAGATTGCGTGTGGCTCGAATCTCCCAGTCCGTGGTCAGGTYCGGAAGCCTTATCGATGGGCAGTCTGCCCCATCCCTCATTAACTCTTGAGGAGGCCTTCCCACCTACCAGCRTGACGGGAATTCATTCCTGGTTAGAGGGTTGTTCTGATCTGAGCAAATTAATTCTAGCATGGTACTGGTTCGGTGGAGGTTAACGCAACCATTCCTGGTCCTCTCCACCACCTTTCACAACATTTTGTGGTCTCTCTCTTAGCACATCCCCTCTTTCAACAGTCATGCAACACGTAACCATTTTCTATTAAAATAATCAAAATTTACATTCATCGACCTTCTACACAAGGTCCATCAAATCAAACATTCACACTTTTAAGTTTGCCATAGTTCCTTGGCCCATATAGTTGTATTTACAGACTAGGGGAAACAGGGTGTTACATTGTAGCAAACATTTATAACAAAAACAATAAATATCATTCGTTTCCTAGGGTTAGAGTTAGTAGAGTTAGTCAAATCGCGTTGAGAGAGAGAGTGCTAATTCTAAGAATGTTTTCACCATAAGAGAGTTCTAGATTAGTGTCATTGACTTTCTAGGGCTATGGAGTCAAGCAAACAACACTTTGAAGAAATACTTAGATAATCAAGAAGGAGGAGGTTCAAACCCTAAGGTGCAAAGCCTTTTGGGCCTTAGGCCTAAATCCTTCAAGAAAGCTATTTGCAAAGCCTCTTGGGCCCAAGATGGCGTTTTCCCTCTTCTAGATAACCTACATTAAGAATCAAATGACTAAGATCAGAACCCTAAGGTGCAAAGCCTCTTGGGCCTTAGGCCTTTGAATCTTAGCAAGAGACAAGGTCTCTTAATGCTTTCACCAAACTTGGACAAACCAAATTATTAAAGGAGAGAAATACTTATGTCTCCTCTCTAAGGTTTCACTAGAACAAAGTAACATGCAACAAAATAGCAATTAACAATTTTACCATTAGCAAACTTATCCACTTAAAGCAAATTACATACTTTTCCAATTCTCTATGCTAAGAGAAACCCTAGTTGCAACAAGACATCATCCAACAAATGAGAAACATCCACAAATAATCCTCCTCCAAGAGTTGTGCACTAGATCCAAGAAGCCAAAGAGAGATAACAAACTTTTAGAGCTCTCACTCACAGGTTTGAGGAGAAAAGTGATGATGATAAAATGAAATAAGTGCTAGCCTTATTTATRTAAGGTAAACCTAACACTTTGTCCACAAAATGTCGATGATTCATGTTACAAGTGGGGTCGACCCCTCAAAATAGCCTCTACAATAATAGTAAATGCAAATAATAAGTCATAAAGCCACACATGTGGTGACGTCAAGTCTCCTAGAGGTGAAGGAGGGCCTCCYAGTGCCATGTGTCAACATCCAAGGTGCAAGCAGGGTGGGAGAATGCCATGCCACCTCAAATCATTATGTGGTGTCCGTGTGGCAAGCAAACCCCATCATCTTCATCAAACCCTAGTGTATGACGTCATCATCGAGCCCAATGTCCAAGGTGTAGAATGCAACGTCCAAGGTGGAGAGGGGATGCATCTCATCTCTGCATGTTATCCAAGCTGAACCAAATGCAACGTCCTCCATTAAGTGATTAGGTAAGGTGTGGGTGCACTATCCAAAGTATGGGCTTCCTGTTCATAAGTGTGCCATCGTGACCATATCTGTCAAAATCAATCCCATCAGTCTGTAGTCCAAGGTCCTGAAGGTGTGAGAGCCTATATCTGAGTGTGTCAAGCCACGGGGTGACTCAATGTTCTGCATCACATGTGCCATATCCTGCAATAAAGGCACAACGTCTTGGGTGAAAGCCTGGGGCATCCTTCAAAGTACCATGTCAGGTGCATCCAAATCAAAACAAAGGATGAAATCAAGTAAAGCCAATGTTCATGAGATGTACTAGTCCTTAGATCATACAAAGTAAGATGTTACTTAAAATATAATCCACATAAATAGTTCACATCAAGTGTCCCCCTCAAATTTCACATAAATAGTTTGAATATGGGAGGACCTTCATCAAAACCTATTAGGTGTGCCAACCAAAGCAATGAAAGAAAAGACCAAGTAGAGGGATATGTTCTGGGGGAAGCTGGAAATAAAAGAACCCTTCAAGAGTAAGTGTGATAGTGGTACTTGTTGGGCCTACTTCATTGTTTATGGTGTCATTTAGTCCATTTCTATGAGTGCCTTTGTGGAGGGTGTGCTTGCCCTTGAGTTACCACTTTCTAAGTGCTATGTTTTTCCAAACCCCTTACTTTTCCTTTTTATTGTCCTCTTATCATATTTGCAAGTACCCTTTATAAGGTTTCAAGCTATAGCATCACTACTCTGGGACTGGGGCGAACACGAAAAGGCTTTTGAGAGTCCTTTGTTATTATCTCTTTCTTTCTTTAGCATTATTCTTTCTTTGTTATTCTTTTGCTAGAGATTGCAATCAACCTTTAGCCTTTGGCCCCTCTTCTCATGAGAGAACTAACGATGACCCATTACCGAAGTTTAGTACACTGCGACAGACTCCAGGATGGTAAGTGTTAAGTATGGCGGGGAAACAAAATGTTACCCTTGTGAGGGCCCCCTAGTAGTACCCCTTTTCCTTGGGGGTGACAACATGGGACTAGGGCACATATGCTGGCCACCAAGGTGAAACAATGAAACAAACATAACTTCTTGAGCATGATCCATTATCCAATTTCAACCAATGATCTTCATTCACATGTCTAGTATATTAATCACGACACCTTGCAGGAAAAAAGGACTAAGACACCTCATGGTGACATTGGCTTACCATCTCCCATACACTTATGTTGACTGGATGTGATGAGCTTGGCTGATTTGAAGTAGAAGAGGCAATCCAAGGGGGGTTATTGGGCTTCCATGGGTGGACATGTTGGTTATCATCATCAACGAGATCATTGTCTTCATTGTGGGCCATGGGACATGATCTTTCTAGTATGATAGGAAGGATTTCATCATAAGTGGCTAGGTAGTTTTTCACAGTAGGAGCCTTGAATTTGGAGACAACATACTCTTTTATTGATGGTGGTGGATATCCATGTAAGGCTTCAAATGGAGTCATTTTTGCCGAAGTGTGATACATGGTGTTATACCACCATTCATTAAGATGTAGCCAACTATGCCACTATGATTGATGGTTGTTCACAAAATTTTTGAGGTATCCCTCAAGGAATTTATTTACCACTTCAGTTTGTTTGTCAGTCTAGAGATGGTATGAAGTGCCCATGGTTAATGTCGTTCATACATGGTGGAACAATTCTTTCCAAAATTTGCTAGTAAATTTGGGGTCCCTATCACTGACAATAACTTTGGGAGAACCATGGTGTCTATAAATATTTTTCTCATAGCTATCAATGATTTGATTGGCCCTAGATTTTGATGAAATTCCAATGAAGTGGGCATATTTGGTTAATTGATCTACAATTACAAATATGCTATCCTTTCCTTCTGATGAAGGGAGACCCATGCTAAAGTCCGTAGACACCCCAATCCATTTCTGATCTAGGATATGAAGGGGTTGAAGGAGTCCTGGAGGTGCAACTGATTCAAATTTTTGTCGCTAACATGTATCACAAATTGCCACATATTTATGAATATTAGTCTTCATTACTTTCCAGAAGAAGGATTGCCAGATATTGTAGTATGTTTTGAAAAATCCAACATGGCCTAGAAATAGGGAGTCATAATTCTCTTTTAAGATTTGAATTTTGAATTTGGAAGTGTTGGGTAAATATATTCTTCCCTTATGCCAGAGTATATTGTTCTCCCATGTAAATTTGGAGCATGATGCAACGCCACTATTGACTTCCTCAATTATCTTTTTGATCTCTGGATTTTTCACATATTCGGCTTGAACATCAAAATCCATTCAGGAGTGACTATTGAAATTGAGCATAGTGTACCATCCCCTTCTTTCTTTCATAAGCTATTGGCAACTTGGTTTTCCTTGTCCTTCTTGTAGAGAATTTCAAAGTAAAAAATTTGGATTTTGCTTACCCGTTTTTGTTGTTTTGATGATGAGCTCTTCTGGTTTCATAAATATTTCAAGTTGTTGTGGTCTATTTTGACCAAGAATTTGACTCGAAACAGTTATTGTTTCCATTTTTCCAAGGCATGAATGATTGCCAACATTTCCTTATCATAAGTAGGTTTTGCTTGCTCACTGGGATTTAATTTCCGACTTTCAAAAGCAATGGGGTGGTTCTCTTGCATAAGCACAACTTCTGTTCATGTTACTGAAGCATTGCATTCAAGCACAAAGTGTTTAGTGAAATCTGGGGCAGCCAAAACTAGGGTTGAAGTCATTAAAGTCTTCATCTTCTTAAAACAGGCTTTGACTACATCATTCCATCTAAAGGCTCATCCTTTTTCAATAGTGTCGTTAGTGGAACAACATTGTATATAATATATTATCTCATCCTTTTTTATGAATCTTATATAATATCTTGTAATACCTAAGAACGCTCGTAAAGATTGGATTGTTTATGGAGTAGGCCGCTTAGTAATTGCCTCAATCTTCTTTGGACCACCTTAACTCCTTCGGTTGATACTACGTGGCCCACAAACTCAATCTCTCTTCTTCCTAAACTACATTTTGTTTTTTTTGCATAGAACTTATTTTCCTCTAATAGTCTCAACACTATCTCTACGTGCTTAAGGTGTAAACTCCAATTTCTACTATAAACAAGTATATCATCAAAGAACACAAGTACAAACTTTTGCAAGTGTGAATAGAGTAGGCATTGGATAATCCAAAAGGCATAACACGAAATTTATATAGGCCCTCATGTGTATGGAAAGCAGTTTTTGGAATGTTCTCCTCTCACATTCTTATCTGATGATAGCTGTATCTCAATTTAAGTTTTGAGAAATACGTAGCTCTGTCGAGTTCATTCAATAGTTTATCCACAAAGGGAATGTGAAACTTATATTTTATGGTCATCTTATTTAATGCACGATAGTCGATATAGAGTCTGTAGGAGCCATCCTTTTTCCTTCCTAGTATGATTGGCGCTGAATATGGGCTTTTGCTTCGGTTTATTATATGATAGTCTAATAATTCCTGAACCAAGAACTCAATTTTTGTTTTCTGTTGATGAGATTGCCTGTAAGACTTCCTCCTAACTAGAGTTGATCCGAGAATGAGCTCTGTGATATGCTCTCTTGACTGTACTGGAGGAAGGCCATGAGGTAAGTCTTTAAAGATGGTATTATATTTCTCAAGCATCTTGTCCAGACCTTTGAGATATTTTGTTTCATCATACACTTCCTCCATTAAATAACAATGTAAAGTATAGGCTTGGGCTCCCTTCTGAATCATTTTCTTCATTTTTCTGGATGAAACTATTTGGGTGGGTAGGCTATTGATTCCATGGAATTTGTATTTTTTCTATTTTCACAAAATCTTGGGAATTGCTTTTGTAGATTCAATCCTACTGTTCTGATAGAGGCCAACCATTGGGCTCCTATGTGATGGCTCTTGGGTCAGCCTCAAACCTGTCTGCTGGCCTGATTACATAGTTTTTGGGCACTTCTCTGGCCCTGGCCACCTCTATTCATTCATGGCCGAAGGATTACAATATAGATTGGAGAAAACTGAGGTCCTATGAGGCTGCTCAAACAGGTCTGTCCTTGGCCTGTTATGAGCTTTAAGTTTCAATCTCCAAAGCTGTCCTTTGCTGCGTTTTAGGACAGCAAACAGTCAAGATAGTTTCTGCTCATAAGTTTTATGGTTAAGTGTTCTTTGAGGTGCGTTTGCAAGTGTTTTCGTAACCCAATGTTAGCACATGCAATATAACTCAAAACAAGTAACACTCGTCAACTCTTTACAACTATGAAATGCTGATCTAAACTCTAAGCATGCATGAAATTAGGACACAAATATTTTTGGTCAACATGATCCTGGATAAACCCCTCCCGAGGGAAAACCTGTTTGGAACGGAAGTATATATAAGTGATGTCTAAAGCATAGGATACAACAAGTAATACAATACAATGGAACCTGTATACATAACAAGCTCCTCTTGACCCTTGCTAAAGGATCCAAGGAGATATGTGCTCAAGCTTAGTGTGCCCTCTCCCTTTGTTGCTCTATACATTGAAACAATGCACCCTTGATCCCTGTAGCTCTGAAGAAGAATCCCTTGCACACGAAGATGATCTTGTGTGCTACCTCTCTACTGAAACTGATGGATCTGCAATCGTCCAACCATAGCTCTTGCCTGCTATGAGTGCACCCTCCTATAGTGCGCCCTCCTCCAAGCAAGAAGCTCCACCACAAATAATTGAGGGTCTAAGCCTTCATGAGTCCTCCATGGAAGGAGGCGCCTAAGCTTCCCTCAACTAATGCATCCAACCTCATCCTCATGCTCCCACTCAAACTCTCCAAGTGAACATAAGAGTGAATGAGCCTCCAAGGCACCTATGCACCCCTCTTAAACCTCCATAAGGATACCTAAGATTTGGATGGTTAGGATCTCCCCATGGCATCTCTAATCAAAGGTTGAGATGATCCCACAATAATCTCACTCACAAACCCACTTTGGGTTAAGTTCCCTAAGTTCACTTTATGTCTATTAATTCATCCACTTTGTGAATTAATTGTCACTTTTGACTAAAAGTGACTAATTTCACTTTTGACTTAAAACTCTTAAGTCAAAGTGAAATTAGACATAAAGTACAACGTACAAAGGTACCAACATCTCCCTCTTGTGGTTAGAGGCTCAAAACCACAAGGGAACCACTTCCCGAGGTACACCAAAACTCAACACTCCCTCTTACTGAGGAAAGTGTTTCTCACCAATCAATCTCGTCCCAGTTGTGGACTTCCTTGCCTCCTGACAAGGCCTAGGTGAGTATGGTTGTATCCTCTCATCAAAGTGGCCTTTGTCTCTAATCTGCTCGACCTGTCCTGACACTGATTTGATCAACCTCCCCTGACACTAATCTGTCGACCTGCCTGATCTTTAGATGGAACTCCATCTCCACCTACCTGAGATCACCTAGATCTTGGCATCTCACCAAGATCCTCTCCTTGGTCTCTCACCAAGGTCTCTACTCATGGCACGCAAATGAGTCACATCTCTTGGCATTTCACCAAGAGTCTCTAGGTCTTGGCATCTCACCAAGATCCTCACCTTGGTCTCTCACCAAGGTCCCTGCTCTTGGCATCTCACCAAGAGTCTCTCTCTTGGCATCTCACCAAAAGTCTCATTTCCTGGCATCTCACCAAGAGTGTCTCGATCTTGGCAACTCACCAAGATCCTCAACTTGGCCTCTCACCAAGTGATCTCCACCTGAAGTGGATCCTGAACTTGATCTGCCCGTCTCCATGACCATGTGAGAGTGAAACCTCTTTGGTGCCTTACTCACTGTCATCAATCTCTGATGCTCTGAAGCCTCTGCACCAACTGTCTGTCTACTCGACAACTCTGAGACTGAAGTTGTCCCAGGTGGACCAGTTACCCCTGAAGATGGTATCCTTGAACGCTGAGTCTGAGCTCCCTCCGAATCAATACTTAGAGTCAGCGAGACCTCCTCAACTATGCCTGACCACCTACTGTTGGGTGGTGTCTCAATTGTCATGCAGCTAACCATAAACGCACACTCCCTCTCAAACTGTGCATCAAACTCCTCCTCGATTGTCGCTGCCATACCACCCTGCTTCTTCTTCTTCCTCTTGGGACACTGTCCAACATAGTGCCCCATCTCACCACAAGAAAAGTATCTCACTTTGCTTATGTCTTTCTTCTGCCCACTGCCACTCTCCTGTGGCTGGGTCCCTCCCTTGGGACCCTGTCTCGCACCCCCACTGATCTTCTTCTTTCCCTTTGACCAAAGAGCAAGATGCTCATCCCCCTCAGGCATATGCTGTTGTCATGAAGATCCAAAGATGCATTTTAGCTCCTCCTGTACAAAGTCGTCCCAAAGTCTCTCCCAAGTAGGCATGACTTCTCGGGAAACAATGCCTCATACAAATGAACCCCAAGGTTTGTAGAAGTTGTCCAAGGTTGTCGTCACCATAAAGTCCAGATCTACAATCTCTCCGACTGCTGCTAACTCATCTCTGATTTGAGTGAATCTGCCAAGGTATGAAGTGACCAACTTTGAATCGAGCATCTGAATGCTCTTGAGTTTGTCTTGCAAAACCATCTTCCGGTTCTGGTTGGAACTTTGGTAAAGCTTGCATAAAGACTCCGACATCTCAAATGCATAGTCTTTACCAGTCAAATGCGGAATGACGTGGTCTCTCACTTCGTCACAAATAATCCTCTTTGCCTTGTTGTTCCTCTTCCTGAAATCTGCAACCAACAAGAGAGCAGTGACAGGAGGAAGAACGATGGGAGCCTGAACTATATCCCATAGTTCAAGGTCCTCAAGGACAAAGATGATCCTGGTCTTCCAAGGGGACCAGTTGCTAGTACCTGCTAGCCTATCCTCCGTCCTCATCTGAGTCATCGACATGACTCTCCACTGAAAACTCACACTGATGCTAAAACTGCATAAGAACTCAACCTCACTACTTGACACACAAGCAGAAGTAAGGATTTCCAAATGTGTCCGAAAAACAGTGCTACAAACTGTCCAACAAATCTGTCGAGAAGCTGCCACAAACACTGCCAACTAGCTGTCCAAAAATCCTCATGCTCCCTCTCAAATTCTCCAAGTGAACATAAGAGTGAATGAGCGTCCAAGGCACCTATGCGCCCCTCTTAAACCTCCATAAGGATACCTAAGATTTGGATGGTTAGGATCTCCCCATGCCATCTCTAATCAAAGGTTGAGATGATCCCACAATAATCTCACTCACAAACCCACTTTGGGTTAAGTTCCCTAAGTTCACTTTATGTCTATTAATTCACCCACTTTGTGAATTAATTGTCACTTTTGGCTAAAAATGACTAATTTCACTTTTGACTTAAAACTCCTAAGTCAAAGTGAAATCAGACATAAAGTACAAGGTACAAAGGTACCAACATCTCCCTCTTGTGGTTAGAGGATCAAAACCACAAGGGAACCACCTCCTGAGGTACACTAAAACTCATATAGATACAAGGAAGATAACTTCCCGATCACTTCAAATCCTAAATATCCTTAACTAATTTCTTAGAAAATAAAAACTCAGATTTTTAACATCCCTTGTAAACCTCAGAATCAACTAACAAGGTAGATTCAATTACAATATATGGTAGAATAAAAACAATTCACCTTATCTAAAACCTTCTAGAATCTACTTGCAAACTTAGGGAAATACAATTAATTCATTAAGGGAACCCACTCCCTTTAGTAAATTCCAAAACCCCTTTAGGCTTGCTCAACAAGGTTGATTTTGAGAGAATATGCATCTGCATCAGACTCCCAGGGTACAAAAAGTTTCATGGACTCTTGTCCACGAGTCTTCAAACTATTGCATTCCTCCTGGATCCCAAATTCAATTTTGTTGCTTCCCACTTGTTTTGATGTTCTATTGTTTTATTGTTGTTTGCATTTTTCCAGGGTCCCATACCTTTCTTGCTTGTTGTCCATTTGCCTTGTTTTCACACTCATCGTCAACTAACTGCTCCTTGATGCTGATTTTCTTCTTTATCTCTTTGCATTCCCACTTGGGAATCTTCATCAAATGCTTCCAGAATACTAAACTTCTCTTTGTACCTGCACATGAAACAAAAACATCCCATAAAATAACTCTTTCCCCATCCTGTAGGGGCTCCTTCTCAGCGATAAGCATGATTGCCAACACAACTTGTTGTCCTCCTTTACTTCCTACCACATATGTGTGGTCTGTTGCTTGCTTTATATATATTTCCTTTGGAATTGTTACCCCCCATGCCTAGGGGTAACTAAGGAGATGATGTCTCGAGGCTCGTAGGTAGCAGACATGAAGTGCCGAGAGTTAGATTGATCAACAGAGCCCACATTAAGTAGATAGGGCCCCTCCTTTTCAAATTACATCACCACTCATCGTCAACAATAGAGCACCGTCCACTACACTGGTTTAGCCCCCAAAAGACAACAGGTCTTGCTTCATGAGGTAACAAGTCCAGTCTCATGGTAAGTGTCACTTTAATATTTGAGGCATTTGAGCATGTTGCAAAGAGTCATTTCTTGATTATGAAACGTTTGCTTGGAAATAATGTCTTTTGCCTAATTTCACCTTGGTGGTTGTCATGGTATCCTAGTAAGTTGGTCACCCTCGGGAAAAGGGTCGCTACTGGGGGGTTTCCTTGAAGGGTTATTGTACCATTCCCACTCATACTTACCACTTTCCACACTTCTTCCCCTTTGCTTCCTCATCTTTTGGGTTTTCGGGTTCATTGACCCCAAGAGGGGTTTGTACCTCATTTCATGGGAAGAAGGGGTGATGAGCCACAAAATTACCATCATTTGACATCTTCTTTTCCTTCCTTTTAACACTTTATCATTTACATATAACCCTGTCTTATCCATTTTAATGCCCATGTGTGGGATTTAGGATCAAGATGTTTTCCTTCTTAATATTTCATTGGATTTCTGATTAACATTAGGGGAAGTAGCGTGTTCTGTATTTACTTTTGAAGTGACAGCTCAAATGTGGACAAGTTGTTACAGGATTCTCCTTTAAAGGTTCACATACTTATGTCATTGTGATGGCTGCTATAATTGTGGGGTTCTTATGTTTTCAAATTAGCTTGCCACAGAATACCTGTAGCCGCCTGCTACAGAATCAGGCTGTAGCAGCTTAGAACCGCGTAAATAAAGCTGACCATGTTTATAAAGTCCAAGTATTCCAGGTATATGAAGAATTGCAGGTGCCACTGCCGGTATTTTAAGATGTATATCAGCTGGAAGGAAATTAATATATTTCCAACATAAGCCACAAATTATAAATCAGCATGTTAATTAATATCTCCAGCAACAAGATATATCAGAATTGAAAGATTAAAATCAGCAGGGCTCGGCATATCCAGTGTAAAATCAAAGGAAATTACTATTTTTATTCCCAGCATGATACTAATTCAGCAAGGTTCCAGCGTTTTATTTTAAGTGCATAACTGGCACTTAAATATATCAGCTCCAACGCTCTTATATATCAGCACTTAAAATATATCAGCTCCAGTGCTATTATATCAGCAGGAATCTTCAACATATGTGCAATTTAATATTCAGCATCGCATACCTTCAGTATAAGCACATGACAGTCTAAAAATAGGAACGGGTACACAAGTACGAGACATCTAACTAATAAGCCATGGAATCTGGAAATGATGGATAATACATTGGCTGAAATATCAGGTCCGTGGAGCTGGACAAAGCATGAGATCAAAGGCATCCAATGTGTGAAGATTCTAAGTCTAATTTGCACATGATATTGGCAAGAAGCTATATATAAAAGATTTATAATATACTTTACCTTTAGCGTACATCTGTGAGCTCAGTAGCCAACATACAAAATACCTTTGCATGTGCAGCATAACCACTTGGGCGCACAACTGAAGGCATCTATGTTCCCATTGGTTGATTGATGGATCATATTGGCAACCAATCAGAGGACAACAGTTTAGTTTATTTTTAGAGTTTGTTAAACCACTTAGCAGTGTAATAGGGGGAGGTTGTTGCTCCCTGTTTAGAGCTTAAGACCCCCTTTTATTGTATAAATATGTGTGCTCTCATAAGAGAAAGGGACGCCTAGTACGGGTGATGGTGGAAAGACTATGAGTTGTTCCAGACTTCTGTTACTTTGCTGATTTAATATAGTACTGTTGTTCATGTGTGGAGTAGTAATCTAATTTTGTACTGGTGAATTATTAACTGTGAGCACAGGCCTGCCTGTGAGCTTGGGCCCACTCACAGGTACGGCTCTGTATTATTTTATTTTCAGCATATAGCTATTAGTTATTAGTTTCTAAATAGTTGTTAGTTTATGTTAATTTCCTTTTGAGTTAAATGCATGCTATAGACTGGACGCAGGCTGCATAATGGCCACCTGTGTCAAGCTGCAGAATGATGAGTAGGATGTGCTAGGACCTAAGTTACCAGGATTCGGATTTGGATCCGGATACGGATACGGATCCGGATACAGATCCACCAGTTTTTTGAAAAACCAGGATCCGGATACGGCCGGGAAACGGCAAGTACAAATAATATAAATATATTTTTTTAATTTTTTAAAATTAAAATTTACATAATAAAAAATATACCATTTTTTAATATATAACTTATGTGTATATTTATTTATAATACTTATAAAAATAATTAATATATTAAATTAATAACCTTAAAAGTTAAAACTAATGTATTTTTATATAACTTATATATATTTATAACACTTATAGAAATAATTAATATATTACATTAATAACCTACTAATGCACCATTTATTTAATCTACTAAATAAATAGCATTAATTTATTAGAATTCTAAATATGTAATACTAGTATCTCCATTTTTATATAACTTATATATATTTATAATACTTATACAAATAATTAATATATTAAATTAATAACCTACTAATGCACCATTTATTTAATCTAATAAATAAATAACATTAATTTATTAGAATTCTAAATATGGAACATAACTATGCACTTATAAAGCATTGTATATGATTGGTATATTATTTGGTTTTTACCACTTTCCTATAAAAATTAACAACTTACATTTAAACCGCGAGGCAATTGCTAGTGATTATGTCCCATACCGAAGTTAGTGCAATATGTTGTCTATCCAAGTGGAATGCGGTGATCGAGGAGAATTATCAATTCTTGACTGTTGATTTTATTGATGGGGATTGAAAAGATAGGGTGTGGAGTCAGGCTTAGTCAAGCGTGGCGCGCTGTTATGTGGATTTCAAGCCTCGTGTGAATCAAAAGAAAGCTATTGCCGTCGCTGCAGCCGACACAACGCCCAGTGGTTCAGCGCACTGTGCAGGTGAGAGCGCCCGTGGTTCAGTGTACTGTGCAGTTGAGAGTGACCGTGACGGTCGTTGACGCAATAGGTAGCGGAAAATTGTACAGTGAATGTGCAGGGAAACTGTACAGTGAATCCATCACATTCTAATTCCAACGCGGAATTGAAAGCATATTTATACTGATTAGAGTCACTTTATGAGGTTTCACTACATTTTCCCTGGAACCAGACTATAAACACGTATAAGTCATGGATTCCTGTAGTTAACGGAATTTTGTTACAATGTATTTTTAGACAAAGAATGGATTTCTCATCCACCCAAGTAACAGATGGAACGACACCAAATTGATTGCGCTCAGTATGTGGATCCTTTGGGCCAGCCGCCGCCAGCCTTATAAGGCAAGTTCTGAAACAATAATCTTCACTCTACCACAACTCGTTATTACGACATTAAAACGCGGAAGAAGCTCTCTCAGGTATTCCGAAATGCGCACGATATCCAGACTGTCTCTCACCTTTGTGGCCAGCTGATACCTATTTTGCATAGCTTGGGAAAAATATTAACAAAAATTCAGAATCAACGACGGAAATCTTTCTTATGCCAGAAAATAACTCCCCGACAGAGTTTCTTTATTGTCCCCTAGCGCCCGACAGATCCAATGCTTTAGTTTGCCCGGTCGTTCCGAGTGGAGTTCACAAATTTTTAAGCTGGTTATTATCCTGGGCGTCGTCCGTACGTATCCTGGGCGGATCCCGACGGATCCGTATCTGTATCAGATCCGGGGATCCGCGGATCCAGCATCGGGGGCTGACGGATCCGGTAACATAGGCTAGGACTTAGATTTATGCAGATTATTAATTGTTTGATCAGTCTTTGCTTATATTAATACTATATTTCAAATCTGTGCTTGCATTCCTTATCTGTAACAATATTTGGAATATCATTAACAAAGTTGTAAATTGGGGAATTATTTGATTTATTAATCTAGTCCTGGCATATTAACGAAGTGATAGCTTCATTTCTGATACTTTAATGTGTGAGTTAAAATGAAATAGATAGTTTTCTTTGCTTTGCTTTGGTGTGCTACGGAATCACTTTATCTGTAACCCCATTAGGTGAACACATGAGAGCGTAAGGTTATGAGAGCTCAGAGATCTTACCCTAAGAGGTACCACCAGTTGGGTTGGGGGTTACGGCACTGTGACTTCATCTTTTTATGCTTTTTATTTATTTATGCATAGTTTAGTTTAGTTGGTCTTTTCCGATAGCTTGGTGAAAGTTATTTTATGTGTATACTGCACCGAGTGTCTCACAAGTATAAACTAAGCCCCGGGTTGACAAATTAAGTGAGAGTGTAAAGTGACACCAAACGAATTGGGAATCATATTTACACCTCGTCAATGGATCAAAGGCCCAAAGGTGTTGTAGCTGACATCACACAGAAATGCTCACTCTAAAGTCCCGAGAGACTTGAAACGCTTCTCTAAAGGAATAAAAGACTTTTAAGTGAAAAAAAAAACGTCCCGCTTGAAGGGGGAATGCATTGCGGTGTTCTTTTATTTCCACTTCATATAGCATCCAATGTGTTCTAACTTCAAGTGGCATTGTGGTGCTCTTTTATTTCCATTGCACATAACACTCAATGTTCAGACTTAATAAAAAAATGCTTTCTAAGGTAGAGCGTATGGTGTATTTTATTCCTTGTTCGCACCATATTGAATTGAACTTGGAATTGCATGGAAAAGGCAACTAAAGGGCTTAGAAAAAGGTTGCATTGCAAACAAAGGGTAACTCAAGGATGTAGCTCACCCTCCACAAAGGCACCCATAAATGAGACAATATGAACTTGGAAATAATCATATATATGCAATAAAGTGTTCTTGTTCTAGGCAGGTACTCAAACATCCTTATACCTCTTAGTTTTCCTTGACCTAGACCTTATTTCGGTGATCAAGAGAGGGGGTGGTAGGCTTGGCTACTTTACTTGCTACTTTGATACCTTGAGGTCACCAGGAAGCCTCCCTTGTGGTGGACCTCTTCCATCACTAAAACGTGAGAAGTTCTTACTAAGGTGATAGTGGTAGGATTTTCTGTAGTTACACAAGATTTATGGACTTGTGGGGCTTTGCACTAGTACAAATCCTGTGATAACATTTTGGCGCCGTTGTCGGGGAGGATTGAGTCATTCTCCTCAACAACATATCTTTGGTAAACTTTTCCCGAAGCCCTTGTCTCTCAAGTTGAAGCCACTTGTTCCTTGTGGTGGTGCTTTGCACAACCACAAATATTGCGATAACAGGAACCATTTGTTCCTTTGTAACTTGCTGGTTATAATCTAAATTATCAAGCTCTTTATAGTCTTCACAAATCTTGGGCTTTGCTAGCCACTCTTCCAACAACCTTCATTCTTCTTCAAAATCTGTTGGCACTACATCTGAGTGTTGTCCTTCAATTTCTTTGTCCTCTTCTGCATCTTCCTCTATGACAACTTCTGGTGGTTGTCCATCTTTATGCTTTTCAATACCTGCAATCACACACAAACTATCAGTTTGAAAACTTTGAGACTTCTTGGTCTCGGTTGATACTTCAAGTATCTCTTGCTTATGCTGATCTGAACTCCTGTGACTCTTAGCAGGGCTCTCATCAACATCTTCATCCTCTCCAAGGATTGGTCCTTGTTCTGGTTCACAGATGTGAACTTTTGTCTCCTCTTCCATGGATCTCTGTCCATAGTCAACTCCACTGAGTTTCTCCTCTCTTCTGATCCAAGCAGTCTACCTGTGCCTCAACTTTTGTCTCAACTTCCTTGAAATCAATTGCTTGATAGGCCACTTGACCTTTTGCTTAAAAATCCATTCACTTCAAAATCATAACACTGAGTTGTTCCTTCATCTCAACTATCTCTGTGTCATATTTCTCGTCACTCATCTTTCTGTGGCTTCTTTTCTCTTAACCCTTAATTTGTCTGTTTCTAGTCATCTCCATCTCTCTGAGCTTCACAATGCTCAACAGTGAGCTGCAAATAGCCTCTGCAGTAACAAGTCTGTTTCACCTTGTTACAAAATACCTCACCAAGTTTCTCTCCTTAACCTGGCCTTTTGGTATCTCTGGTTCTCTCCACTTAGAACCCCCTGAGCTTTCTCTGCTCCTCTAGGCTTCTACACTTCTACTCACCTTCTCCTGAGAACTTTCACTGTTCTCCCATCTTCCAATCTCAATTCAAAGTTATCACAGCTTCCTTTTGTTGTGAGGGTCCTTCTGCCACACTTCCTTCTCTCTTGCTGCTACCTGTCAACCACATATATTTATTTACTAGTGTTTAATTGCAAAATATAAATACATAATTACCTTGCAGGCCTCATCAAATCTGCCCTCTACAGTTTCTGTCGTTTGCAACAAGTTCCTGTTGCCTTCCCTTTTCTCTATTAGAGGTCTAGGCATGCTGTAGATCTCTAGTCTGAACTCTGCTAACTCTACACAAAACTTTGCTTCCGCCGCACCACTCTGATCCCTTCAGAATGCACTCGATCCACATGACACTTAACACATCGACATATTCATCAACACATCACTCCAATAAATTCAAAACTTTATTGGATCTTCTTTAATCCTTCAATGATCAGAAATTCACGCCATTTTCAGCTACCTTCTTTCCACGCGGTGCACTTTCCTGGAGCGTTACTGTGCTCTGATACCAAAAATTATGGCACCTGGGTTGGCCTCAAACCCCTCTGCTGGCCTGATTACACAGTTTTTGGGCACTTCTCTGTCCATGGCCACCTCTATTCATTCATGCCCAAAGACTTACAATATAGATACAAGGAATATAACTTCCCGATCACTTCAGATCCTAAATATGCTCAACTAATTACTTGGAAAAGAAAAACTCAGATTTTTAACATCCCCTCTAAACCTCAGAATCTGCTAACAAAGCAGATTCGATTACAATATATGGAAGAATAAAAACAACTCACCATATCTAAAACCTTCTAGAATCTACTTGCAAACTTAGGGAAATACAATTAATTCATTAAGGGAACCCACTCCCTTTGGTAAATTCCAAGACCCCATTAGGCCTGCTCAGCAAGATTGATTTTGAGAGAATATGCTCCTGCATCACTGTGACAATGTCTACCCCCACTCGATCACCATGGCATATATTGGAGATCTTAATTAGTAGTCATTGATAGGCATTTCTACCTTATTGTATTTTCCATTGCAAGAAGTAATTTTGTCCACCAAAATCACAATTTAGAAATTGGAAGTTGGGTAGACAAATAGATTTAATTGTCATGCTATTGTTGTATCTATAAAATTGTGTGAACTGCTACTATCTATAAGAACTGTTAGCTTAGTTTTTTTAATGTAGCTAAGGACTTTAAGAGTTTGCTATTGAGTAATACACATCATTGCGGTGATAGAAAGTGTTGGCGTGGACTTCTGTTTGTTACATTCCTCATTATCGGTGCCTTCATCGAAAGGAGGTGTGTCCCTAGCTTCCTCTTCCTTGTCGCTAATAGTTATCGCTATTATTATTTTTTTCACATAGAAAGAACCTTTTGTCCTTGCATTTATGCCCTGGACTCCAATTGGGTGCATTGCATCTAAAACACTGATTCTTATCCTTTTATCTAATTGTGAGTTCCTTAGGTGAGTAGGGATATATTTTGAACTTGATTTTTCAGATTGAGAATAAGGGGATTGTTGATAGGACATGTGTTTTTCTTCAATGAGTTTGGCTTTTTGTCATGCTTGCTTGATATCCTTGACGTCTAGTAATTTGAGTTTGTTCTTTATATTTGTTTTCAACCCTAATATGGCAATATGCAGTAGATGTTTATCGGATTGGTATACGACACGAGTGGCTAGTACATACAGTTCATTAAAATATTCCTCCACTGAACCTAATGGTTGGAACTGGGTGAGTTTGACAAAGATTTCATCCTCCTCTATATCCTGAAAACACATGAAAAAATTATTTTTGAATGTGTGCCAATCTCTTGCTAGTCCTTGAGATTTGGAGTTCCACCATAAGAACTGATCACAAGCCAATTTATCCAAGTGCATTGATGCAATGCTAATTTTCTCTTCCTCATCATGTAGGTGAAATAGTTTTTCAGTTTATTAATCCATCTTGTGCCTTCTCGATCATCCTCAATGTCAGACTTGGGTATATAGTAACTTGGTAGGGAGTTTGGTAAACCAGTGAGTATCCTCCTACAATTACTGTTGTGTTAATCATGCATAGATCACACTCTTGCTTTTGTAATCCTTAAGAACAACTTTGTAGCAGTAAGGGAACAGCTAGTTGCAGGTATATCATGCCCTGGAAAGGTGACCCTTCATTAGCAATTGTGATCAAAGTGGCAAGGGAAACAAATCTGTAGATATCACCCAAGCAATCTATAGATACAATGGGGAGATGCAGTGACACTCTGCTAGATCAGTGGCTGACATTCTAACCAATGAAGCCACCAGGTAATATGAAAAGGAACTAAAATGGACTGTGATGTTGAAACTGAACCACTCCCATACAACTGTAACGTGCTATGAAATGGTGGTTTTTGAAGGAAAAATGCTCCCAAGAAGTAACCAAGTTCCCAATAGTGCTCCTGATGATTATGGAGTGTTTCTTACCCACTCCACCTGGGAGCATGGAAACAGAAAGAGCGGGTGTCCCAGTTCCTGGAGACAGTGCCTGTGCAACTTTGCTTGCAGCCCTATGGTGCTGACTTGTGGTCCCATTAGGTTATGTTAGTACCCTCTAGTGCCCTACCTGTGGGCTCATTGGGTTGTTAGTCAGTGACCCTAGTGGTCCCACATCTAGGGTTAAGGCTAGATTTATCCTAATCTTACACCATTAAATATGAAGTATTAACCTTATCATAAATCACCTTGCACAATCTCGTACAGTCATTCATTCATTGGTTATACATGAATATTTGGGTAACAACATTACTTGCCTAAATCAATTGCCTTAGATTTTCTTGATTTTACTGTGTGGAGCTTCGTATTGTTCTCGTGACATTTTCTAACTCTCTATGCAAGCTCATTATACCTGATATCACTCCTTGTTCTCGCGTGCATAAAGTAACCAGACGTCTGCTAGCAATGTCCAACATTAAAGCATCAATTTATAGTGGATCTATGATGGAGCCTTGCTGTTAGAATGATTTTTATATACTGTTTGTTCCGTAGGCATAGCTGTCTTTTATGGCAGGAAAGAATTGCGTGAACTCTAGAAAATCGTTGGTTTCTTTCTGTGGTTGTTGGAAATTTACTGATGTGTCTCCCATTTGTTATTGAGCCCGTGAGTTGCCTTATAGCAAAACTTTATTACTATACGTGCAAAATATCTAGAACATTTCTCTTGCACACCATGATAGGGTATTAATTCTATTTGATGGTTCCATTTGTTCCTTAAAGTGTTTTATTATGTGCATGTCATATGTGTACTAGATTCCTTATTAATGTTTGCTTGTTTGGGAGAGTTTCTCAAGCAAGCTGGTCTCATTTGATTTCTATCGTGTGTTCCTTAGGGCATATGTCTCTTCATAATACACTGCTTAATTGAATACCAATTATACGTGCAATCAAAATATGTTAGGGTTTTTGTTGTATTAGTTCTGAGTTAGGTGGAAATCACAATGTGATGCTGTCTACTTTAAAAGCAGGAATGCACATCTAAGATGAGTACTTAAATATTTATTATTGTCCTTGTTATTAATTAGTCACAAACCTTACTTTATCTTTAGTAACTTACTATCTTCAGTAGTGGCATGTGCGTGCGTGATCTCTTCATGACAATGGCCATTCAGAGTTCTGCCTGTTATTAATGCTTGGGCCCTGCACTATCATCCACACTGGCTTTTAATTCACACTTGCCTTGGAAGTTGGCACTGCAAACACCATCCTTGACATTCATACATGAGATTTCCTGGGAAACAAACAAATAGAGAGTCCAGTACAAAGTTACTTTCAATGTTCTCTCTCTTTACAGTGTGAAACTGATTCTAGATGCAACCTAAGCAAATTGCAAGCATCATGATAGGGGCGAATAATAAGCAAGGCTTGCACAACTAGTGGGAGACATTTGTATCAGGTTTTATGATGTCTGTAAAATAACTTTGATCTTTATGGAATATCTTTCATTTTTCTGTTCATCATCAATATCTTTTGGGAATTTAGCATTATATCTATGTGTTGAATTATCCTAATTATAGGATATATTATGCTACTTAGGAACCAGGATATTGGTAATTGTGAACCAGCATTTCTGCAGTTTGCTTGCTTATGTATGGCCTTGCGGGAAATAATAAATATTTTATGGAGTATCTGCAATATAACTTTAATCTTTACATAGTTGGTTCAGACTGTAGGACATTTCCTGACATTGTTGCCCTGATGTTGCAGCTTCTTGTAGACACACAACTTTTCTCTGTACTGACGGATGCTGCACTTTCAAGCTATGAAACTGACGAAAGATGATGGTTTCCGTACAATTAATTTGGTTTATGATCCTCCTCTCACAAGTAACAGCATTTTGTTCACTTGTAGTCTATTCTGTGACCGGTGATGAAGAATTTCCCGGCCCGTCATGTTGAGCTGTGTTGCGATATTCCCTAAATTCATTTGTGTATATTGGATTTAGAAATTGCTTTTTCCAGTCGTTGTAATAGAGCCACTTAATCTGCAGCAGTCACATAATATTGTGACTTGTCTTTGCATTGTTAGTGAGGTAATTTTGTTCACAATAAGGCATATTTTCATTCAGGGATGGTATTAAGAAATGTCAAGAATCCGCAAAGGCAGCTCTGTACCATTTATTTGTAATCACTGGGTTATTGCTAATAAGAGTTCCTACTTGATGGCCCAAGTTTCATGTCACCTATTTTAAGTACTAACAGGATATTTTGTTTTCAACTGGCCTCTTTTAAAAATTTCCCTGCATACCTTAATCGAAATAAAATACCATCAAATACCAACTTTGCCATCCCTTTCTTTATAGGGGCAGATTACCTTATGTAGGGTAGTTGTGTAGTCTATGTTCTGCATAAACTGATTGTTATTTGGATCATTTTTTATGGCCAATGAGCTTGTGCTTGCAGAGTTGTATGTTTCAAGATTCATGATTTGCTTTACCTTAAGTATCTCATCTACAGTCACATTGCTTTTTGGGAACAGCTTGACAAAGTCAATGAGCAAGGGTATGACACGGTCTATGGAAAAAGAAGACAAATAAAAAGTCAAAATTACTTAGAATGGGTAAATATTGGTCAAAATCGATCAAACTTGTCAAGTAACTGGACCATCCATAACTTGATTGTGGATTCGGGTCATTGAAGGGCCCAATCACAAAGTCAACAGTGATTGGGCCCTTTGATGACTCGAATCCACAATCAGGTTAAGGATGGTCCAGTTACTTGACAAGTCTGATCGAGTGACTGAGCTCTCTGATGACCCAAATCTACAATTGGGTTATGGTGAGGGGAGTAACTCTACTAAAAAGACATTGAGGCTTGACAAGTTTGATCCTTTTTCATTGAGTTTAGCCCACTTGGCAAGAATTTGGACTCAACAAGTCGTATAACACTAATCCCATCCAACATAAGTTCATTGATTAGGCTGAAGTTGCTAGTAAAAGCAATCTGATGCATTTGAGCATTGCGTGGATTCAACTAAAGGCATATGTGGACATGCTAGGGATTCTTCACTTTATTTTTAATGCTTATAAATTATTATATGAAGACCTTTTATGACACTCGAAAGCATTATGAAAAAGCAAGATATGAATAGTTGAACGATAGGAGTGCGTTGGCTCTAATATACTGGTATTTTTTGAAGTATCTATGCCTAAGATGCATGATTGTCTTTATTTGATAAATCCATGAAACAAAATCAAGGCATTCTTGGCAAAAATGAAGGCCAAATTATAATAAATATTAAAACAAAGAGAGCAATTTATCTTTTGACATCACACCTTAAGAGTGCCTGCCTATCATGAAAGGGCCTGTAGCTTAGCAATGGTGCAGTGTAACTATAACGTACGTTCTTCGTTTGATTTGTAGCTTGTCCAATTTTCAGCATAGTATTTGACATTGAACTATTTTTAAGGTTGCCTATCATGAAAGGGCACGTAGCTCAGCAGTAGAGCAATTTGTCAATGAAAGTGCTTCAAAAACATGTCCTAAGTGGTTGCACTGCATAGATCTAATTTCATTTGTCTTATGCACTTGATCTAAGGGGTAACCAGTGTTTTGCACCCAACCTCCCTCTTGTGACTCGTGCCATTTGAATGGGGGAGACAATAAATAAATGGAGCCTTGGTTGCTGATAGCGTAATACTCCATTAACCTCACCAATGAACCAATGCTTGTTGGTAGCCTATTTAGTTTTCTACATGGGATTATAACCAAGTTGGCTAGGAGGCCTTAGCCAAAGTATGGGTTGAGGGGAAGGTGATGGATATAGCAAATCAAAATTATTGAAAGGGCATGTAGTTTTATGATAGAGAACTCATTAATGAAGGGTAGGTCATGTTTTGATTCTTAGCTTATCCAATTTTGAACATGGTATCAAAGATGGGTGTGCTTGAGTTATGCTAGGAGGCCTTAGCCAAAATGTCACTTAAGATAGGGTGTTGGAGATTGGAATACACACGTCAACTTTAGCTTGTCATGTTTACCTAGTAGGAAAGGGCATGTAGTTAAGTGATAGTGTAGCTTGCCAATAAAGGTGAGGGCTTCAAGTTCAGTATAATGTGCCTTTTTTAGAGTACCTTGTATTGTGGGGCCCAATTGTTTTCCATAAGAACCAAGTGTGGTCAGTGGTTGATAGGTAAGTGGGGAGCTTATGTTTGCATGGTTTCTCCTATGCTTTATTTTACTCTATGGAAAAAATGGATAATTTTCCATTTCTGAAAGGCTCTTGGATTTTTGGAGTTTAGGTGGTGTGGGGGAATCCATCTATGTGTTTGTCCTTCTCATGTTGTTTTTGATGAGGTCTTATTTGTGCAATTTGGAGCTCAAGTGATGGACTTGTGAGCTTTATTTTGTTTAAAAAGTCCCGATTATAGAGTAAAATCCTACATTTAAGTTTTAAAAAGTAGAGCTTCAGGAGACCTCGGGTGGTCATGGAGTAGCGCATGGGAATCAAGTACAAGTTAGGGTTCCAGTGGGACCGATTTTATGTGATTCTAATTGATGTAGTTGGAGTTATGATGGTTTCTCTAGGGAGTTTATGTGAGTCTAATAATAATAATAATAATACTAACAACAATCCATTTTAAGGTCACGACCAAGAACTTGATCATAAGTTGTAACAATATATTTGACACCTAATGTGTTGTTTTATGTTGGGGAGGGCCTAGACTCTTAAACAAAACTTAAGTATGTAAAATGAGGTTAGTGTTTGAATATGTAATAGCAAGGAATAAAGGTAGTGTATTCATTTTTCATATGTATCACTTTGGAGTCTTCTTGTAGGGTTGGCTTGAAGAGGTTTGCATAAGGAGGGTGTGTTGCACTTTTCTCCTATTGAGTTAGTGCCAAACACAGCCCATGACCCACAAATGATGTCAATTTTGTCAATTGAGTTGGGCAACAATTCACTTCCTTCACACATACTCTATTTAAGATTTTGTTGGATTTTGTTGGAGATCGTGGTGACAAAGGAGAGAGTGGAGAAGCCATTTCAAAGAGGGCAACACTAGTACTATCTCAATAAATGAATGCCTTATAAGGCCATTGGAACAACTTAATAAAAAAAAAAATTATTTAACCAATCACACAATTATACCATGATAACATTGTGATGGGATTCTCTTCATTGTGGTTAGTGATGCATGTTTCCAAAGGACATGGTGCACGCTTCATAGTTGGGGGAGTTGTGTGTATCTTACAAATAGTACATTCAATGCTTTGGATTGTGTTTAAAGATTGCCCTTCAATGATATTCTTGTAGCACATTTTGGCGCATGATATTGCCCTTTCTATAGTGACCCAAGTACCTTGGCAGAAGACCCTTTTACTAGTGTACTTTATCAACACACCCATGTTGATGCTTTATGTTCCAGGTTATGTTTCTAAGTGAAGGAAGAGTGGTGGAATGTTTCATATTGGGTTCACCAACATTTGTTGGTTCATCCATGTACACATAATGGCACAAGGGACTTGTTCTTGTATAGTGCTACAAAGCACACAGTGCTTATGGGTACAATAGACGAACAAGGAGACAAATTTTGGAGGAACAACTTTCCCTTTTAATTCACGTGATGACATTTTTTCCCATTTTGTCTCACTAAAATGTTGGTGTATGAGGAGTTATCCATGTTCCCCTCCAACTCGAGGGAAAATTATATTGAGCCCATGGGTTACATATGCGAGAATTGCATCAAAGGAGAAGTATAGATTGGGCAAATGCTTCGATATTGTCCGTTTGTGTTTGATTATGGTTTTAGTTCGATACTAGCGTCAACCCACTCTAGCATTAAGGTATAGGTGGGGATTGCTACTATATCAGTGTGGTATGAGAACAATTATGACCTAGGGGCAATATATGTGAGATGGATTTTTGGGAGCAACCAATTCTTAAATTTTTAGATGGTGGTCATGGGATTGTGTTCTTGAGTTTAGCGTGGGAATCAATGATGACGACTTCGTGGGCATTAGTTACCTTTCCATTTGATAATGGTAGTGTAGACTTTGTTATTGATGATTTTGAGTGTGTGTTGGCTTTGAGTCGATGTTGAGAATGTCTCATCCTCTCTCTAATTGCTTATTGGCAAGCAATTTAAGAGCGGAGAACTTGTAATGCCTCCCTTTTGGAGCACCTTGCATTATGGGCCCCACTTGTTTTCGATGATTACAAAGTGTGGTAAGTGGTTGATAGGTTGTGCGGAGCTTATGTGTACACAACTTTGCATATGCTTTATTTCATTTTATGGAATATAGGGATCATTTTCTTTTTTTGGAGGGATCCTATATTTTAGGATATTCGTTGGCATGGGGGACCAATCTGTGTTTATCATTTTCATGTTGTCTTTGACAAGCTCTTATTTGTACTATTAGGAGCTTAGAAGTGGAGCTTTGGGAGACCTAGGGTGGTCATGGACTAGCTAGTTGAACTCATATGAGTCGGTTTTCAATAGAACCAAATTTATATGATTTTCATTGGCATCGTTGAAATTATGATTTCTTTGAGGAAGGGTATTGTAAAAGTAAGAATTCTCTCTTATTTGTTATTTTGTAATTTAGGAATCTTAAGTGATAAAGATATTCTTTATGCCTAATGTGTTATAAGTTGAAGTGGGGGAGGGCACACAAGGATTATATTTTATTACCCAAAAAAACAAGGCTTAATAGAAAAGGGTGAGACTGAGGGTTTGAAGGGATATAAGAGAAAGGAAAAGAGGGTAATTTGCCATTCATTTTTCATGGGCATTATTTTGGAGTCTTCTAGTAGGGTGGTAACTTGCAAGGTTTAGGGCAGAAATCCAATGCACTCAAACCTTTGGGTAGCAATCCAATCAGGGGTGCAGTCTTCATTACAACAATATTGTTGTATATCTACAAATTGTTGATCAAGGATTTTTCCAATGAAGAAGAATTAACATTCTATGATTTCTACCTTTTATGATTTGCTAACATCAAAGTTCAACTAGAGAATATTGCTCAAATCCTAATTTTGGATTTTGATGAAATGATTTTAAGGCAGAAATGGATTCAATGCCCCTCAAATACCCTTATTATAATTGGATTGTACAATGTTGACCTCTTATATCTGCAATTCTATCAATCCAAAATGATTCCTACTAGTTTTAGGTCAAAAATATCGGTTTCCCCTACTGTTATTCTAAACTGCTAGAAAATAGCCATTTTGTAGAATGTTTAGACTACTGTTTTGCGCAACACAAAGTGATATCTTGGAGTGTGTTTAGTGTTAGTTTTATTAATCATTAGCATTCATCTTCTTGTTCCATGCAACTAGCAAGCTTTTGTTTATGCAAGTGTGATTTTATATTGTAGTGTTAATTGTTAGGGTTTGTCTTTGGCAACAGATTGAAGGTGCTATGAGGATTAGTGTTTGTTCTAAAGCTGAAAGGATAATCCTCACATAATTGTAATCAGTGTTTTGTTTGATATGAAGGAAGGAAAGATTTATGGTTGGACTCATTTTATACTCCATTCCTATAATCATTTTTTGGGTTTAATCATTTGATGCAAAAAGAGATTTGACCTATATTCATATTTTGGATTTCCTCATCGATGACTTTAGGGTGAGACATTTTGTTTTTGTCAAAACATTTGTGATTGCAGGTATTATTTGAAAGGAAAAAAAATACATAAAAATAGTTAATTCATTACACTCAATATTTGCCATGTCCAATTTTAACATGGAAGATACTATCAAGTGACCATAAGACCAAACTTTAAATGTATATTATTGTGTTGACCGTGTCCAAAATAACAGAGCAAAAAACATATTCTACCAACCATGGTCACTGACAATTGAATACATTAAACAGGAAAGTAGTTTTCAAGAAAAACAAAGTCTGCTACCATGTTCATGGATTACATATATGCATATTTTCTAAATAGTTGAATTCATTTAGAAGTTCGGGAATGCACCATGTCACAAATTATAAGATTTAAAATGTACATTATTTGTTAACAACATTCAAAATAATTGAAGAAATTTGAGGTCCTATTGGCTGCCCAACAAATCTGTCATTTGATATCTTGTTGGGCATTAATTTCAAGGTTTATCAAACTGTTTTGTTGTTGTTTTATGACAGCCACCAAGTCTGATTTTCTCCCCCATTGAAATCTACCTTTTAGCTTTGATTTGATGCTTTTTAATGCCTATTGTTATAAGGTTTAATGATGGATAGTTTTGTTGTCCAAGTTAGCCTTTTTTAACATGCATTAAACATCAAATACTCTAGATCTTTACACTTTTATGCTGAAAGTAAATAAGCAAACCATGACAATTTAACACATGAAGGGGAAAACCAATAAGAGAGAGATGTATATATGGTTATCTCAAGCAAATGTTACAAAGAGAAAATGACACAATGGAACCTGATAAAAATGGCTTGCTCCTCTCAAGCTAAGCCTTGGAGATTCCTTGGTTATGGCGCCCCTTTTGGACTTGTGTGCCCCCTTTTCTCTTGTGCATGCTAGAAGAAGAATGGTTCCTCCTTCTGCCCTTGCCTTGCTTGAATACCTTGTTGATGTAGTGCCCTTGCTCTTGGTGCGCCCCTTTCTCAACAAATGCGTCCTTACCTCTTGGTGCGCCCCTCTTCAAGCAATGTGCACCCACTCCTCAAGTGTGCCTCTCCAATCCATGGTGCACCCTCTACCAAATCTTAGTGGGCCCTCTACAAGTGCACCTCTCTCACAAACTTTTTCTTCCTCTCTCCAAACCCTTGTCTCCTCTCTTCCTCTCCTTCACTCTAATCTTCAAGTGAACAATGAGCCTCATTTTCCCTCATTTCCTTCATTTAACCTAATCTCAAGGCTAACCTAGAAAATGAAGGGCTCATATTAGATCTAAGCCTTTCTCCAAAATGAATGGATGAGATTAGATCCCATCATTCACTTAAGTCTCCATAGTTTCACTTTATGTTCATTAATTTACATTTAAGTGAAATTAATGCCACTTTATGACTTAAGTGAATAAAGTCACTTTAGACTTAAGTGAATAAAGTCAAAGTGAAATTATAACATAAAGTACAAGCACGAGGGTCAAACTTTCCGCCTTTGTGTTTAGAGACTCACAAATACAAGGGGACCACTTTCCAAGGTACCCAAATCTCAACACTCCCTTTTACTGAGAAAAGTGTTTCTCACCAATCCCATCCTCTTTGAAGTGGACGTGCTTGCCCCTTGGAAAAGACTTGGTGAGAATATCTGCAACCTACTCATCAGTCAGAATATGCTGAAGATGGATTGCCCCGCGTTGAACCCAATCTCTTATGAAGTGGTATTTGATCTCAATGTGTTTCGACCTATCGTGGAACACTGGATTTTCAGAGAGTTTGATACAACTTTGATTATCGAGTTGAATAACTATGGCCTTCAACTCACGACCAAATAGGCCAGAAGCCAGATGGCCTCGCAGCTAGCCTAACTAGCTAACATGTACTCTGTCGCGGTTGAACTCAAAGCCATTGACCTCTATTTCTGGTTGAACCAGAAAACAATTATTGATCCCAACCCAAAACAACACCTTGAGGTGCTCTTCCCGTCAACGACACATCTTACCCAATCTAAGTCAGTGTAGCCAATCAACCTAACTCCATCTCCTCTGACATAGTCCAAACCAAAATCTGTTGTGTCATCCATGTACCTCAACGCATGTTTTTCCCCAATCCAGTGAACACTCCTAGGCTCCACCATGTACTAGTTGAGAGTTTTCACGACAAAACATATATTTGGTCTAGTGTTGACCAGATACATCAAGGACCCAATCAACTGCATGTATCTCATGGCTTCCACCAACTTGGAATCTAAAGCATTAAGCTTCTTCCAGTTGGTGACTATAGGTGTAGACATGGGCATGCATCCTTCCATCTGAAATATGCTTATAATATTTGTTACATACTTCCCCTTTCCCAGAAAGATGTACCCATCTTCGTGCCAAACCTCCATGCCCAAGAAATAATGCATCAATCTAATGTCCTTCATCTCAAACTACGATGCAAGTCCCCTCTTGCAATCAACTATGAGATGCTCCACTCTGTGATGAACAAATCATCAACATATAGTATAAGAATGAGTGTATCCTCTCCTTGAATGATGTAGTAGAGGTTTAGATCTTCCTCACTCTTCTCAAACCCCATTTGAAGTAAGGAGGAGTCAATCCTCGAATACCAAGCTCGAGGAGCTTGCTTTAATCCATATAGTGCCTTTCTCCAAAGGCACACATGAGAATCTCTCCCCAACACCTTAAACCCCTGCAATTGCTCTATGTACACCTCCTCTATGAAGCCATTCAAAAATGTAGTCTTCACATCCATCTAATGGATATTCCAACCCATCTTTGTTGTAATGGCCATAATACTTTGGATAGAAGTGTATCTCATAACTGGTGCGAATGTCTCATCATAATCAATTCCCTCGATCTGAGATAAGCCTCTCGCCACAAAACAGGCCTTGTGTTTCTCTATGCTACCATATGCAACATACTTGGTCTTATACAACCACCTGGAAGTCACAACGGACTTCCCCTCAGGTCTAGGAATTATTTCCCACACATCATTGCACATAATGGAGTCATACTCCTCTTGCATGGTCTCTCTCTAGACCTGTTGGTCAACTGCTTGCACAAATGTGGTGGGCTCTGCATCTGTAATGCTTGTAACTAAAGTCAAGTAGGACCCAAACCTCTCTAGTGCTCTACTCTCTTTCATCAAGCTCTAAGGCTCTCCAACATACTCCTTGGCCTCCTTCAGGGTCTCTTGAAACTATATCAGTGTCTTCTTCCCTGAAGTGACCTCTAGTGGAGTAGTATCCTCATGCTCCTAAGTCTCATGCACAAATCTCTGCAAAGTAGTTTGTGACCCTAAACTATCTGCACCAACTTTCTGTATATTCAACAAATGTGAACCTGAAACTGTAATGGGTGGACCAGTCACCCCTGAACTCGGTGTACTCAACACTTGAGGTTGTTCCCCCTGAGATGCAACACTATGAATCTGCAGGACTTCCTCAACTCTATCTCTCAACTCGAGAGATCTCCTGAAATCTCTACTCTCCTCAAATATGACATCTCTCCTCACTATTGAGATTTGTGTACCTTGGGAAGTGGTCCCCTTGTGTTTGTGAGCTTTTAAACACAAGTGGGAAGTACAATGTACTATGTGCCTTGTACTTTATGTCTAATTTCACTTTGACTTAGGAGATTTAAGTCAAAAGTGAAAATTGGTCATTTTACCCTAAATGACTATTAATTCACTTTGTGGGTGAATTATGAGACATAAAGTGAACTTGGGGAACTTAACCCAAAGTGGGTTTGTGAGTGAGATTATTATGGGATGATCTCAACCATTGATTAGAGATGAGATGGGATGATCTCATCCATCCATCTTTTAGGTTTCCTTATGGAGGTTCAAGAGGGGCGCATAGGGCAACGAGAGGCTCATTCACTCTTATGTTCACTCAGAGAGTTTGAGAGAGAGCATTGAGGAGAGGATGGAGGCTATGGTTGAGGGAAACTTGGGCGCCTCCTTTCATGGAGGTCTCATGGAGGCTTAAACCCTCATTTATTTGTGGTTGATGTTCTTGCTTGGAGGAGGGCACACTTGAGGAGGAGGGTGCATCTATAGCAAGGAGGACTTTCAGTGGTCAGTTTGCTTTGAGGTCAAATTCAGAGGAGAGGTAGCACCAATTGCTTGTTTGTGTGCAAGGGTTTCTTCACCAGAGCTTTAGGGAGCAAGGGCACTTCATTTCAGTGGTTTAGACAATAAGTGAGGAGGGCGCATCTCTACTTCTTGGAGTTGTGTTGCAGCTTGAGACAAGTTACTATTGTATCAGGTTCATTTGTTTCATGTACTTGTTGTATTCCACCTTCTATTCTCCACATATATAGACTTATATTCCAGAMTAGTTTTCCCGAAGGGGGGTTTTATCTAGGGTCATGTTGACCAAAAATACCTGTGTTCATTTTCATGTATGCTAGTGTTTAGAACAACTTTATTTCAGCAGTAAACATCTAGAGGTGTGTTACATATTTTATGGTAYGCATGTGCTAATCTGTTGGTGACTAAAACTACATGCTAGAGCACCTAAAAGGCCTATGTAACCGTAACAAAACAATGATGAAGTTCCTGATCTGTTTGCTGATATAAAACAACAACAAACATGTGTGTGATAATAGAAACTTAGAGCCATTTTAAGGTGAAAGACAGACCTAGATGGTAGCCTATTAAGACCTGAAAAAATCTTCACTCACCACCACTTTCCTCAATGATGGAATGTAGATCTGGTAAGCCTTCGAGACCTCTGAGTATCCAACTAGAATCCCCTTCTCTCCTGTGGGATCTAGTTTTTTCCTCTACTTTGAGGGGACATGAGAGAACGTCAAACACCCAAAAATACGTAGGTGCTCAACATCATACCTTCTCTCAGTGAAATCCTTCTTAGGAGTCTTCTTCCCCAAAGATTTATGGGGATTTTTGTTCTGCAGGTAAACTGTAGTACTACAAGCCTCTACCCACAAGTAGAATGGCAATGCCTGATCATGCAACATACTCCTCGCTGCACCCACTGTGGCCATGTTCTTTCTCTCTGCAACCCCATTYTGTTGCAGGTTGTAAGGAACAATCAACTACCTCCTAATGCCCTACTCAGCACAAAACTCTGCAAACTTCGTGGAKGTATACTCACATCCATTATCTGACCGCAAAACCTTGATCTTCTTTCCTGTCTGGTTCTCCACAAGAGCTTTGAAATCTTGGAACCTCTTGAAGACCTGAATCTTGGTCTTCAGGAAATAGATCCATGTCTTCCTGGAGTGGTCATCAATGAAAGTAACATAATACTCWCAACCACCCAAGGAAACACGTGACATGGTTCCACACACATATGTGTGTATCAATTCTAGTACCTCAATTGATCTACTGTCGCTGCTGGGAAAAACAGTGTTGGTGTACTTCCCAAGAGCACACCCTTTGCACACCTCTTGATGCTCAATGATGAACTGTGGCACACCTGTCACAATCTCTCTCAATGATCTCAAATCTCCATGATTCAGAGGATCCATCCTATGATGCCATACCTCGCACAACTCGTTGTTATTTCTGCTACTCGTTAAGGCATGCAATGGATGAAAAAGTAATCTATACAGCTTCCCATCCCTTGTCCCAATCACCTTTCCAGAGGTGATGTTGGACCCCTTGGGGTGTATGAGGACCTATGTCCCTATGAAGGACACCTCAAGACCCCTATCTTGTAGGGATGAAATTGAAAAAGGATTTTTCTTCAGCCTGGGGATAAATAACACATCCCCGAACACCAAGGGTTGCATACATTCCATTTGAAATGATGTTGTGTCACGCCTGACCACCTTGAGTATGGTGTCGTCTCCAAGCATGATCTCCAGCCTTATCTTTGGATCTTTAAGATCAATGAAGTTCTCTCTCACACCTGACATGTGACTTGATGCTCCACTATCGATGTACCAGATGTTGGAAGGTTACACATATGACGTGCAAGAAACTAACAAGGAGCACTTCCTCTCAAACTAAGTGGTAAAATCCTCCTCCTTTGTTGTCGCTACAATGTCACCCTGCTTTTTCTTCTTCTTCTTCCAGTTGGGACACTGTAAAACATAGTTCCCCAACTTCTGACATGCAAATCATTTAAATTTGCTCATGTCTCTTTGTTGCTCACCTCCTCTACATTGTTGTTGCTGTTGCCTGGCCCTACCCTTGGGCCCCTGCTTGGTCTTCTTCTTTCCCTTTGCCAAAAGAGAAAGATCACCCTCATCACCATCCCCACCTCTTTGTTGTCTAATGGATCTAGATCCAAATCTAAGCTCCTCATGCACGAAGTCATCCCAAAGCCTCTCCCAATTGGGCATATGCTCTCTGCCCACGATGCCTCACACAAAAATCTCCAAAGTTATGGAAAATCCATTTAAGGTTGTCTGCACCAACTCAGAGGGATCTAATATCTCACCAACCGCTGCCAACTCATCACAAATATGAGAGGATCTCGTGAGTAATGAGGTCATTGAATTTGTCTTCATCATCTTGGTGCCCCTTAGCTTCTCCTGGAGCATCGTCTTTCGATTCTGGTTAGGGCTCTGGTAAAGACCGCACAAAGGCTGCCACATCTAGAATACGAACTCTTTACCAGACACATGAGGTATAACATGGTCCTTGACCCCATCAAGGATAGTCCTCTTGGCCTTGATGTTCCTCTTCCGGAACTCAACCATGAGTACTGCATCTGTAGGAGGTACTACGAGATTCTCCACAATGTCCCATAGCTCTCCCTCCTCCAGAATCAAGATTATCATGGCCTTCCATGGGGACCAATTGCTTGCCCTCACAAGCCTATCCTCTACCCTCAAACCTGGCATTGCAAAGGATGGTAGCTAATGCTAAAACTGATACACTCTGACCAAGAAAAAATTGAGCAACTCTGAACCACAAAAATCATCCTCATGTTGATATTATGGTAGCTATGGAAGGTATTTACCTCCATGTGTAAACCTAACGAGAATAGAATATTCTGGGAAGCAAGAAGAAACCCTAATGAGTTGGCTAATAACCCTAGAAGACATGTCGGCTCAAGAGGATAATTTGTATTAGGTTATTAGCCTCCAAGGGAAGAAGTCGACCAGAAGAAATAATATATATTGAACAGACAGATACCCAGAATGAGAAGTCGGCCCAGGCAGTTAGCCATAATTAGTATAAATACAGGAGGTCAGTCTTCATTCTGGTAGGCATTCTTAGATAACTTGCAAAGTAGCACTTGTGCGCACTGCAGTTGCCCAATTTGTGCGCAAGTTTGGAGGAGAGCTGTCGTTGCAACTGTTGCAGCTAACAAATTACACTTTGGCTTGGACTATCTCTTGGTTAGGGTTTGTACTATCTGATCAGCTCTTGTTTGATGCACTATCCTTGGGGAAAGGTGCACTACCCTTTGTTTGGCTATCTTGCCTAGGTTTTGCTTCCAAAATGATTCTTAGTCAAGGTTAAGGTGCTCGGAGGGTGGCTTCGGCCTATGGTTGGGTGACAATAGTGATATTGTTGATGGTAAAACGAGCACATCCATTCATATTCTAACAGGTTATGGGCCCACACCTCCTTCATTCAGTCTAACCACTGGAAGGAAGCATAGCCATACAGATATTAAGCTCGTTGAAGAATTGTCGCTAGGGTTTCTAGTAGGAGCAGTCACCAAAGCATTGTCGCTAGGGTTACTAGCAAGTGTAGTTGCAAAAACCCTAATCCTCTCGTTGAGGCACCTTAAATGAAGGGATTGACCTAATTTCAGGATAGACCAGTGTGCCCTAGCCTAGCGCATCTCCTGGTACTCTCAGCAAGCCAAGATGTCAAGTTTGAGTTTTTGGTCAAATCTAGGGTTGACCAAGTCAAAGCAGCCATGACTTACTCTATGAAATCAAAAAACAAGTTAGATGGAGCTTCTAACTTCAGAGCATGGAAGACAAGGATTGACCTCATCCTTGCCAAGAATAAAGCGTTGGATATCGTGAAAGGAAAGATCGTGAAACCAGAGTTTGAAGAAAGAAAAGAGAAAGAACCACAGAACGTTGCAGTTATGGAAAAGTTCAAATACGGTGACATCAATTCCATGAGTATCATAGTGGACTCTATAAAATACCACTTGATACCCTACATCTCCCATCTTGATTCATCAAAGAAGATGTGTGATGCCCTAACAAACCTCTTCTTAGTCAGAAACATTGGACAAGTAATGAGTGTGAAGAATGAGCTATGTGACATGAAGATGAATGATGATGACAACATAACATCATACTTTGTGAGAATCTCCCAGTTAAGAGATCAGCTACAAGCTATTGAAGAGATCATTTTAGAGAAGGAATTGGCAAACATAGTACTCAATGGTCTTCCAAAGACATAGGATGCATTTGCCGCAAGCATGAACACAAGGAAGGAGTATCCTACATTTGAAGAACTTTGGACTTGTTGTGCTCAAGAAAAATAGGATCAGTGCAAAAGAGAAACCCCAAAAGAATTACGATGATCAAGCCTTTACAACAAGATTCAAGAAAACAAAAGGAAGTTTGGTTCAAGGAAGAAGCCAAATCAAGAGAAAGACATGTTAGAAATACAATTCTTCAATTGTCGAAAGTATGGTCACTACAAGAATCATTGTCCCGAGCTAAAGAAAAGGAAAGGGACACACGAAGCATCAGTTTCCGAAGAAAAGGAACCTACAAAGAAGACCAAGCAATATAAAACAAACTTCTTCTTCTAAGACAAGGTGACAATACTCTTCTTAGTTCTTGTACATATCTTGTTTGCATAGTCTCTATACATATCTTGTATATCTATCTCTTAGAAGATAATATGTTCCAAGAAGAACTATACCTATGGAAGAACAAACAAGATAAGGATTGCTATCATTATACAAGTCAGATAGTACACATGAAAGGATGAAATGCATCAAACAAATCGTGTGGAAGTTATTAGAAGCTAAGCCGAAATCATAATCAATCTTGAAGAAACTTAGAAGAAGCAAAGACAGAAAGAAGTCAACAATCAAGAGGAAATTGGAGAAAGACTTATGACACTTTGCATAAGACAATAAGGATGCAGACGAAAGCACGGACTCTGTTAGATGGAGGGAGTCGATTATATATTTCCAAAAGAAAAACATGCACCGATACATGAAGCAAGGATTAGGAGGGAGCTAATCCTATGATCCATTGAAGATGATAAAGTATGTATCCATGGTAGCAGCCATAAAAGGCAGTGTGTGTTCAGTTCGACCTTAGAGGAAGTCTTCTTCGAAAAGAAGCCTTAAAGTTGAAATATCCCTGATCCCGCTGATCAAGATATTTGCTACTGTTCTAATGCTCTGTCTTACAGATCTGATACACTAGGGCTTTCTGGATGCGTTTTAGCCGTGTGTTTGATATATTCTTTGGTTATCGCGGTTGCATGTTGGTTATTACACGTGCATGTTGCATATTTAAGGTTTAACAATCATATAAAGGATGCATGCAAAAGTAGAGAACGTCCAGTGCTCAATATCATGAATAATAACAGTTCAAGCATGGAGATACAATAGCCTACTGGAAATATAGAATCTAAACGTCAGTCAGATCTCCTGGATCCGTACTGGAATACAATCGAATAACATAAAAAATACCCGTGATCAGAAGATGATAGAATATCTAATGCATGCACGGATAGATCGACAAAATATGTGATTCCAGAGGAATACGGTAACCGCTACCAGCTGGGAAACTCGATCGAAAGAATTGACTGTCAAGATGTGCTCGAAACTGCTCCAATAGAAGCGCCCTAGTCTCTAGACTGGAATGGATGTTTGTCGGATCTCGGATCTGACCCCTGCGACACTGTATCGGGAACCCTGGGGGGTTTGCGCCCCTCCTAGGACACTGAATGCACCCAACAATATTCCACCAATGGAATCTGCTGCTATATGGCTCAAAACGATCGTCTCGCCAGATGATGAAATGGGTTGGAAGGGTTTGTCCGGATCTGCTCTGGAACTCTGCATGCAACGCCAAATGTCTGTCCGGAATAACTACGCCCTGAATGGCTGGATGAATCGATCTGCAAGATTCCACCGTCGGAATCTGATGATAGATGGCTCAATAGAAGCACCCTGGTTGGATCTCAAATGGGTTGGAATGAAACTGCAATCGGGACATGGGTCTCTTGCAGCTCTCCAAACCCTCAAACTAGCTTGCGCCCTCCCTGGCTGCGCTGCACACTCTACAACAGATACTCCTGAAACGTATGGTGAAATACCTGGATGGTATCTCTGATGGGCTAGGGTGTGTCTCTCAACATCGAAACCAATCAATGGTGGTGGTTTCCTCCAGAAATCCACAAAACAGTAAGGTCGGCTCTCCTTCTCCTCTGGGAACTCTCAACATCAAATCATAACAATGCATAATGAGGAATTAGGTCAAGTTCCTCCCTTTATACCTTTCCCAATATAATTCACCATTGACCTCACTTAAGCTAGGCGCTTTTCCTCCTAAAGTGATTTATTTGTCAATTAAGTCCCTCTTTAACACCTTTTCATTCTAATTCTTCGTTGACTTAGGCTTAAGTGACTTTTCCTAAGTATTTTGGCTTAATTCATNTGAGGAATTAGGTCAAGTTCCTCCCTTTATACCTTTCCCAATCTAATTCACCATTGACCTCGCTTAAGCTAGGCGCTTTTCCTCCTAAAGTGATTTATTTGTCAATTAAGTCCCTCTTTAACACCTTTTCATTCTAATTCTTCGTTGACTTAGGCTTAAGTGACTTTTCCTAAGTATTTTGGCTTAATTCATCGTTTAGCCATCAATTCCTCCTTATTTCTCCATCTTGTTCCCTGTTTGTGCCTGACTATAGTCTACAGGAACATATAGACTACTAAGTCACTCCCTACTGGCCTACTCTTGGGAACGGGACATCACATTCCTCCCTTCCCGAGATTGCTTGTCCTCAAGCAACATCAATCCTGGGTGCTACAAGATATTCTCTCCCTCCCATGTGGCATCCTCCCCTGGAAGACCCCTCCATCTAACCAAGCACTCTCTGATGATCCTGCTCCTCAATCTGCGCTCTCTCTGCTCTAGTACCTCCTCTGGCACTAGTTCCAATTGACCCTCCTCATCCAAGGGTGGAAACTCCTGTGAAATGCTAACCTGCTGTCCCACAGCCTTTTTAAGGCAAGAGACATGAAAGAAGTTATGAATCTTGCTACCTTTCGGTAGCTCTAGCTCATATGCCACATCGCCTATCCTCCTGATGACTCTGTAAGGCCCGTAGAAGTTCGGCTTCAGCTTCTCTACTCCGCTCCTCTTCAAGGAGGATTGTCGGTATGGCTGTAATCGCAGGAAAACCAAATCCCCTACCTCAAAACTGCGCTCAACTCTGTGTCGGTCTGCATATATCTTCTGTTGATTTTGAGCTGACTACAAGTTCTCCTTTGCTGATTGAAGGATCCTTTGACTCTCCTCCACCCAATCCTTGGCCCCCGGGACCCTGCTGTCCCCAAACACAGTCTCTATAAAGGAGGGTGCATCGTATCCATACAATGCCTAGAACGGTGACATCCTGATAGACATATGGTAAGTTGTGTTGTAGCAATACTCACCCATATATAACCATCTCATCCAAGTGCGTTGCTGCCCCCCCCACATAGTTCCTCAGATACCCTTCCACCCATTTGTTGACAATCTCTGTCTTCCCATCTGTCTGTGGGTGGTAGCTGGTACTCGTGGCTAGCTCTATGCCTGTCAATCTGAAAAGTTCCTGCCAAAATGCGCTAATGAAGCACCCATCCCTATCATTGACTATCTACATGGGTAACCCGTGCAACCA
>JASDQU010099844.1:413458-427905 GCA_032191745.1 Picea mariana
TGCACTCTTTGTCTCTCAAATTATCTTGATTTAGGGCTGACGTCACCTTTATAACAGCAGAAATATTTATGACTGTCAAGCCTTTTTTAACCATTATTTAGGTGTAAAACTTTGTGTTTTGGTTGGTATTAAAGTGTAGTCTTGCTTTCCTTGGCTTATTGTACAAAACGTTCACCTTTTTGCCCTCCAAAATTGACATAAACTAGGGATGACGTCATCTAATTCTGCATTGTGACTCAGCAGCAATATTTAATGTATGAGCAGATTTATAACAGTCATTGCATTGTGATATAGTAAGGCTAAATTTAACATATTGAATGCAAGTACCTTTTGTATTTATTGAAGAAGTGTTATAACCCTTTGTCTTTATTGGTAATCATTGACTTCATCAATAATTACATTTAATTAATGCTCATGTATATATATATATATATTCGAAGATAGTCATTAATGCTTTGAAGTACTAACCCACTGCAGCACATATTCTAGTTTATTTGTCTTGTCTCGCAAACAGGTGCCATCCAGTGGAAGACATTCTTCTTGACTATCTCATCTTTGGCAGTAATCTGTGAAAGGGAATCTCTCACTTTGATTCATTATACCTTTAGCCTTTCATTAAACCAGATTGCTTAGGGACGTCTCCCTTGGACTAGCCATCCTAAATAGAAAGAGCTCCCCATCGAGGTGACAGTGGGTGGGGAAGCTCCTATTACGCCGGTTTTAAGCCTTGACTCAAGCTGCCTAAACCCTTCCTACAAACCGTGCGATAACAGTACCATTCCCAACCATACTTACCACCTTCCACTCAATACACCCCCATCATATTGTCTTCTTCTAGGCCCTTTGACTTTAGTGACCCAAGAAGGGCATGTACTTCATTTCATGGGGAGAAGGGGTTGAAGACCTAGAGGGATTGTTGTTGGCTAAAAAAGATAAAATCCTAAATATAGACCTTTCGGATGCTTCACCCAGGGATCCCTGAGAAAGCAATGAAGCGCTTCTCTATAAAAAGGGGGACCTACAAAATAAATGATAGTGAATTGTTAAGGGGTTAGTTGAAGGATGGGAGGTCTCATCACAAGCCGACCTATCATGATCATAGGTATTTAGCGGTATGACATTACCATCATCTGGTCACCAAGCCATGGTAGTGGCTCTCAATTACACAACTGAGAGAAAGGGGGTCTCATCATGAGCCAACCTTCTCATTTCCGTGAGGTATTTGTGAATGACATTGTCGTTATCTGGACACCAAGCCAGGACATTGGCCTTCAACTTGTTCCTTAAAACATGAAACAAATAAAGAATGCCAAGAAGATGGGCTTGGAAAAAGTGCATCACAAACGAAGGTGCCACACACCCTCTACAAAGGCACCCATAAATGAGATAATGTGAGCCCTTGTATGTCATGAAAATCATTGACCTATGAAGTCTAAATCCCTTTCCACCTCATCATCCATTACATAACCTTGAAAGGCCATCCTTGGGAGCATCCCCTACTTGAGGGTTTTGGTATACCCAATAGAACTTTTATGACACCCCTCCCATACTTAAACTTGGTCAATTGTATAGGGTCCTAGAGCATTTGTTTAATTTGATGAGGTAGTTTTGATGCACATGCTTAGGTGCCTTGTTTATTAGATGTGGTTTACATTTGTCATGATATCTTTGACTTGAGATCTTTGGAGGGCGTACCCTTTTGTTTTGTAGGACCTTGATTGGTGGCTAGTTTTGGGAGAACAAGCCTAGCTTGGGCTTCCATGGGGCAATGAGCCCACAGGTTAGATGTTGTAGGCCCGCACACCGGATCACAGAGACATGCCTTTGGAGGCCTACATGGCATCATGGCGGAGATTGTCCAGCCCCTATTACCCAAACAACTTGCCTAGGAGAGGCAAAACGCCATCTTTTGAGGCTTGACGTCATGCTTGAGGGGGTTTGATGGTGATGGAGTTATTGTACACTGATACTTAGCATATTTTGACCAGAGGAGACATGGATTGACCCTAGAACATGATGAGGAGGCTCAAGGAGCCCCAACAACCTCCATTCTCTTCTCCAACGACTTACTCAAAGTGTCAGAACGTCCCCTAAAGGGGTGGTGTCATCTTATTTTTAGGGTTTCTATTGTGTTAAAGTGAAAATTAAATATTATTATTTGATGCAAGGGGTAAGATAAGGGTTGTTGACCCCTTATCTTATGTTTTACCCTTGCTAAGTGGACAAACTATGTTTTAATATTTTTGTATAAATAGAGATCATGTGAATCTCATTTCAGAACATAGCTCTCCCCTGTGGAGAAGGATACTTAGCTGAAATTTTCGCTACTCTTGGAGCATTTCATCTCTCTCTTGCAATTGTTATGGTTTTCTCTTGCTATTGATGGATAAAAGTGGTGCGCTACACTTGGAGGCTTTTTCTCATGCTTGTTGATGGAATTTTCTTGGTCACTTACGGTTTGATCTTGCATCTATTTGGAATTGGTAAGGAAATTCTGCACTTGTTGTCTAAAATTCTTGCTTCTTCCATAATTGTTAGTGGATGAACCCTTGGAGGAGTACAAGGGCATACACCCTACCCAAGATTTCATTTATTTGCTTGCAAAATGTCATTAATTGCAAGGTTGCTTGGAGAACTACAAGAACGTATACCCTCCAAGTTCACCTTTGTTTATTTCACAAACCCTAGGGAGTAAAAGGGCTTACACCCCTAGGTTCTTTGTGGATTAATCTCTTACATCCAAGGTCATATTATTGCATAAAGTTTTGCTAAGAGAAGTAAAATGGCTTACACCCTCTTAGCATTTCATAGTGGACCTAGCTTGCCTTGGGGAGTAAGAGGATTTACACCCCTAAGGACTTAGTCTAGTCTTCACATTATTTGACCCCACAACCCAATTGTAAGGCACTAATCGTTTTTAATTTGCATTGGAGAAATTAAATTGTGGCATTGGGATACGTGAAAACACGAAGGAATCAACTTATTCAAATTGCTTTCTTTCCTTGATGTTCTAGGCTTGCTAATACCCCTAAGGCGTCTCAATTGGCTAAGTGTTTCTTATCGCTGTTATAAATTTATGCTACAGCCATTAGGGCTGCAACAAACTCTCTTTTTCAAGCTCAATTTCTCACTGTTTTACTGTTGGAAATAGTTGGAAAGTTGCTACTGTTAATCTACTTGGCATTGGCTATTGTTGGGCAATCTTTTGGCTATTTTCTTGGGGTAAAAGTTGCTTATATAGAAAATCACTGCTACAGCCACTTGGCTGTCATAAATATACTCTGACAACTTATCCTTACAGCCATCTAAATACCACTAAAGTTGTCTTAAAGTGTTGAGAACTTATCTACATGTTTTATGCTTCATAACTCAACTAATTTTTTATGCTTTAAGTGCTTTAAGATGTTTTATGCTTCATAACTCAACTTATCCCGGTTCCCAAGGTTTCTTGCATGTGAAGCAAAGTTGTTTCCTCCTCAACTCTCTCCTAGTAGCCTCATCCATCCTTCCCTTACCTCTATTCATTTCCCTTGGATCCTTTGCCCCTTGGTTTATTGGGGGTCTTAGAGTGAATTTGGTTTTAGCTGCTGACCCCATCAAGTCCCTAGTCCTCCATATGCATCCTGTAAGTTTGGGGGCTTAAAGGCCTTAACCCAACCACATAAGGGTTCCAACAAACCTTCAGTGAAAAGCATCAATAGTCTAGCAGGTGATATATCTAGTACCATCACGACTACCCTCTGGAACTCCTCAATATAACTCTTTGGTGACCTTGTCTGCATGAGTTGCATGAGCTCCTTGAATTGTATTTTTGGATCTCGCTGATCAAATCTATCAATGAGCCTTGGGTGAACTCTGGATATGTTGTGATCTGATTGTGTCCCAAGGTGTTCAGACCATGATACCACCAATCATGTGCTTTCCCTTCCAAATATATAGTGTCTCCCATCCTCCTCTCTTCCTCGTGTTCTTCCCTTCTTTCTGCTTCCTGTTGTGCCTCTTCCTCTTCCTCTGAACTGTGAGGAAAGGGGGAATAATCTGATCTTGGTCCTCTCCTCTCTCTGTGCCTACTGTAAGTGACAAATTTGTCATTTATATGCTCATGGCCCCCTACGTTCTCTGCTGAACTCATGGAAACTTTAGTCACATATTGGCAGGACTAAAGCTCTGATACCACTTGTAATATCCCAAATTCGCAAATCTGGATATTAACTCTCTACTAACCCTGTATGTCGTAGATCTGATACTCTTTGGGTGATTGAATGGGTTATTTAGGTTTCTGACTGCGTTTGATAACTTGAATTTAACATGCGTAGTGATTTTGCATGTGGTTTCAGGTGGAACAACTTGTTGAAGATATATTGAATAGTCAAGCAATCACAATAATGACATGCATGTACAAAAATTCACACACAAACTGCATGCATGTAAAAATAACCAAACCAATCTTCAATTAGACCTTCAAATGACTATATCTATACTGGAATACTAGTAAAAGCATGGAACAATACCTAGAACTAACATGCGTCGCTAGATCATTGGCATGCAAGCCCGATCTGTGACATGCGTGGGTTTAGTGTTGCATGCAACACTCGATCTGTTGTCGGAAGATGAATCTGATGCATGCACGAGCAAGACTCCTCCAAATTTGATGAGATCTATCCCTATGAAGTCACCTTCTTCCCTAGAAGACTCACCCTGGATGGATATGTTGTTGCTAGGCTCCTGGATCTCTCTGTCACTGCTAGAAGTAATCTGTCCAACTATTAGGAATACCCTCACGCTGGCTAACACTAAAAGAATCTCCAAAGTAGATTCCACTGTCAGAATTTGATGGAACCTGTCTCGAATGGAGCACCCTGCCTCCCTCTCCAATGGGTTGGAAGGAATTTGGCTCGCTATCCCTCTGGATGAGTAGATCTRAGAATCTCTGATCTCTCCTTTGTCTGTCAAACATGCTGCAACTCCATTGACTGAATGTGACGCCCTGATGGCTAGAAGGTTCAAAAAAATGTGTTGGACGACTCAAATGAAGCGCCTTCCCCTGATCTCAAATGGGTTTTGAGGGTTTAGGTTCGCTAGGCCTCCTCAGGAACAGAAACCCACTATACCTCTAATGTCTCCTCTAGAACTCACGCTGGAATGTGACTGTTGGAGCTAGATCTCTGATCCCCATGCTCAATCTAACTGTAGATATGTAATGAAAGCAATGGAAAACCTGGGTGGTCTCCCCGAATGGCTAGGGTGTGTCTCTCAACACCAAATCCAATCCCTCGATGTCTTCCTCCTAGAATCCACAAGTATCCTCAAATTCACTTGAATCTGGGTTTCTCCTCAGAGCTCTGGTTTCAATTCTCAAATCATCAATAATGACCCATTAGGTCACTTTTCCTCTCCTTATATCCACTGAAACCCTAATTCTTCGTTGACTTTTCACTTAAGCGATTTTCCTAAGTTTTCTGATTTAATATTCACTTAAGCGCTTAATTACCTTTTTCCACTTAGTCACTTAATGTCACTTTCAAATTATAACATTTCCCTTGTGAAATGATATCAAATGAACATTTTCCCCTGTTTCTTCCTAGCTATAGTCTAAAGGGGATGTTTAGACTACTAAGCCATCCTCTCTTGAATCCTCACTCGGAAAGGGACATTACAGTAAAGCAATGTGAGGAGGTTCTCCCTCTTGCTTTATTTCCTGTTCTATTTCTGCACTTGTTTTCCTTTCTTCTATCAATTAAGTTGCAGATTCGGAAGCACATTTCAGCCATAAAACAACACCTTTATAATTTGATTGATGAGTGGCAACCTTAGCCCTCAAAGACTAGTTTTTCTACAACACATTTCCAACAAATACTTAAGGTTCAATTGTATCAAATTAGGCCCGTTTTACCTTGAGTACACACCCAAGTGATGAATGTATCAAAAAAGTTCATTCATCCAAGAGATTGAATGTGGTAAACTAGCCCTTTCAAACATATAGCCTACTTCAAAGTAGTTGATTGTAACACACTATTCTTTCATTCATTCAATGTTTCATGACTCCATTAGCCCTTAGATTGACAGGAACTAGTCTTACATCATTCCATTTCTTTTTTCCCCTCATCTCACTTTCCTTTCCTTTCCATAGCCACATTTCCATTTCCATCCTACTTCATATACTACAACTACCACCCGTTTTGTTTAGGCGGACTCTTCATTAAATCACCTTCTGCCCCCATTCTATAGCCTAGCAATCCCACCTTTTAGAGAAGCCACACTTGAGTTAGAGAAGAGCCAACCTAAAGAGAGAGGAAGAACCACTGAGGTGATAGTGGGTATGCTTTCTAAGTTGCGCAAGACTAGCCCCTTGGTGCTTGAGACTTTGCATCATTTGGGGGTGGTAGATTTAGCTTTAACAGGACCTATGGATGGTATGGGTGATTAAAATGTTGGGATATTCATTGTTTTAGAGAAGGAAGACTAACAAAACACTAAGGCAAATGTTATTGTGGAAAGTAGTAAACTTAATGCACTTGACTGATTTGCAAACAAGAAGATACTAAAATTATTTAAACAAACTGAAATCATAAAAGTACATTAATAARATAGGATAATCTGAAGTAATCAGTTCACAGAATTCAGTCTCTAAATGGGATAGATTAGCATTCACCAAAGAACAGATATGGGAATTTCAGGAAAAAARTGACCTACCACACAACAGAATTGCTAAAGKTGTTTCCCTTTCACATTTTGAAATTACACAAGTGAATTTTCTGAGATTTGAATAGTAGTTGAATGCTTTTTATACTTTTAAAAGCAGCAAAACAGAGGCTCCCAGTAGAAATTATACTGCTGTTCTTTTCTAGTTGTGTAGTTACCATAGTTCTTGTGCACCTTCACTACAGGCAGCTAGAAAAGATTTAACCTGATATTCTGGTAGCTTTAGAAGGACAAATATGAAACTTGATTCCACTATAAACCTCTCCATTGCCAAAGTAATTACAAACAAAATAAATATACCAACAAAATTCTAACAAATAAAGATACCTTTCCAAGGAAACCGGAATTAATGGGCAGATCATCAGTTGCACATAACATCAACCGCATTTGACTTGGTGCTGGCGTGCAAGTTGTTGCACATGTACCAGTTGCTGGCCCTATTCCACCACCAATCAAAGTCGTAACACCTTCACAGATAACAAGATGTATTAGGATTGAGGACATGGTTTTGTAAAGAACTTCTGTTCCGTTCAATAACACTATCCAACACTATCCTTGAAGATAAAACATGAAAATAATCATATGTTTATAAAAAGAGATTGTATTTCCCACTTGCATAGACTTCAAGGTAGCTATCTGGTTAATACTATACCATCTAGTAAGTATCAAAGCAAAATAGATATCCATGATGGAAAAGGAGAGACAAACTTGCACTCATTTGTCTGTGAATTGTGTGTCTGTGTGTGTACATATATAAGAAACAATGCCTTAGTAGATAGAACTATTTTAACACTATGGAGTCATACTTCGCTATTGAAGCATAGCAAATGGAAGTATACCAATTAGAACAAGACTAGATAAAAGAAAGAGAGAAGTTCTCAAAATATGTTATCAGCTTCACAAAATGTTGGGTTTCGTCCAGTGGCCTGTAGTAAACCAATGCCAGCAGGTTGCCCCCACCTTTTTGCCACGAGGGGTTGGAAATGCTGCTTATAATGAAAACCTATTATGCAAAAAGGTGCAAATCTACCTAAAGGACAAGAAAGGAATTTCGGTAAGATTGTGGCTCAAACTTGCAACCTCTCACATCTCTCATAAGGAAAGAGTGGCTTTAGTTTTGAGTTGCATAGTGAGTTCATCAAAAAGACATTCTCTTAATGTATATCTAGAGAACAAAGGGCCACTGAAAACAGCCTCACACTGAAGTTTCCACCAAGTATAAAATGAAACAATCCTAGTACAATGTCAGGGGCCTCTTAAGTGGAAAAGGCCAATGGAGTCAGCATCACCTAGTAGAGAGGACTTCCAAAAGATCTCGCTGAAGAACAGATGATGTTGTGTCTTATACGAAGTCCCAACATTCTCAAGCACACGTGCAACCACAAAAGATGTGGTGAATATTTTCAATCCCCCTCCACAATGAAGGCATGAAGCATTTGTGAACCCCATATGTCACAATTGCTCCTTGGAGGGTGATGTTCGGTAAATCAGCAGCGATGCACATTGCAAACACTCACACTGTTAGTTTTCGAGGTTACTTCAAAAGTGTTTACACCATGTTTGGGGATGCTTCATGAAATGTGGGGTGCATGGTGTATGGTTGAACCTTGGTTCCATGATGGACATGCATGTTGGAGGTGGCTTACTCATCGATTGCTAGTCCTTGTATGGATGCCTTGATGACAATCTTCCTTGGAGTGTTGGAGGCCTATGGGGTTTGGTGACATTCTTCATGTAGCATGCACATGAGAGGAGGTTGCTTGCTTGGTGGATTCCTTTCATTGGAGGAGGAGCATTGGGCATTCTAGAGGAGGGCATTGAGCACTAGAAAACATGGGGTTTCTTGGTTGCTTTCATGGAGGTTTACACTCGACTTAAGGATGCTTGGGTTGAGGGAGTGGGCATGTAGATAGATGGACCCAGAGGAGGTACATGGCATAGGAGATGCGTAGGAGCCCTGGAGCACTTGGAGGAGCATTGGACCTTGAATGAAGAGCACCCTTACCGTTAAGCCTTGGATGTGGATTGTCATCACCTTGGAGCTTGACACGTGTCACTTGTAGAGGAGCACTTTACTTGTGTGGACCTACTTGTATCTTGTAGGTTGCTTGTAGTGGACTAGGTCTGCTAGTCATTGTAGACCTCCCTTCACCTCTCATATAAATAGTGGAACTAGAGAGTCATCCTCATGATCATGCTTGGAGAGCTTTATTTCATTATCATACTTGTGTTTAGAGATGTGAGAAGAGGAGCACTACTCTCTCTCTCTCTTATTCACTCTTCTTTGTACTTTATCTCTTTGTCTTAAGGCTCTAGGGTTTCATAAAGCATTCTTGAAATCTAGGGTTATCATTTTGTTCCTTAAGGAGGCATTGCATTTAGGGTTTGTGAATTAACCCTAGGTTGTACTTGTTGAGGAGGAAAAAAGAGGAGATGCTTTGCATGAGGCCAAGGAGAACTTGCTAGTGGTGATTCTAGCTTGTTGGAGTATCTTTGGTGGAGCTAGGGTTTTTCTTGGTTTCCCTTAGCTAGGGTTTTGGAAGCTTTGATTATTCTACCAGCTTGTGATAAGCTGTAAGCATGTACATGGACTTCATTTCTTCTTTATATAAATTGAGTTTTCAGCTGTCCAAAATTGTCTTATTGCAGATTTGATTTTCAGCTATTGTTGTCTTCGTGGTTTGGTAATTTACAACACTTGTATGTCTTGTTGATTTGACGTAAGTTAAAGATAAAATTGTTAACTGTTTTAACATTAATATTGAAGATAATAGGGCAGATTTACTGCTGTAATTTCTACTGTCATAAAGTCATTTTCAGATCTGGTTTATGCTTGAAAAGTTTGCTCTTAAGCATTGAAACTTGTTGGCATAAGTTTGGTATCTTTTCTCTTGGATTTCCTAGTGCATTGGGGTTGTTGTGAAGTGAAATATGTTTCATTGTTTGCWGCTATAAATTATATATCACTTAAGTGCTAAGGCTGATAATTCATAGGGACTAGATCGATGAAACCTTTAGTAAAGAAGTTAAATTTATGAATTTGCATTAATTGCCCTAGATTGAAATTTCAACGTAGTATCAATGCTATTTTGACTGAAAWTGCTCTCCTGGTGAAGAGGGAGTTGTATATTTCAAATGAATTGTACTTGGTAGTGGTGCTTGACCTATTTACAAGTTGTTGGGTGTGATACCCTAGGAGGCTTGGGAGAAGCGTTGGAATCACATTATGTGATAACTTGTTAAAACTTGGCATGTTAATTACAAGTTATAAAACTTATGTGATTATAACAGCAATACAATTCAGCCCCTTAAACAGATTATAATCAAGTTATAACAGCAATACAATTCAGCCCCTTAAACAGATTATAATCAAGTGAAATTTAGGGCCAAAACAAGGGTAAAACTAGGGTTTCAAGTAACTTGTTAATTCTGAAAATTTAAGAGCTTGTAACAGCCCAAAAAGACAAAGATGTCCAGCCCTAAAAGGCTGCAATAAAAACCAGCTAGGGCAAGGTTCCAAAAAATATGATTTTTAGGTTAAAAATATTTGGGGAAACCCTAGACGTCTAGGATTTTTGATGGCTGAAAATTAAATATAAGCTGGTGAAACCATAGAATTACCCTAAAACATAAACAAAATTTGAATTTTAGAATTTATGATTGACTAGATGGGAGAAGACTAGTGCCTACTATAGCTTTTTTACAGGGCATACGGAGTCAAAGAAGGACTACTTTGAGAGGATGTAAGTAGATCTAGGGTGATATATAAGGTTGTCCACTACAAAACCTAGAAGATCCACCTAGTGCCTTGCAAACTTCAAGATAGTTCAAAGAAAGATACTCCACTAGTGATCTTCCAAGAGTTATGAACTCTGTTATCGGAAACAGGGGGGTTGAACTCGGGATCCGTGGATCCACGGTTTGGATCCGGATCTGAATCCGTCTACATCTGCGTGGGATCCGACAAGCAGTCGTTTAAAAAAATATGGAACCATATCGCGTGTGTTGGAGCCGTTTCAGCGAAAAAGGAAGTGGATTCGACATTTTTGGAGGAGGACCAAGAAACCGGAAACCCGACCACGCACGAATCTCGAAATAAAGGTAAGTTCGATGCCTTATTTTTGTTTTTGGCGGGTTCATTTAGGGTTTTGGCACCCTGCCCTACTATAATACGATCGCTAACCCACTATCAAAACACACAGGGAGCAACTGCCAAACTCCAAGACTTTTTTAATTTTTGACTATTCAGAGTGGTTGTTCCAACATGACTGACTGTTCAGAGTGCTGATTTCAAGAGATTCTAAGTGCATAAGAGGGCAACTATTGTAAGACAGTGAGAGGGTGAGTGTTTCAAGAGATAGACAGTGACAAGGAATCACAAGTGCGTAAGAGGGCAATTGCTTCAAGAGATAAGCAACAAAGGATATCAATGCAGGCGGTGACAAGGAATCGGAGGAATCGGGCTATGATCTAAGGTTGGTGACAATTTTTTAATTCTATTAAGTTTTTAAATTTTATTAAGTTTACTGTTTATATATGTATATATATAATTTTACACCATAGTTTTTCTCTTCCCTGAGTATTAAGTGACAACTTTTTAATTTTATTAAATTTATAATAATAATAACGTATATAATATATATAACTTATATATATTATCTATAAGTTTATATTATATATAATATATATATTTATATTTATAAATTTAATTTTATAAAGTTTATATATATTTATATTTATTAATTTAATTTTATAATGTTTATATATATATAACCAATTTGAAGTTTGAACTGCTTATAAATTTATAAACTGCTTAAATAATAATATTAACTTCTTATTTAATAATATAATCACTTTGAACGCTTATAAATTTAACAATAACTTTGAACTGCTGCTTGATTTTCAAGATTTTGCCTCATCATTTGTTGGAATTCCTGCCGACTTCTATTGGGAAGTCAACCATGTTTTCCTTATTGCTCATTGAAACTGCCCCACTATCGCTGCAGAAATCTTCCTATTTAAAACATTGCAAATGCTATCCAATGCATGTTTTAACTTTTAAGTATTCCTGTGTTTCAAAAATTCAAAAAAATGTGTCCAATTGCCTTAGCTAGTTGTCTAGTTTCTTGGAGTCGAGGTCCTTCCTCCTTTGCCTCCACAGTCCACTTGATTTGTAACATTATGACTCATTATGATAGCCATTATGGGGCTTGGGTCTTTGAGATGTGACTTCAACCTAGATAGTAGATTGGCATTAAAATTGTTGCTTGGTCCTGTGGAAAACGGATTTCTGTAACTACTTTAAGGCTGACCTATATTAGTCTTTAGACAACATTAATTGAGTTGGTATCTTTATGGAAGATAAGTTATTGAACTCAATATACTATATTGAGTTCAATAACTTATCTTCCATAAACACTTGCAGCTGTATGGAATTCTATTATTATTTTTAACTTGTGCTTGAACCTTGCCAATCCTTTTCTAAGTCTTCTACTTTCCTCTGTTCCAACCTCCTCGTTCAAGCACTTGGATTTCTTATCCACCTCTTCCAACATTGAATAACCATCATTAAGAGAAACAATGTGGTTATCTCAACATCAAAATATTGAAAAGTATCAAAACAATAAATATCCTCATCACTGTTTAAGAATCTGCTTTTTCCAAGATTGCAGTTGTTTAGAATGTGAAATCTTTCATCCTAGATTGCATAAAATAAAGAAAGGGTTTTTGTTATTGTCTCTTTTACCGAAAAATTAAAATAAATTGCCTTTTAAAATGTTAAGCTTCTTTTGTTAAAGAAGTTTACAATGTGACCAAGTCTTATTATCATTTGGGTGAACTTTAAATCTTTTTATAATATAACCAAATTTGCCAATACTGATATATCCAACATATATTGCTATTTTGCTTGCTTCTCTGTATTATTTAATTTTTTTAGTCTTTTAGGATTGCTACTCTATATTGCTATTACAGTTTTACTATTTTACTTGTCACTACCATGATGTATTTACTATTATAAATTATAACTTATAATTTATACTTGATTATATATGTAGTGTGATAGACATGGAACCATCACAACATCAGCAAGGTAAATGACCAAATGTACCACATGAATCCATTTTCAATAAAGACCCTGTTATCCCCTAGCCTAGGGATAACTAAGGAGAATATGTCTCAAGGCCCATCAGTCCTAGACATGGAGTACCGAGAGCCAGATCGACTTGAGCCTGGCCTTGGAGGGCCCATCCTTCTTCTTCTTCAGCGCCTCCACCTTGTCAGTAGCAACAACATCCATCCCATCGGCCTGATCCTTCAGCAGCAATGGGTCTTTCTCCATGAGATAATGAGTACGGGTATCATGGTACGTGTCACTTTGACTCTCAAAACATTTGAATATGTGCATTTAATTCTTTTTACTTCTAACATGTGCTTGGACCTTATGCCTTTCCACTTGACCACACCTGGGGGGAATGACAGGATATCCTAGTAAGCTAGTTCTTGTTATCCACCAGTTTGCACAAGCTGGATTTTCTGAAGAGCCACCACAGAATGAGCAATCAGTGCTCATATTTGCAGAGTTCAGAGTTCAGACAATCTTGTAAAAGACCCCTTTTTTCCGCATTTCCACCATTGTAATAAATGTCCTAAGTATGAGATATTGTAAAAGGCTATTGGCCACCTAAAACCAGGAGTGAGCACATACTTTGGAGTGTTTTTTTCTACTTGTTAATTATCTTTTTTGCTTGCCTTAGTGAGAAATTAACTAATTTCTAAGCTTTTTCACTCAGAAGACTAGCTCCAGAGACGGAGTATGTGCTGGCGATCAGGTTTTGGCATGGAAAATCCAATGTCTAGTGTCTAAATGTATATGAGCTTGTTATCGCGCAGTTTGTATTTTAGGTCACAGGCTATAGGATAGAGGACAAACTGGCGTAACAGGAACCTTCCCCACCCAATGTCACCTCGATGGGGAGGTTCTTTCTAATTAGGGAGGTTAACCCAAGGGAGACGTCCCCGGTAACCTGGGGTTTGAAGAGGCAATAGATACAAGGTCAAGTGTTAAGATTTCCCTCCTCGCAGGTTACCACCAGTATCAGATAATCCGGCTAATCAGCCAAAAAAGAAGTGAAGTCCCTGTTGAAAACACCTGCCCGGAACAAGATAATAACAACACAATATGTATATTTGCAGGCTATGACTCAAAGGGTTAGTACTTCTTAACTATCTGATTTCATTCAATAAGCAATGTAATAGATAAGATGAAGTCAACGTTCTGCCAATTAGCCTATGAAAGATCACCAATTCATCAATATCTACCAAAATGACCAAGACTACAGTATATCCAATCAACAATTTGTTCAGTAAATGCTTGACGTCATCATTTAATTGCTTATTATTAGTCAAAAGGGTGCTACGTCAACTATGACGTCAACCTAGGTTAGCAGTGTTAGGGTTAGTTAGGGTTTCAAAAAAATTAAAGTTTGAAAGATGGTTGTGTACACTAGAAACTCAACGTTGGAGATATCACCAGTGCCTTAGGGTAAATGGAGTCAAAAGCAAGGGCACGAAGTCTCGGGAGGATTAAAACTTAGAGACTGGAAGGTAGGGTTCTAAGGTGTTGCAATGGCAGGGCCCTAGAATCAAAACCCTAGGGGAAGGAGGCTCACTCCGGTGTTGCTTAAGCAAGGCCTCGTGCTCCTTCCTCCTTCTCTAAATACACTTGGCAAAACGGCTAGCTTCAA
>JASDQU010099845.1:0-12311 GCA_032191745.1 Picea mariana
GATCAACAGAGACAAGGAAAGCGTTCACAAGTAAGTATATCATTCTTCCTCTTTTGTCCATTCAACACTCTAAAACTAGGGAAAGAGTAGTATTCTGTCACGGTTTGTTCCAGATCCAGGTGGATCTGTGGAGATTGGTCTGTGTCCGCACTCACGAATTTATCCTTGAACAACAGTTATCAAATTAATCCCCCATTATAGTTCGATATCTAGTTTATCCTCAAATGATTTCAAGGGACACCTTGTCCTTTATGGTCAACAACTTCATTCCTATTGACACCAACTCAATTTTCCTAGGAATGTTGATGATCTGAATTATATTGAGAAAAAAATGAGATACAAATAAAAATATAGCAAAGAACACAGGAATACAGTGAAATCCCACTTCTATTAATGAATAAAATAACATAATGCTATAGAACACAAGTTGGCTAGAATGGTGGTATCTTATCTCTGAAGAGAAAGAGATGTCAGTTATGCTCATTCACAAAAAAATAAAAAAAAATGGGCCACAAGAATGGACTTTTAACATAAAGAAAGAACCCTAAAGGTCCAAAACCCTAACCCTAGGAGGTGAAGCACCAAAAGGTTTGCAGGCCCCAAGGTGGTTAGTTGATGCGTCAACTTTTTGGGGGTGAAACGTTTGCATACAATATCTGTTTTGGGAATTTAGTAGCTCATCGGAAAGTCATAATCAAGAAGTACAATTATTGGTGGGGCGTCGGAAAGGCATGACAACTAAAATCCCCCAAATGGCCAAAAAACATCGTCTAGGACCCAAAAAGCATAAAAAAAATGACCAAGATGGAGAAATGTGATGAGTCAGTGGAAGAGTTGGGTGGCCACCAATATCAACCTGGATGATCCCTCCCCCCTTAGGAAGCAATGGTCCCCATTGCATCAAGTTCCCTCGGAAGATGGGGAAAATTTTGCTAAATCTAAACCTTGTTGAGACACTTGCCTTCCTGAAGTATCTATATTTCTTTGACAACCCGATAGAGTTGCAGGTTATGCTGGTAGGTTCCCTTCACCCTAGTTTCCACGATTCAATCCATGTGAGTTTGTGAAATGAATTTGATATTGAGTTATGTAGGGACGTGTAACATCCATAATTTTAATCCTCGCAAATTATAATGTAATTGTGCAACTATCATTTAGGCTAGTGAGTCGATATGCTTGGGGAAAGAGCCTATATTTATTAATATGGTCAGAGGATGAATTAAGTAGTATGTACATTGAATAGATTAATAAAAGTAATAATTTTTCGCTGCAATACAAAAGGGACAAAAATGATGGTGGACTATGATTCCACAAGAGAGAGGGGTCCAAGGGGGAAATTATTCATGGGTATTCATCTAACCCACATTCCTAAAATTATTATCATTGTGTATAACCATGTATTTGTTGTTGAGTTTTCCCAAAGAAAATCATTAAATTCATGTAAGAGGGTGGGTGTGAGAAGTCACATCCCTTATTTATTGGAGATCATGGGCCTAAGTGCAATCATCCTTGGGAGGAGTGTAAGTTAAGAAAGCAAGGGAGAAGAAGGAAAATCCGTATGCTGAAAGGTGACAATTTTGGTTGATTATTTGGGTTTGTTGTCATTGATGTCAACCCTTGAATAAAGTCCGGTAGAAAATTCCAGTAGCACAATAGTTTGGGTAATGGGCCCAAGTTTGTTTGATGGATAATGGTATGAGTTTTGATATATTTGCAGGCAAGACTATTCTAGATGGATAGTAAATGTCATGGCATTTCCAGTGGTATGTGGAATGTCACGTAACTCCTCACGGTTAGAGAGTTATGGCCATGTGAAGTTGGAGAACCCTCATGAGTCATCTAGAAGCCCCAAAAGGTCAAAGTAGTCAAAGTGGATACAAAATAAATTATTTAAATAATAAAGTTAATGGAAAAATTACTAAGTGGACAAGTGGTTATAAGTGGGTTAGCACTAAAATAAGGAAAGTGGGTTAAGATGGTTAGAAGGTAATTTAAAGAATAAAGTGAAGTGATGAGTGTAGTATAAGTCAAAGTGGATACAAAATAAATTATTTAAATAATAACGCTAATGGATAAATTATTAAGTGGACAAGTGGTTAGAAGTGGGTTAGCCCTAAAATAAGGAAAGTGGGTTAAGATGGTTAGAAGGTAACCCCTTGAGGAAGCTACGTGAAAGTATAAATAAGAGGCAAGGCTCTCTAATTTTAAACACACTTGAGTATATTGAATATATACAAGTGATTGAGGTAACCAAATGATATCTAAGATGAATTTTAGAAAGAAGTTGAAGTAAAGAAGGCCGAAATTCAAGGGAGGATAAATTCTTTTGATGATCCTTTCTAAGGTATGTTATTTACAGGTCATCTAACCATTTTCGCAATAATTTTTTTTCTAGAATGATTCAGACCGTGAAATTGGGAGGCTATTGAGGAAACATATCCAAGTAGCCATGATACAAATTGTAGCTTGTGGTTCGTTGTATTTTTGGAGTTACACTCTGTGGAAAATAGGTTTTTTTGGCTAGTCCTGAAACTAGTCTAAAACATGTGTTTCGAGTAAAAATGTCATAACTTATTTATAACAGATTCAAATTCAGTAAGACAAAAATGCATTGGTTATAGTACTGTTTGTGTTATTTTTTGTACCATTTTCAGATCCATACAACAAGTATTCTGTGCGGGGCACTCTCTACAAGTTCGCTCTCTAAAATAAGCCAGAATTCAATAAGGTATGCCATTTTTGATATAACTCCTTTTCTGAGAGGTTCCAAGTAGTGAAACCTGGAGGAATTGGATAAAAGAAAATGAAGAACATTGTGTGCTATTTTTAGATCTTTATTCATTATAGGTACATAGATATGATTATTTCAAGTTAGGGTTGTTGACTAATCCAAAATTAGTCACGTGAGACTAAAGTAAAGTTTGATGAAAATGCTAGTCTCTTGTTGTTAAAGTTAAGGAAGCTTTGCAGGTATGTGATCATATACACCAGGTCTATTACATAGTTACAAATCAGATTTGGATGATGAAATTGATGAGGGATTTTAGTTGAGGTATAGGTTAGTGCATGGTTGATGTACTTGTTTATGGTACAGGTTGATTACTGGTTGTTTGGACAGGTTATTGTGACATGTTATTTGTACAGGTTTGGTGCATGGTTGATGCATTTTTTTATGGTACAGATTGAGGTATAGGTTGATGTATGGTACATGTTGGCACGGTTTATTGGTACATGTTGTTATAGGTTGATTGGTATAGGTTTACATCAGTATATCTCACAGTGATAGTGTGACAATGGTTCCATCATTCTACTTCTACGTCAGGGAGATTGTATGGGGCAAGGACATGTGGTTGTAGCCACCTTTCGGTTGTAGCCAGAGAACATAGGGGGATGTAGCCTCCTTTTGGTTGTAGCCACCTTTTGGTTGTAGCCAAAGAACATAGGGGGATGTAGCCTCCTTTTGGTTGTAGCCAGAGAATTGGGGAGTTGGATCTTCCCTTAGGTTGTAGCCTGAGAAACTAGGGGGTTGGAGCCTCCTTCCAGTTGTAGATGGAAAACAAAGGAAGTTGGTGCTTCCAATGAATGCAATTCTTAAAGGAATATAAGAAAAAACATTACGTGGTTTTCTTCCACTTTGGGTTTCCACGTAATAACACCGGTGTACTATGTATGTGTATGATTGCTCATTTGTTCATTGTTTATTTACTCTGCAAATATTGGATGATAATTATACATTGATATAAAACTTTCATTTTGTGGTTAAAAATGATTGAATTTCTCTATTACCGATTCACCCCCCCTCTCAGTAATTCAACAATTGGTATCAGATCCGGTTCATTTGGGAAACAATTTAACTATTGGAAGGAGATCATGGATTATTTTGAGAATTGAGTACCAATGTTTAATGGTCATAATGGTTTAAATTATGAGATGTGGAGCAAAAGGATGAAAGTATTTTTATAGACACACGGGCATCATATTTGGCTATCAGTTGTTACAGGATATGATAGTTCAAAAAGGGAAAAGACTGCAGCCAAGAAGGAAGTGAAGAAGAATAACAAAATAGCAATGGATTTCATCTGGGAAGGACTACCTAATCCTATAAGAGAAAAGGTTGGTAAATTTTCATCAACCAAAGAACTTTGGGATAAGTTACATGATATATATTCTTCACCTATCACGGATTCAAAAAATTACAAAGAAGATGCAGGTATAGATCAAGAAGAATTGTGTTCACCATGTCAAACAAATTCATAAGATGAAGAGTACATAATCACCAGAGGCATGTTTCTTTTCTTTAATTGTGAAAAACGTGGACATCTTGAAATAAAATTACATGAAGGAAATAAGACAGAAAAACTAATTAAAAAGGAAGACAATTATGATGCATAATTGATTAGTTATTTAGATGAACTAAGAGAAGAAAACAAGTCACTCAAGAAAGAATTGATGAGACAAAAGGAAAGTGTTCACATTTTTTAAGAATCCCAACAGGTCATCGAGAACTTAAGAAATCATCTAGAAGAAGCCAGAAAGATCGAAGAAAATCTTGAATATCAAAAGAAGTATTTGGAAGACAACATAGAAACATAGAAGGAAGAAGCATAAATGAGAGAGAATATATTGATAGATCATCTTAAAGAAATAACTAATGATCTAAACCAGCTTGAGGCAGTGTTTGGTCAAGAAGAGAAAGGACTTGAAGAAGAAATAATCACATTAAAAATCCAGCATGAAGAAGCGAAAAGAACAGAAGAAGTCATGAAGTCTCAGATGATGAAGAAAGAAGAAGATGTTGAGCAACTTGAAGAAGAAGTTGTCACATTGAGAAGTAAAATCATCAAGCTCAACAAGAACGTTGAAGAGACAAAAACATACACATCGGTCATAGAGAATGAAGAGAAGCACTCTAGTTTGCCAGAAAAGACCAATGAGGAAAATAGAAAGAGTTATGCATAAGTACTCAAAGGAAGGAATCATGGTCAACCAGAATCTAAGAAAACTATTGAAGATACATCTTCAAGAAGACCATCCATGTTCAAGACACAAAGAAGCTTCAATCATGATCATGATCAGTCAAGGAAAAAATTCATAAGGACTACACTACAAAGAAGATCATTCACTCAAAGGTATGAAATTTTTTTTTATGGTCATTGTTTTTATTGTACTAATTTTGGACATAAGGTTGCAGATTGTAGGGATTATAAAATAAATGTTCAAGCAATAATTACCTATGTGGCCCCACGTAACATTGAATGTTACAAATGTAATAACTATGGAAACATAGCTAGTGATTGTAGAAGCATGATAAATTTTGGAATAAGGCCATGAATGAAGAATTGGATAAAATAGAGAAGAATGACACTTGGGAATTGGTTCCAAGACAAAAGAATAAGAATGTGATTAGCACAAAGTGGGTATTTAGAAATAAATTGAATGAAGATGGACAGGTTACAAGGAACAAAGCTAGTTTTGTATGTAAAGGATATGCACAGGTTGAAGGAATCAAATTTGAAGAGACATTTTTCCTAGTTGCCATAATGGAAGCAATTTGATTGGTTTTAGCTTATGAATGCTCCAAAAATATTAAAGTGTATCATATGGATGTGAAATTGACTTTTCCAAATTGGGAACTTGAAGAAGAAGTCTACATCAAACAACCAGAAGGATTTCAGTTTTCAGAGAACGCAGATTACGTGTGCAAATTGAAGAAGGCCTTGTATGGTCTAAAATAGGCTCCTAGAGCATGCTACTCTAGACTATATAAATATCTACAATAGGCAGGGTTCAGAAAAGGAAGTGCATACAAAAACCTCTACATCAAGGTAACTCAAGATAATATTTTATTAATTGAAGTTTATGTTGATGGTATTTTTTTGGAAGTAATGATGACAGGTTAAGACATAAATTTGCAAAGGATATGCAGAATGAATTTGAAATGTCATTACTCAGAGAACTATCCTTCTTTCGAGGTCTTCAGATACATCAAAACAACCAATGAATTTTTATTTTTCAAACTAAGTATATCAGAGAAATGCTAAAGAGGTTTGGAATGGAAGATTGCAAACCAATTATCACTCCTAAGCAAACCAATTGCAAGTTGAGAAAAGATGATGATTCAAATTCTACAGACTAGAGGTAATATAGGTCAATGATTGGAAACTTACTATATGTGACAACATCCAGACCAGAAGTAATGCAGGTAGTTGGACAGGTGGCACGATTTCAAGCAACACCAAAGGAATCATATATATTAGGAGTGAAGAGAATTTTCATATATATCAAAGGAACAAAAGAGTTTGGATTATGGTATCCGAAAGGAAATGATCTATCACTTATTTCCTACACAGATGCAGATTGGGCAGGTTGCATTGATGACCAACGAAACACCAATGCAACATCGTTCTACTTAGGTGAGTGTTTAGTATAATGGATAATAAAGAAACAATCATTGGTATCCTTATCTACATCTGAGACAGAGAATATTGCAGCAACAACATGTTGTACACAATTTCTATGGATGAAACAAACTATGACAGATATACATGTTGAGTATGATGAGCTCATTCCCATCTATTGTGATAATACAAGTGTCATCAATATCTTAAAGAAAACGATGATGCACTCCAAGAAGAAGAACATTCCAATCAAGTATCACTTTCTACGGGAACAAGTTGCAAAGAAGAACATCAGAGTTGAATATGTGGGAACAAAAGAACAAGTGGAAGACATATTTACAAACCTGCTTCCATGAGAATCCTTTGAGTATCATCGCTAAAGACTCAGAGTAATTTCTACTCCAAAATGAGTTATTTTGAATTCTTATCTTATATGTCTTATATGTACATGAGGAAGCACCATAAAGAAGACAGTTTAGGTTGGGAGATTAGTTGTAGGAAGATTTTAGGGGGAGTATCCCCAAGGATAGTTCAGTTAGGGGGAGTAGCCCTGAATGAAAAGATACCTTTTCTATTGATGACAAAGGGGGAGAGATTTATCAGATTCAGAGCATAGAGACATGGTTTTAGGGAGAGCAATGGTCATAGGGGGAGCATGAGTGATATGAGTTCACTATTGCATCAGAGTTTTTTCATCAATTCCAAAGGGGGATATTGTTGATTATTTGGGTTGGTTGTAATTGATGTCAACCCTTGAAGAATTTTCGGTACCGAATTCTGGTAGCACAATGGTTAGGGTAATGGAACCAAGTTTGTTTGATGGATAATGGTATGAGTTTTGATATAATTGCAGGAAAGACTATTCTAGATGGATAGTACATGTCATGCCATTTCTAGTGGTATGTGGAACATCACATAAATCCTCACGTTAGAGAGTTATGGCCACGTGAAGTTGGAGAACCCTCATGAGTCATCTAGAAGCCCCAAAAGGTCAAAGTAGTCAAAGTGGATACAAAAGAAATTATTTAAATAATAAAGTTAATGGAGAAATTACTAAGTGGACAAGTGGTTGGTACAAAAGAAATTATTTAAATAATAAATTTAATGGATAAATTACTAAGTGGACAAGTGATTAGAAGTGGGTTATCCCTAAAATAAGGAAAGTGGGTTAAGATGGTTAGAAGGTAACCCCTTGAGGAAGCTACATGAAAGTATAAATAAGAGGAAAGGATCTCTCATTTTAAACACACTTGAGAATATTGAATATCTACAAGTGACTGAGGTAACCAAAGGATATCTAAGTTGAATTTCAGAGGGAAGGTGAAGTAAAGAAGGAAAAAATTCAATGGAGGATAAATTCTTTTGATGATGCTTTCTAAGGTATGTTATTTACAGGCCATCTCACCATTTGCGCAATAATTTTTTTTCTAGAATGATTCATACCATGAAATTGGGAGGCCGTTGAGGAAACATATCCAAGTAGCTGTGATACAAATTTCATCTTGTGGGTCATTGTATGTTTGGAGTTACACTCCGTGGAAAATAGGGTTTGTGGGGAGTCCTTAAACTAGTCTAAAACATTTGTTTCAGGTAAAAACATCATAACTTCTTCATAACAGATCCAAATTCTATAAGACCAAATGTATTGGTTAAAGTACAATATTTAGTATTCTATGTACCATTTTCAAATCCATACAAAACATATTCCATGTGGGGTAGGCTCTACAATATCACTCTCTAGAATAAGCCAGAATTCAACAAGGTATGCCATTTTTTATATAACTCCTTTTCTGAGAGGTTCCAAGTAGTGAAACCCGAAGGAATTGCATACAAGACACTGAAGAAAATTGTGTACTATTTTCAGATCTTTATTCATTACAGGTACATAGTTATGATTATTTCAAGTTAGGGTTGTTGACTAATACAAAATTAGTCATGTGAGACTAAAGTAAAGTTTGATGAAAATGCTAGTCTCTTGTTGTTAAATTTAAGGAAGGTTTGCAGGTATGTGATCATATAGACCGGGTCTATTACAAAGTTACAAATCAGATTTGGATGATGAAATTGATGAGGGATTTTGGTTGAGGTATAGGTTGGTGCATGGTTGATGTACTTGTTTATGGTACAAGTTGATTACAGGTTATTTGGACAGGTTATTTTGATAGGTTATTTGTACAGGTTTGGTGCATGGTTGATGCATTTGTTTATGGTACAAGTTGAGGTACAGGTTGATGTATGGTACATCTTACCACAGTTTATTGGTACAGGTTGTTATAGGTTGATTGGTACATGTTTACAACAGTATATCGCACAGTGATAGTGTGACAATGGTTCCATCATTCTACTTCTACGTCAGGGAGGCTGGACGGGGAAAGGACAGGTGGTTGTAGCTGGAGAACATAGGGGGTTGTAGCCTGAGAAACTAGGGGGTTGGAGCCTCCTTCCAGTTGCAGCTGGAAAACAAAGGAAGTTGGTGCTTCCAATGAATGTAATTCTTAAAGACATATAAGAAAAATCATTCTGTGGTTTTCTCCCGCTTTGGGTTTCCACGTAAAAACACTGGTGTACTATGTATGTGAATGATTGCTCATTTTTTCATTGTTTATTTACTCTACAACTATTGGATGATAATTCTACATTGATATAACACTTGCATTTTGTGGTTAACAATGATTTAATTGCTCTATTACTGATTCACCCCCCCTCTCAGTAATCCAACAGTTTTTACATGTAGATTTTGGAAAACAAGAAAGGGTTGAGTGCTGGGAAGAGCACCAACCATGTTGTGATTTAAGGAAGACATGGTTTGGTTGTGTTTGATGATGAGAAAGAGGCCCATGTGCTAGTAAAATGATTTGTAATCCTGTAGTTTATTTCCTATTGAGGAAATGGATCACGAGCCTTGTGTGGACTATTGTGAGCACTCTGGAATTAACTGAGAGTTCTTGGAGCCCCATCTGAGATATTTCTAGCCAACCAAGTGCACTAGAAGAACTGACAAATGAATGGTACAACTTGAGGGACCATGAGCAGTGAAGGGGGTACATTTCTTGGGTTGTGCGGGTTATCGGGAAAATAGCTAGATGATTGGACCTACTGTGGGAGTAGAACCTGGGTTTTGGGGCTGCTGTGTGTGGAGAGTGGACAACCAGGAGGGTTGGATCTCATTGTGGACTGATAGCCTTAGCTTGGGGGTGGCCTGTTGTTGAAATAAAATGAAAAATAGTGCTTATGGTTGGGAGGTTCATCATTTGAACACAACCAGTTGTTTAATTATTAACAAATAAGTTTTTTGTTGTTTTTATGATGATGTTCCACTATGCAAATGGTTTATATGAATGTCGTCTGTTTGTTGTCTGCTTACTAGATGCATTCATGTCTTTTAATATATGTTTTTAGATGCATTTAGAACTATTATGTCAATCAAATGGTTAAATATGTGTGTTATCTGTAGTTGGTAAGATACAAGGAATTATTAAGTAGAAAATCTTATTTTTAAATGTGTTTTCCACTTTTAATGTTCCTTAGTTGGACTGGGGTATGTTACAAGGCCAATTTCTCTGCCATCTCTGAGGTGTCCATCAAAGGTGGGAAATATGGTTGAAGTAGCTCCACATTAAATACTCAATTCAAAAGCCAAGGAAAGGAGGAATACTCAATTTGAAAGGATTGTCACTGACAACCTTGGTGATAGTGTAAGGCATGTATCAAAGTGGTCTAATATTCCTGTGGGAGCCTATGAGGTGCTCTTTTTACAAATGCAACCCCACCTTGTCACCAACCTGAAAATTGTGAGGAACCCAATGTTGGTGATGCCATTGCTTATACTTGGCATTGGCCTTCTCCAAGATATCATGGAACTATTGTTGGAGGTGTTGGATCCATTCAATGAATTTGGTTTCTCTGTCTGCCTTGGTTTGAGCATGGGAGGACTCTGTTTGGGAAGTAGAAATGGGTATAACTACATCAATGGGGGCCAATGGATGGAACCTAAAGCATACCTAAAAAGGGTTGTGGCCAATAGTGATATAGAGGGATTTTTTATAGATATATTGAACATACAGGAGGATCTCATCCCATGTACATGGATGCTTGGAGTTGTACATGCATAGCATATGAAAAATCATTTTGTTGACCACTTTTATTTGTCAATCTGTTTAGGGTTGAAAGGTATTCGATTTGGTCAACTTGGTGTCAATTAGAGACCATAGGCTCGACCAAAATGTGTTAAGGAACCTGTTGTCCCTATCTAAAATGATGGTCCACAATAGCTCAAAATGAACCCAAACATGCGCAAACAAGAGTTTAGCAGGGGATGAAACTATGATACTCTTTTTATAGGGTGTTAAAATGGCCATCTTAGAGAACCGATCAACAACCCAAAAACAAATTTGTGACCATGTTTGGTGGAGGGAAAAATTCACATGTAATCCATGGAGACGAACTCATAGGGCTTGTTTAGTGTAGGGAGAGGAGTGTACAACCCCTTTTTATTGATGGATGGCTTAGCGATGGCACAGTAAGTGCACAACTTGATGTACTGGTCAATGTCATGTTAAGGCTTGGGCCAATAGAAATTCTTCTGAAGTATTGTTGTTGTATTCTCCACCCCAAAGTGCCCTACCACTCGATTGTAATGTTCCTTCCAAATTATCTTTGCTCGCTCGCATGAAGGAACACACATTTGGTCAATATAGCACAAGAATGCATCTCATATGTGGGATTCCAAAACTTGTTTCCCAACATTCAAATTCTGATAAGTTGAATCGAAGTCAGAGAAACTATTGTAGAACTATGGCCACTCATAGGTCTTATGTCCACATGAGTTAAGAATTGTGTTGAGGGCCACAACTGGGGGCCGACTAAGGAAATCAACAAAATGGTTGGTGTTTCCCTTCTTGTACTTAATATTTAGGTGGAATTGTTGCAAGTATGTGGACCATTTCTTATGGTGGTCATTTTGTATCTTTCCTTGTGTCCACATTAATTGCATAGGCTTGTCATTAGTGTGGATGATCATTTCCTTGCCCATAATGTAATGATTTCACTGTCATTATACCTGCACAATGGAGTACATCTCTTTTTCATAGGTGGGATACATGTGGACAAAATTAGAAAGTGTTTTACTATGATATGCAACTAGATGTCCTTGTTGAGTGAGGATGACACCAATAACATATTAAGATGCATCTGTCTCAACCTCGAACAATTGTTGTAGATATGACAATGTGAGGACTGGTGTGAAATAAAGGCAATTATTTAGATCATGGAATAACAAAGTTACCAACTTAACGAGAACTGTGACCTCAAAATGAGAACTCTAGCCCTTAAAACCCATATTTTTGCATAAAAAACATGAAAATAAACCCACAAATAAAAAAGTGGCGCTACCGGTAGCACCATTTTTCTATCCTTGGTTAAAATTACATCTGTTTTCAAGCATGGCCTTAAAAACTCGTGTAGACGATCAAAAAAGCCTTAAAATCAACACCCAAATCAAAAAGTGATACTAACTAAAACAATTTTTTTTTCTAACATTAAAATTATAGATATTTACGACCTAATTGAAATTTTGGCCTTGACAACAAATCCATGTGAAAAATAAACAACTCAAAATTGGACTCGAAGTGGTCACTTGAAAATTTATTTACAAAATTATTATTTTTTGTTTTTGTAAATTTACATTAAAAAATAAATAAATAGAAAGGAGAAAATCTTCACATAATTTTTTTTTTTAAATGAAGGAAATAACATATTTAAAAATATATATTCAAAATTCAATTAAAATATATATATAATAAAGAAAAAGGATGAAAAAGAAACATAACTAAAAATAAATGAAAACAAATTAAAATTTTCCTAAAAAAACAATACTTTTAATATATATCTATATCTATATCTATATATAGGATT
>JASDQU010099845.1:12411-25552 GCA_032191745.1 Picea mariana
GCTGTAGGTTGCATCCCTTCATTTGTTGGATAATAATAAAGGAAGGACCTGGCAATTTCTCTGGTGGACGTAGCCCACACTAGGTGAACCACGTAAATCTGTGTCTCTCTTGTATTGTGTGTCTTCTGTGTTTTGTTTCTGCATTTGTTTTATTTTATTGCTCCGCGGTCCTGTTTTTCTAACAGAAATGGGAGCATAAGTTATATGGTTGGAAATATTATTCCAATACCTTTCCAATGGTATATGTAAATCACTATAAATCCTTAGGAATGAGGAGATATGAATTTTTCTATCAGAAAACCCAACTAGAAAGTTTAGGTCAGCTCAACCAGTTTTTATAGGTCATCCCTAAAAGTGAGCACAAAAAAACTATAAATATATTATACATGTGTTCATTTAAATAACACCGAAGCAAGAATATCAAGTGTGAGGTGTGCACACTATATTTGAGGTGCACAATAGGATATTGGGAGTATTTTTGGGGTCTAAAGGTGTGTAAGAGGAGTTTTCTTAGAATTTTAAGGGTGCACTATGAAGGACTGAGGTCTATGCTACTACAAAGTGTGTTATTTTGAGGTTGTGATGCTACAGTATGAAATTATATTCTGGGAATGATGCTATGAGGTTCTCTAGGGAATGAAGGCTAGATATGACTAGGGTTTGAATCTATGTCTGGGGTATGAAGAAAGGAGAGGTGATGAAGCATGAAAGTTAAGGGTATGATGAATGAAGTATGAATAATGTAGGTGAAGGAAGAATTACTTTGTGTATGAACATATAGGGTTGGTGCCTATATATGCCTTACTGAGTTGGTGCTCAGCTTAGGATATTGGTGTCTCCAGTAGGTTGGTGCCTACACAATATCTTGCTGAGTTTGTGTAGTAAGGAGATTAGTGTCTCTAGTATGTTGATGCCTACACAATATCTTGTTGAGTTGGTGCTCAGTTGATGAGATTGGTGTCTCTATTAGGTTGGTTTCTACAATCTTTATAACAATAAGTTGGTGCCTACAAACATTTATAAGGATAAGTTTTTGTGGTTTTCTGACACAAGGGTTTCCAAGTTAAAATCTATGTATTGTGATTTGAGTTTACATGCATTTACTATTTAAATTTAATGAATTATTGATGAATGTTCAATTAAAGTAAAAAGTATCTTATATTGATTCACCCCCCCNAGTATAAGCATAAGTTCAACAATTGGAATCAGATCAGGTTCCTTCAGAAGTAATCTAACTGCTAGAAGGTAGATATTGGGAGAACACATGGCTAGTCAAGAAGGTTGATTAAAAAACAAGGCTCCATTATTTGACAGAGAAAACTATGCATTTTGGAGTATAAGGATGTGGACTAATCTACTAGCTCTTGGGTTTGATATTTGGCTATTAGTTATGACTGGGTATATAGCCCCAAAAAATCCACCAATAGATAGTGCTGGGAAGAAGGCTAGTGAACATAATGAAAAGCGATGAATTCTATCTTGTGTGGTCTATCAGAAAAGTTTTTTGTCAAGGTGATGCATTGAGAATTGACAAAATATATTTGGGACAAAATTCAAAACATCTATGAAGGCAAACAAAAGGTGAAGAAGGAAAAGATCCAAACTCATAGAAGACAATTTGAGAGTTTGAAAATGAAAGATGAAGAAAATGTTGCATCCTATTTCCTTTGAGTGAATGAAATTGTCAACACCATTAGAGGAATTGGTGAGAAGGTTGAAGAACCAATGATTGTGAAAATTTAGGTTCTAAGGTTTCTCCCCTTATGATTTGATTCCAAGGTCTCCGCAATTGAATAAATGAAGGATCTAGAGAAATTGACGATGGATGAGGTGCATGGGATTCTCACTGCATATAAGATGAGGAAAAAAAAAGAAAAGACAACATGGAAGGAAGTAACTTTCAAAGCATCAAAGAAGAAAAAAGGACACAAATTTTCTGATTATTCCAACCATGAATCATATACAGAAGAAGCACAAGTTATGAGAAAGCTAAAATGAGGATCTGACAAATACAAAGGTAAACTACTCTTCAAATGTTTTAATTTTGGTAGAGTAGGACATTTTTCTCCTAAATGTCCATATGAAAAAATGGAATACAATGATAATGAAGATAGTAATGATAAAGAAGAACATAACAATAAAATCAAACCTTATAGACACAAAAGAGGAAAATAATATACTAAGAAGAAGAGTTTCTACCCTAGAGAGGATAGTAGCTCGTCTTAAGAAAGTGGTGGATATGTTTCTGATATTGATAAGGAATAATTCCTCTTCATAGGCATGGATACATAGTATACTGATAAAGAAAATGAATAAAATCAAAAAAAAAAAATCATATTTAGAAGAAGAAGACATTGATGCGAAAGTGAATCTTGAAGAAGAACTCATTAGTGCCTTAGAAGAAACAAGCAACTCAAGGTAAAGAATAAAAAAAAGTAAGAGAATTTGTAGAAATATGAAAAGAAATATCATGATATTGATGAAACAAAAAAAAATAGTTATCATTATGAAGACTCAACTAGAAAAGGAAAAAATTATAGAAGAAGTGGTGAAAACGCAACTGAAAGAAAAGGAAGAAAATCACAAGAAGCTAGAAGTTGAAATAGTTTCCTTAAGAAAGGAACTGGAAAAAATAACTGATCAATTGAATAAAAGATTGAATTTTGGAAAGAGTACTAAAATCTTATATAATATTATCAGTTTCCAAAGGTCACCATTCATCAAGATAGGTCTTGGCTTCAATGGAAAACAAAATACCCCTGAGGGATATGCAAGCACTAAGGTCACATATCTATAAGAAAAGGAAAATGAATAAAATCCTAAAATTTATGCCAATATTCTCAAAGAATCCATCAACAATGAAGGAAACAATAGTAAAGGAAATGATAACTAGCAAAAATAAGAGTTGTTCCACCAAGAAGACCTTTTAGAAATCGATACCAAAATATCTTCCTTGGCTATTGTTTTTATTGAAATAATTTTGGTCATAAAGAAATATATTGTATAGCTTATGCAAGAAGTAATCATGTGAGAGATAGAAATATAGGTTCTCACAAAACCTCAAAGGATGATTATGTGAGCAAAAAACTAGAAGTTCTCATGGGTTTTCTAACATAACCCACAATTCATTTTCTCCTCTACTTGATACTGAATGTTATAAGTACAATAACTATGGGAACATAGCACATGATTATAGAAGAAACAAAATAAGGTATCCTAAACAAAAAAAAGAAGAATATGTTCTTACCAAGAGTAGAGAAGAATACACAAAGGTGTGGAAAAGGAAGCAATAATAACTAAAAAAGGAAGAATGTGAACTTGCAATGTATGCTCAAGACAAAGGAAGTCAATGATACACTGATAGTGGAAGTTCAAAACACATTATAGTGGATCAGAACAAATTTCTCACCCTAAAGGAAGAAAAAGGAGGTAGTTTTACCTTTTGGGATGATGCTTTTGCAAGGATAGTAAAAAAGGGTACCATTAGTCTTGATAATGGAAAGACTAAAACACACAATGTGTTATATGTTGAAGGGTTAAAACACAATATTCTAAGTGTCAGTCAAATGTGTGATCAAGTTACAACCTCACATTTCATTCTAAAGGATCTGAGATAAGGAAAGCATGTTTAGGAAGATTAGTGGAAAATGAAAATAAAACCCCGAGCAATGTGTACATTATCAATGAAGTCAAAGGAGAAAAATGATGTATGGGAGAAGTAGAGAAAAGTTGGTTATGGAATAGAAGGTTGGGTCATATAAACATTGCCAATATAGTAAAAATCAACAATACATAAGTAGTAAGAGATATTCCAAAAATCTCAAAAACCTTGGGACACTATTTGCAAGCCATGTCATCACGGGAAGAAAATGAGAGTTAGTTTCAAAACAAAGGAGTACTCAACATCAAATCAATTGGAACTTGTACACACAAACCTCTGCGGGCCAACAAGATCAAAACTTTAAAATGTGAGAGTTATTTTATGTTTCTTATTAATGATTACACAAGAATGACATGGGTTACATTTCTTAAAGAAAAATATGAAACATTTGAGAATTTTAAAGCTTTCAAATCCCTAGTTGAAAATGAGACTGATTTAAAAATCAAGTTCTTAAGATCAAACAGAGGAGGCAATTTTACATCGTATGAATTTGACAAATTCTGTGAGAATAATGAAATGAATATGATCCATGTGGATGTTGGTGGCCACCCACCTATTCCACTAATTCAAAATGGTTCCACATCTTGACAATTTTTCTATGGTTTTTTGGGCCCCAATCTTCCGGGGTCATTTTGAGGCCCTAAATAATTCTTTTTTGGCATGGTAGTGCCTAACATGTAAATAAAGATAGATAGTAAGTCAAAAATAATGTCTAATTCTTGGATAGACCTTTCCGATGAGGTACTGAGGGCCCCAAATGGAGATTCTATGCAAAAGTTACACCCTAGAGAACTTGATGTATCAACTAACCACATCAGGGACCACAAACCTTTTGGCATTTCATATTCTGTGGTTAGAGTTTTGGATGTTTCGGGTTTTCTCATTAATGCTTTATGTTAAAAATCCTTTTTTGACCTCTTTATAATCATCTTCTTGAAAATGAGCGTAGTGAACACATCTCTCTTCAGGGATCAACGACCACCATTATAGATATCTTGTGTTATTTTCATTTTACATCCTTTTGTATTACATATAATTGTTAATAGAATATGAGCTTAACTATATTATCGTGTTTCTCACAATATCTCTGTGTTTCCTTGTTATATCTCTACCTTCATGTTGCTCTTAATATAATCAAGATTAGTGGTGTCAGAACAATCTTCTCCTTGTTGTTTCTCTATGCATGTCCCCAACGAGGTCAAGCTATCGAGATTTAGGTATCGAATTGGTTGAGCTTGGGGAAGAAAATTCCCGCCGGCCCATGCAGCCTCCCATGGAAAAATAAAAGAGAAATGATGGAGCAAGAAATACTATCAAACTCTTTCTCAAGGAATCCCTCACATGACAGAGGAATGAGATGATGGATAAATTCGCCCATATCCTTCAACAGTTTCCAATAACGACGGAGGCACCTTCCAAAAAATAGTCACTTCATAGGTGAGAGACCCTTTAAGGTACAAGTTAGCTTTGATATTCCTTTATCTAAAGGTTGGATAGAGATTCACTATTTGGAAAAATGGTTAAGTTTGATGGAGGTTTATTTCTCTATCCAAAAAATTTCCAACTGTTAAAAAATCACCTTCGCGCTCCTTCAATCCCTTCCCCATGTTAGAGATTGGTGGGATACTTATTGTGAGCAACATGTCAAAGATGAGTATGCAATTTTTGGTCCATGACCCACTTGGGTGGCTTTTGTTGATGCCCTCAAGGAGTAGTACTACCCTGTTGAACACTATGATGACCAATACACGAGATGGAAAAATCTACATCTAGAGAGAAACCAGACGGTTCTGAAATACACCAACATCTACCATACCTTGCATATAAACATGGGTATTAAAGACTTTGAGAAACACATGGTCTTGAAGTTTCACAATGGCCTACATAGGTACTATTATCAGTCCAAAAGTCACCCTAGACTATAATAAGGTGAGCTTGGTAACATCAAAATATTTGTAAATGTAAATGAGTTTTTAAAAGGTCAAATGGACAAGACTCAAAATAATAAGGTTTTAACTCAGAAATTTGGGCTAGAACGCATAAGAAAATGAGGTCTCGATTAGATTCAATCAGTTGTTTAAGGATAAATATGAGTAGAGGGAAGACTTGGTGAGAAGAATGAACAAGTTTGCTATAAGCATCAGGCCTTCTAGCATATAGGTGAAGAAAATGATCAGTCACAAGATCCTCTTTAAACTAAACTTTAACACCCCGAAAACATTTACAATAACATCAAAATCAAACATCCATTATAATACTCCTATAACATCTCACAAGGATCCTCCATTAATGAGCATTCAGAGTAAGAAGAAATAAGAAAATGAAGAGAAGCTGATTTCCATTAATAAAAAATTCTCAAGTCCAATACATAACCAGAGCATAGGCCACTCAGTCAAAATATTACAACTCGGGAGCCTCAGCTATACCATTCAAACATCCTTTCTCATTTGGATCATGGATTTATAAAAGAAAGGAAAAGAAGTAGCTAGAGGTGTGAGCTGGCCCATCCTCACATAAGATTCTCCAACAAAAACTATCAATCGAACACCTATGCTAACAACTATTAACAAACTGTTATAAAATAGGAAAGTGTTGGTGATTAATCCAACCAATATTTGAACTAACTTGATCCTCCTATTGATGTGCATCTCCCTATATTCCAAGTGTCTTGTAGAGGTGGTAAGTTGTTATCATGCTTCCAGCTACTATCTCAACCATTATCCACATCATTAGCCACCTAAAAGAGTATTGAATTCGAAATATTTGATTCCAGGTGCCAATAGGTAGCACCATTCTGGTGTATCTCTGCACAAACTTTGTCTCTGCCAGGTATTCGGTAGAGAATTTAGGTAGCGCACTGTAGAATACACAATGTCTAGGAGATTTGGCAGCACATTGTACTCTGCACATCCATGCATGAAAACGGTGGAACGGGCGAGAAATGGAGAACATAATCATATATATCATGGATACATTTAGTTTTTCAACACCTGTAGAATCTTTAAACAACACTGAATTGACATCTCATCATGGCACCTGTGCATGCATCCTACAAATCAGGCATTTGCAATTTCATTGAGCACCAAACAACTGGAATGTTGGCTTAATTTATGGCTTGACTTTGAGTTGAATGCACAGCTATCATGTAGGATGGTATGACATGTAAACATGACTCGAAATTGGCATATTTGATATAGATTAGGTTTGAGGGAATTTAGAAGTAATACACTTAAGTGCACACACCCTTTTGTTTTTGTTTTATTTAATAAAAATATATAATGAACACAATTCATAAACTACAAAATAGTTTAGAAAAACATTGCATATATATATATTTAATAAAAACATTGTTTTTAATAATAAAAATGTTTTTATGACAAACTTATCATAAAGATTTGACAGACTTCAATAAGGATTTATAACCATTTATTTGTAGGTCAAGAGGATGAAGCCAAAGGATTTATGGGAAAAATTAATCAACGAGAGCTTGATGAATAATCTGAAGGTTAAGGACACTGGCCAAAATACTTAAGAAAACAATAAATCAAGTAGAGAGTGATGAAAACACTCTCAAAGATACCAGTGCATTTTGATTGCTAACATCTGGCTCCAACTAGGATGGAGACCTCCCTGCAAGGATCCAAGAACCTAGTAGTTCCAGTTGCTTTATCTGTTGGGCTATGGAGTCATCTAGCTTGTGAAACCAATCTCTGAAAACTCTCAATATCTGTGCAACTGATCTCTGTATACCTTCAAAACCGACCTTTATTCACACAAGATGATTGATATTTCTGTTGTAAACTAGAAGAAAAGAAATGCTCGGGCAACGAGCTTATTTCCTACCCTACTCTACTCTAACCATATTGGTAATTGGTTAGGTAAATTCTACCTTCCATAACAACCATTCAAGAAATTTTAAAATTGAAGAAACCTCATCTCTGTCACTGATCAACAACTGGTGTTTTAAATATAACAACACTAATAATAATTTATTCAAGAAACCATACTCACCCGGACATGCTGATAGAAAGATCAAGTCTGCATGCTCCAAAGCATTTGAAAAGTGCAACTCTATGTATTCATCGACAGGTTCATGAAACTGAAAGCAATGCCTGATTAATTTATGAAAGGTTACCTTCACTGTTTCAAAGTTGCTGACAGTTTGTGTGATGTCTTTCGCAAGCATACTTGATTGAATGACAAACAAAGGAATTTGTGGTTTGAATAGCTATTTCGTAACTCCATAACCACCTATTGGTTGATGGTTGATCATCTCTGCATATACCATGGGGATATTCTGCTGCTCATACACCTGGTTTTTATTAAGACAGGGTTGTTCATTGATTGGTGATGGATAAAAGATTAGATTTATATGAAAATCCCTTTCAACACCTCCATAGCATTTATAAGGATCATGATCATAATCATCATCTACATGAATAGTTCTAATAGGTTCCAAACAAACCATAGAAAAATTATGTTTATCACCATCACTGGTATTTCCATCAAAAATAGGTTGTCCATAAGAAACCTTTGACTCTTGACATTCGGAATGTCTTGTTTTAGGATGATTTATAACAACAAAGTATTCAATACCAAAGTGTTTGTCAACAACAAGATGCTCTTGGTTAATGTTTGAGATAGTGACTTCTTCATAGGCAAGGGTTTTAAATATACCTTCTTCGAGGACCAAATCATCCACTATATTTTCTTCATAGGGACAAAAAATAAAATCTGCCTCATGTTCAGAGTTGACATGATGTTGACTTAGAATCCTGCCACAAAATCGGAGGTTCTCTTCCACTTCCTTAGCATCTATGAATAATTGTGATAAAGATGTAGATTTTCTTTCCCTAAGATAAAAAACAAGGTCAGAGTGTTGAGACACTATGTAATACACCATGGCAACAGTCTCAGAAGGTTTAATTTCCAAGGGAAGGCTGCAATACAAGTTGTGAAACCTTCAATTAAACACAGACATAACTTCATTTTTTCCTCTTCTCAAAGTAGTGAACTCATTTAGGCAATGATCAAATGACTTTTTCTCTCCCCAGTATTTTAAAAAGGTTTCATATAGTTCATCCCATGAACCAATGGAAGAAACTTGCATATTCTTGAGCCACAAGGCAGCATATCCAATCAAATATTCAGAGAAAATCCTCGTGATAATATCTTCATCCGAGATTTCTATATTATTGATGAGGTCTTGAAAGGGTGACAGATGCTCTTCTCCTGTAGTGCTATTTTTTCCAAAAAAAGTTGGTAGGTAGTCTAAAAATTCGAGAGGGTAAGGATGAAGAAAGGATGGCAACTTTAGAGGTCCAAACATTTTTCCCCTAACCTTAAACTGGAAGTCAGTGGGTTGCTGAACACTAGAAGGTTGTTGGTAAAGGCCAGAGGAGTTGGTAGCCTGAACGGAATCAATTTTATTATTTTCAAAAGGACAATAATCATTTGGTGCATGCTGAATTTCAACAGGCTGGTTATTAACAACAGAGGGAAAGGTTGAAGGTAATAAATCAACTTTGAAATCTGGATAAGGGAGAGAATCGTAAGGTTCATACTGATTAAAAAAGTGTTTATGAACCTCATCTTCTTCAGGTGTTTGAAGTGGATGGATATCCTTAACATCAATGACATGGGAAGGGGGTAAATCTACTTGTTTGAAAAAGGAATATGCAAGAGCAGGTTGGTGGTCTTTAGAGTATACAAGGAAGATTATGATTCTCCTAATGTGTGCAAGGAAATTCAAGAAAGAATGAAGGATAAAGAGCACAAGTTCCAAAAAGAAATTTAGAACTTGATAGCTAAAATTGCCTCTGCCTTCCATTTCTGTCCAAGCTTGTTCCCACAGTGGAGTATTCCAACATGTTCATATTCATGGATTCACTAGGTAAATGATTATAGTCTATTTTTTGTATCCCTCTCTTGTCTACCATCAAGAGATGGATCTATGCCGTTCTTCCCAGGGAACTCTTCAATCTGCTCAAATCCGTCCTTGAAAACAACGCCAATTATGTTACCATTCCAAAAGTCACCCTAGACTGTAATCAGGTGCACTTGGTAGCATAAAAATATTTGTAAATGTAAATGAGTTTTTAAAAGGTCAAATGGACAAGACTCAAAATAATAAGATTTTAACTCAGAAATATGGGCTAGCATGCACAAGAAAATGAGGTCTTGATTAGCTTCAGTCAAATTTTTAAGAATAAATATGAGTAGAGGGAAGACTTGGTGAGAAGAATGAACAATTTTGCTATAAGCATCAGGCCTTCTATCATCTAGGTGAAGAAAAATATCAGTCACAAGATCCTCTTGAAACTAAACTTTAAAACCTTGAAAAACATTTACAGTAGCATCACAATCAAACATCCATTATGATATTGCTATAACATCCCACAAGGATCCTCCATTAATCAACATTTAGAGTAAGAAGAAATAATAAAATGAAGAGAAGATGACTTCCATTAATAAAAAATTATCAAGTCCAATACATAACCAGAGCATAGGCCATTTAGTCAAAAGATTACAACTCGGGAGCCTCAGCTCTACCATTCGAACCTCCTTCCTCATTTGGATCATGGATTTATAACATAAAGGAAAAGAAACAGCTGGAAGTGTGAGCTAGCCCATCCTCACATTGGATTCTCCAACAACAACTATCAATTGAACACCTATGCTAACAACTATTAACAAATTGCTATCAAATAGGAAAGTGTTGGTGACTAATCCAACCAATATTTGAACTAACTTGATCCTCCTGTTGATGCACATCTCCCTATATGCCAAGTATCCTGTAGAGGTGGTAATTTTTTATCATGCTTCCAGCTACTATCTCATCCATTCTCCACATCATCATCCACCTAAAGGAGTATTGAATTCGAAATCCTTGATTCTAGGTGCCAATAGGTAGCGCCATTTTAGTGTATCTCTACGCAAACTTCATCTCTTCCAGAAATTTGGTAGGGAATTTAGGTAGCGCACTGTGGAATACAAAACACTCAGGAGAATAGGTAGCACCCAAGAAATTTACAGTGCCCAGGAGAAAACATAGTGCCCAAGAGAAATCACAACGCCCAGGAGATTTGGCAATGCACTGCACTCTGCACATCCATGCATGAAAATGGTGGAATGGGTGAGAAATGGGGAACATAATCATATATATCATGGATACATTTAGTTTTTCAACACCTGTAGAATCTTTAAACAACACTACATTGACATCTCATCATGGCACCTATGAATGCATCCTGCAAATCAAGCATTTGCAATTTCATTGAGCACCGAACAACTAGAATGTTGGCTTAATTTATGGCTTGACTTTGAGTTGAATGCACAGCTAGCATGTAGGATGGTATGACATGTAAACATGACTCAGAATTGGCATATGTGATATATCTTAGGTTTGAGGGAATTTAGAAGTAAGACACTTAAGCGCACACACCCTTTTTTATTTTGTTTTATTTAATAAATATATATAATAAACATAATTCATAAACTACAAAATAGTTTAGAAAACATTGTATATATATATATATATATATATAATAAAAACATTGGTTTTTATAATAAAAGTATTTTTATGACAAACTTATCATAAAGATTTGGCAGACTTCAATAAGGATTTCTAACCATTTATTTGTAGGTCAAGAGGATGAAGCCAAAGGATTTATGGGAAAAAGTAATCAATGAGAGATTGATGAATAATCTGAAGGTTAAGGACACTGTCCAAAAGACTTAAGAAAGCAATAAATCAAGTAAAGAGTGATGAAACCGCTCTCAAAGATACCAGTGCATTTTTATTGCTAACAGGTACATCCAAACAAATATGTATTTATTAGATATATCCTCACTGGGAGCCGCTTACCAATATGTTGTCAAGATCGAGAAAATGTTCAAGAAAAAAAATAAGTGGGATTTTAGTTCTCCAAATCCATCACAACAGAAGCATGGTAAAGGTACCCCCAACTCCTAGAGAAAAGGACATAGAAAGGATGACCAACCCCTAGACAACCAATCCAAGCCACAAGCAAATAAGAGCTAACAAGAAACTCATGGACATTGGAAAGTGGTGCGAGTTCCACAAAATCCCTTGGAAAAACATTGATGAATGTCGCACCAAACAATTATTGTTGTCTGAGATGAAAGCCTCGGAGTTGGATGTCATCTCAAAATATAATTTAGAACCAGATAAGGGAAAATGGATCATTGACATAGAACCCAGTGTCACCATTGCTACCACAAAAGTTTTACCAGAGGAACTAGAGCATACTGAAGAAGGGGAGTGCCTCTTCCCCTCACAAATGTGGGTGAAGGGGACCCCCCTCCATTTCATTGTTGACAGTGATAGCTGAAATAACACAATATTAATAGAGGTCATCAAGAGTTTGAACCTAAAAATGGCACTACATCTTCAACTATACACCATTGTGTTGATGAATAGGGTGGAACACAACATGAAACAGAGAAAAAAATACTAAAGATAATCAAAGAGGAAAAAAAAAAAATCGAAGACAAAGGGTGGTGTCTAAAGACATTGTTACAACACTTAAGCAGAGTGCACTATGATCAGAATGTCACAGTGCATCTTGGATCTCGATCTCCATGATGAAATTGACCCAAGGGATATTCTATTTATAGTCTCAATATCTAACAAACTTCCATAGAATATGGACGATATTTTCCACATATAACCGTCAACTATTAGAGTTGAATCTACCAAATCCACTCTGTCAAGTTAGCTCGACAGGGATGCTCGACCTGACCACCTACGCGTCCAACTCATAGTCAATTTCTAGGATGGTCAATCCACCGCTTGACTATATTCAACTATCGTTCGAATGTCTGACCAATGGGTGCATCGACTACTAGACTGACTGGTGTAGTGTGTTGGTCGATCACCTGACCAATTGTATCCACATGTTGGTTGACCTATTGATCGATTGAACCCATAAGATGTGTGATTAACCATGAATGCTTGATGTTCCAACACCCTCACATTAGCACACATATTTGGAGGTTTGGGAGGTGAAATTATGTCATTATGACACCCCCCATAATTTCATCTTCTTGAAGCCGAAGCATCATGTGAAGATTGTAAATATGGCTTCAACTAAGGGTTTAGGGAATATATCAACAAATTTATCATCTGTTCTGCAATATTCGAGACAGACAATGTTCTATATAACAACCCCTCTATTACGTCATAACCAATTGATAACAATAAGATATATTTTTTTTCCTTTTTCCTTAATACATAAAGAAAACATCATTAGAAGAATTTAAACATCATATCAACATACTTCAGTCATACATAGTCTAATTCATTCATCTCATTGCAAAACTAGATTTATATGCAACGTCAATGTATTAATGATCTTCCACATCCCATAATTATCACATACAACAAGAGTAAAACATCACGATTATTCAAGATCAACCACAACCAGTTTCATCACACAACATCATTTCTTCTAACAG
>JASDQU010099845.1:29846-51782 GCA_032191745.1 Picea mariana
TATATATATATATATATATATAACATACTTGAGATTAGAGTTGATTTCTGAAGTCATTTCCTTCTATTGTTGTTTACCCCTAGCCATAGAGATATTTTCCTCATAATAGATTTGGTGACTGTACCGGGGAAATCATCTTCTTTTTAGGGGTTTGGAGTGTTTTTCTCCTTAGATTTCTCTCGTTCATATTGAATTTCTTGTCGTATGATTACTTGATAGCCCATGTCCACTCTGGGTCTAAGTATTTCATCCTTCTCCTTAGCCTAGCTATGTTTTGACAAATATACACGAGTTTTTACTTGAAAATCACGTACATACACATGTTGTCCTTTTGCAAGCTGCATACATACATGCACTTCCCTTGAATAGTCACGTACATCAAACTTTGTTGCTTGATTGTTGGGTTTGGTGGTTGCTGGGTAGGTTTTGATGATTGTTGAGTCTTCTTGGGTCTCTGTGGTGACTGCTAAGTGTCTATGGAATGACAGGAAACCTATCTTTGGGTTGAATTTTTGGGCAGTGCCTTTCTCATCATCTTTTCATTTTGATTCTCCTTGCACCTTGGGCTGGGTGTTTTTCTCCTTGATATCCTACTTGCGTTGCCTTTGTCTATACACAATAGAGTCTTTATATCAAGATGATGTCCAATCCTTGCATTTTCATTTTTCTTATATTGAAAATAAAACAATATTAGGCATTTTACATTGATTGGCATTTTGATCTCTTGAGTATTTGTCATTTATCTTAGTGCATATAAATAAAGATTGCATTTTTACTTAGAATTGCAAAATCGAATTGAAAATTGCATTTTTTATGAAGCATATCATTTCTTGAAAATCAAAGTTAGGACTTTGCATTGTATTCATATTCATTTATTTTACTTGTTGAGTCATAACATCACTAGTTTCATGACCGCACCTTTTGAGTAAGCAAGGCCATTAAAATAAAGCTATAATTTAAATTGATTAGTAATGATTTTATTTTCTAGGGTGCACAATCTAGTTTAGGATTTAGTGCCTTGGAATAGGATTTTGTGAGTAAAATTCTCCAAGGCTATTAAATCAACATATGTGTGTGACTAAGGGAGTGGATAAATCCATTGTATAATCGGTAATATCAAGAGGCTCCTCTTAAACTGAAGTTAAGCATGAGGTCGCGTGAAGTCAGTTGAAGGGATATCCCTGATCTTTAGCAGGGAGTCCCAAGCCCCTCTTGGGCGAGGCATACCTAGTTTAGGGAGGGAGGCCCCTTTCAACCACTTTATCCTGTTTTTGTGCACATTGGCCATTTGATTATTTTTGGTGTGCTCTTCGATTACTAGTTGTCCTTAGGATTTGTTTTTTATATCTATAATAATAATTTATCATGGAGCCAGACCAATTTCCCCGCAGGTCTCGCTAATTGTTATAGTTACCACTGCATTTTGAGACTTTTCCTTTTAAAAGGCATAGAGTTATTAAACATGGTACACACACCTACACTTATCATACTTTTGATTCTATAAGGATGAGTATTGAACTGAGTCATCAAGATACTGGGAGCCCTTCGACACCCACACCTACCATAGTTAATGGTACCCCTTTGAATCCTATAACCACAATGGTTGTAGTGCCGGAGGCACCTGTTATCATTGCTTCTCGTCCTATAGTGAATACTCAACCTATTTTCACGAACCCATTTGGGTATCTTGGTCACTCACCGAGATATAATGTTCAGTCCATCTCGATGGCCTCTAGTCCTTTTTCCTATGGTATGTCAAATTTTACAACGTAGTTTTCAAACTCCATCCAAGTCATTGTTCCTAATGATAGCATTGGATTTGGGAGCACAAATCCTCCTTATACTTCGTTCTCATTTGGTGGCTCTCATATCTCTCAAGAGACTCCTACCGTTGGAGGCATTCCTTCTATGAAACTTGCATATACGCAGGTTGCACCACTACAACGCGCGTACATCAAGAAATGTGCCAAAAATTGAAAAGTAGTGTCGGGTTTCCATGTCAAGTCATGAGATGAATGATCCTTGGCCTTCCATATACTGGAAACGTTTCAAATCGAACCTTCAATACCATTTGAAGGCTATAAAAGGGCCAAATTTGAGCTATGGAAAAAGGAGAATGAATTCAACTTTGAGAGCAAAGTTACTCTGGAGAAATTATTCACTTCACATTGAGTCTGCATCCCTTTGTCCTTTAAGTTTCAACACATTGTTTAGCGCCCAAGCCCTTGCCTTACTGATTGATAACTTCATTGTCTCTCTTATATGAGATTTGCTTTGGTGGAGGATTGAAGTGGTGGAGGCCCAACTAGAAGGAACTTAGTTTCTCGGTTCTGAACCATGCCGACACTGAAGTATGTAACTCATTCACTTCTGCTGATTATATATTAATGGAAATACTCTTTTCGCATCCAATTAATATCTTGCAAATATTTTAATTATTATTCCATGGGCATATTTGTTATGAATGTTGATGGATTATGCTATTGAATGTTCTAACACCATATATCATCACCATATGCTTTTGTTTCTTGGTTGTTGAGGACTAGTTGCAGGTGTATTGCTTTGGGTCAACTGATCAACGATAGACTTCATCGAACGTCTAGAGGAGGTAGGCATTTTATCTTTTCTTTCTAGAATATTTGTCTATATAGCATACTTGAGATTAGAGTTGATTTATGCATTCATTTCCGTTTGTTGTGGTTTACTTCTAGCCATAGAGAGATTTTCCTCGTAACAAAATTGGTGACTGTACTGGGGAATGAATCCTCTTTTTAGGGGTTTGGAGTGTTTTTCTCCTTAGATTGATCTCATTCATATTGAATTTCTTTTCGTATGATTACTTGACATCCCCTGTCGACTCTGGGTCTGATTGTTTCATCCTTCTCCTTAGCCTAGCTATGTTTTGACACATATACGCGGGTTTTTTCTTGACAGTCACATACATATGTGTGTTGTACTTCTGCAAGCTGCGTACATATGCACTCTTCCCTTGAGAAATCGTGTACATCAACCTTTGTTGCTTAATTTTTGGGTTTGGTGGTTGTTGGGTAGGTTTTGATGATTGTTGAGTCTTCTTGGGTCTTTGTGGTGACTATTAAGTGTCTATGGAATGAAAAGAAACTTGTCTTTGAGTTGAATTTTTGGGCAATGCCTTTCTCATCATCTTTTCATTTTTATTTTCTTTGCACCTTGGGCTGGGTGTTTTGCTCCTTGATATCCTACTTGCGTTGCCTTTGTCTATACATAGTAGAGTCTTTATATCAAGCTAATGTTCAGTCCTTGCATTTTGATTTTTCTTATATTGAAAATAAAAAAATATTAGGCATTTTACATTGATTGGCATTTTGATCTCTTGAGTCTTTGTCATTTATCTTAGTGCATGTAAAGAAAGATTGCATTTTTTTTTAGAATTGCATAATTGAATTAAAAATTGCATTTTTAGGAAGCATATCATTTCTTGAAAATCGAAGTTAGGACTTTGCATTGTATTCATATTCATTTATTTTACTTGTTGAGTCATAACATCACTAGTTTCACAACCAAAAAGTTTGACTAAGAAAGGCCATTAAAATTAACGCTATAATTTAAAATTGATTAGTAACGATTTTTTTTTCTAGGGTGCACAATCTAGTTTAGGATTTAGTGCCTTGGAATAGGATTTTGTGAGTAAACTTCTCCAAGGCTATTAAATCAACATATGTGTCTGACTAAGGGAGTGGAGAAATCCATTGTATAATTGGTAATATCAGGAGGCTTCGCTTACATCAGAGTAAGCATGAGGTCGCGTGAGGTCAATTGAAGGGATACCCCCTCAATACCTTCTTATCATCATAGATATTTTGGGGGATCTATTCATATATAGGGATCTTGCTATTGCCCTTACCTCCATGAGAGACAGTTCTATGAAGGTTTCGAGCTTTGCTACCCTTCCCATATGGTGGACCTGACTTATGACTATTCTCATGTGCATCGATTATACTGTGGTTGATTAGTTGATTGAATTAGGTACCACATAGGTTACTTGCAGGGGTTATTCTGCAGGTACCCTGGGTTAGATAAGGGTTGGAGAACACACAACCTTTATGGAGGATTACCTCTCTTGGGGGATCTGACCGACTAGTTGTTAAGCCCACGAGGGCCCTTATAACTGAATTTGATGCCTCTGATCTTTAGCAGGGAGTCTCAGGGCCCTCTTGGGCAAGGCATACCTACTTTAGGGAGGGATGCCCCTTTCAACCACTTTATCCTGTTTGTGTGCACATTGGCCGTTTGATTATTTTTGGTGTGCTCTTTGATTACTAGTGAGCCTTAGGATTTTTTTTTATATTTATAATATTAAGTCATTGTGGAGCCATACCAGCTTCCTCGTAGGTCTCACCGCTTGTTATAGTTACCACCGCATTTTGAGTCTTTTCCTTCTGAAAGGTGTAGACTTATTAAACATGGTACAAACACCTCCACTTATCAGACTTGTGCTTCTACAAGGATGAGTATTGAACTGAGTCATCAAGATACTAGGATCCCTTCAACTCCCACACCTAGCATAGTTAATGGTACCACTTCGATTCCTGCAACCACAATGGTTGTAGTGCCACAAACCCATTGCCATGAATCCATTTGGGTCTCTTGGTCACTCACCGAGCTATAATGTTCAGTCCATCCTGATGGTATCCAGTCCTTTTTCCTATGGTATGCCAAATTTTACATCGTAGTTTTCAAACTCCATCCCAATCGCTGACCCTAATGCTAGCATTGGACTTGGGGGCACAACTCCTCCTTATAATTAATTCTCATTTGGTGGCTCTCAGATCCCTCAAACAACTACTACGATGGGAGGCATTCCTTCTATACAACATGTGTATATGTAGGTTTCACCTATACAACCCACGTACATGGGGAAATGTGCCCAAAATTGAAAAATAGTGTCAAGTTTCTGTGTCAAGTCACGAGATCAATGATCCTTGGCCTTCCATATATTGGAAACGTTCCAAATTGAACCTTCAGTTCCATTTGAAGGCTATAAAAGGGCCAAATACAAGTTATGGAAAAAGGAGAAAGAATTCAACTTTGAGAGAAAAGCTACCCTGGAGAAATTATTTACTTCACATTGAGTCTGCATCCTTTGTCCTTTAAGTCCGAACACATTGTTAAACCCCCAATCTCTTCCCTTACTGATTGAGAAATTCATTGTCTATATTATATGATATATCCTTTGGTGTAGGATTGAAGTGGTGGAGGCCTAGCTGGAAGGAACTTAGTTTCTCGGTTCTGAACTGTGCCGACACGGAAATATGTAACTCATTCACTTCTGTTGCTTATATATTAATAAAAATAATCTTTTCTTGTCTAATTAATATCTTGCAAATACTTGAATTAGTATTGCATGGGCGTATTTGTTATGAATGTTGATGGAGTATGCTATTGAATGTGATAACATCATATATCATCACCATATGCTTGTGTTTCTTGGTTGTTGAGGACTAGTCACAGGTGTATTGCTTTGGGTCAAGTGCTCAACAATGGACTTCATCAAACGTCTGGATGATGTAGGCCTTTTATCTTTTCTTGCTAGCATATTTTTCTATATAGAATACTTGATATTAGATTTGATTTCTGCAGTCATTTCCATATGTTGTGGTTTACCCCTATCCATAGAGAGATTTTCCTTGTAATGGAATTGGAGACCGTACTGAGGAATGGATCTTCTTTTTAGGATTTTGGAGTGTTTTTCTCCTTAGATTGCTCTCTTTCATATTGAATTTCTTGTTGTATGATTACTTGACAACCCCTGTCCACTCTGGGTTTGAGTCTTTCATCCTTCGCCTTAGCCTAGCTATGTTTTGACATATATACGCGGGTTTTTTCTTGACAGTCGCGTACATACACTTGTTGTTCTTCTACAAGTTGTGTACATATGCGCTCTTCCCTTCAAAACTCGCGTACATCAACCTTTGTTTCTTGATTGATGGTAGGTTTTGATGATTGTTGAGTCTTCTTGGGTCTCTCTGGTGACTATTAAGTGTCTGTGGAATGACAGGAAACCTGTCTTTGGGTTGAATTTTTGGGCAGTGTCTTTCTCATCATATTTTCGTATTGCTTGTCCTTTCACCTTGGGCTGGGTTTTTTTCTCCTTGATATCCTACTTGCGTTGCCTCTGTCTATACACAGTAGAGTATTTATACAAGCTGATATTCAGTCCTTGCATTTTCATTTTTCTTATATTGAAAATAAAAAAAAAAACATTAGGCATTTTACATTGATTGGAATTTTGATCTCTTGAGTCTTTGTCATTTATCTTAGTGCATGTAAAGAAAAATTGCATTTTTATTTAGAATTGCATAATTGAATTGAAAACTGCATTTTTTAGGAAGCATATCATTTCTTGAAAATCGAAGTTAGGACTTTGCATTGTATTTATATTCATTTATTTTACTTGTTGAGTCATAACATCATTGCACCTTTTGAGTAAGAAAGGCCATTAAAATTAATTCTATAATTTAAAATTGATTAGTAACGATTTTATTTTCTGGGGTGCACAACCTAGTTTAGGATTTAGTGCCTTGGAATAGGACTTTGTGAGTAAACTTCTCCAAGGCTATTAAATCAACATATGTGTTTGACTAAGGGAGTGGAGAAATCCATTGTATAATCGGTAATATCATGAGGCTCCACTTACACTGGAGTTAAGCACAAGGTCACGTGAGTTTGGTTGAAAGGATATCCCCTCGATACCTTTTTAGCATCATAGATATTTCTGGGGATCTTGCTATTTCCCTTACCTCTGTGAGAGGTAGTTCTTTCAACGTTTTGGGCTTTGCTACCCTACCCATATGGTGGACCTGGCTGACGACTGTTCTCATGTGCATCAGTTATACCATTTGATTAGTTTTTTGAATTAGGTACCACATAGGTTATTTGCAGGGGTTATTCTGGAGGTACCCTGGGTCAGATAAAGGTTAGACAACACACAACCTTTATGGAGGATTAACTCTCTGGGGGGATCTGACCAAATGGTTTTTAATCCCACGAGGGACCTTATAACCGATTTTGATACCTCTTATATTTAGTAGGGAGTCTCAGGCCCCTCTTGGGTGAGGCCTACCTAATTTAGGGAGGGAGGCCCCTTTCAACTACTTTATCCTTTGTGTTTGCACATTAGTCATTTGATTATTTTTCGTGTGCTCTTTGATTACTAGTTGGCATTAGGATTTGTTTTTTATAACTAAAATCTTAAGTCATTGTGGAGCCAGACCAACTTCCCTGCAGGTCTTGTGCTTTTTATAGTTACCACTGCATTTTCAGTCTTTCCCTTCTAAACGACATAGAATTATCAAATGTGGTACACACAAATCCACTTATCAGACTTGTGATTCTACAAGGATGAGTACTGAACTACGTCATCAATATACTGGGATCCCTTCAACTCCCACACCTACCATAGTTAATGGTACCCCTTCGACTCCTACAACCACAATGGTTGTAGTGTCATAGGCACCTAGTATCACTGCTACCCATCCTATAGTGAATACTCAACCTATTTCCATGAGCCCATTTGGGTCTCTTGGTCACTCACTGGGCTATAATGTTCAGTCCATCCTGATGGCCTTGAGTCCTTTTTCCTATGGTATGCTAAATTTTACATCACAGTTTTCAAACTCCATCCTAGCCGCTAGCCCTAATGCTAACATTGGACTTGGGGGAACATCTCCTCCTTATACTATGTTCTCATTTGGTGGCTCTCAGATCCCTCAAATGACTCCTAACATAGGAGGCATTCCTGCTTTTAACCCCCTCTACTCAAGTTCTGTCCTTTACACTCACCTCATCAATGATGATTCCTACCAACATATTTGGAATGATGAATCCACCTTTATCATCTGGATTCACACCCGGAGGAGGTCAGTTTCACACCTTGGAGAATCCTCAACCCAAAGGCACTCCGACTGGGGGAAGATTTTATAACCCTCATCTGAACATTCCTATTAGAATGATGCCCAACCAACCCCTTATGAATCAGCCTGGAGGAGAGCCTTACAATCCTGGACAGGGCCATGGTGCTTACCAAAACCCTGGATGGCATGTGATTTCCCAAACATAATCTTTCCAGGGAGCTTGGGGCCAGATGTCGCAACCCCATCTCCCTTTTCTGGCCAGGCTTAATCTACCAGACTTGTCTATGTTGATGAATGAAACTGTGTGTAATGATCCTACATTTCCCCCCATTCCCACCAAGCTTCCTTTGGATATTCCAAAATTCGAAGGCAATAATGGCGAGGATCCTGGTGATCATGTTACCACCTTTCACTTATGGTTCTCTTTCAATTCCCTTAACAAAAATTCCATTCGGTTAAGATTATTTCAATGCACCCTCATAGGGGTTGCCACGAAATGGTATATCGAGCTACATAGGGGGGCACATGGGACCTTTAGTCAGATGGTTTTGGTCTTCCTTAACCACTTCCAATTGCCAATTCGTTAGGATGTTGGCCTAGAACTTCTGTCGACCTTACGCCAGGACAAAGACACTCATATCTCGGATCACATCCAGGAGAGGTGTAGATGAAAGAGGTTGATCAAGACTTGGATACCCCCATAATTCTTGTTAGAGTGGTTCCTTAAGTCTTTACAACCTCCTATTTTGAAGGATGTTGCAATATACGGGGTTGCATATGAGGAAGAATCAATATTCGAAGCCCAACAGTTAGATATTATATATGTTCAGTCTACGATGTTATACGAGATTCTTCCAGACACACCTAGGTCAAATTATGACCCTAAACAAAATCTCGGACCTCATGCAGATGTCATTGTAGGCTCCGCCAATGTGAAATCCATAGACTTAATGACAATCCATTTCAAAGAGTTGTCTCTAAACCAGTCTGCAGGAGGGTCAACTTCGTTTGTGTATTCCAATCCCACTCAGTTGGTGGATGTACATTCTGTGCAATTGTCGACCAACCCAAATGGTAACCAACAACTAGGCGGGAATAAGAAGAAATGACGTAATAATAATCGTAAGGGTGGGAAGAATAATAATAAAACCAAGCACAATTGTAATAATGAGAGGATGAATAATAATGTTGGTGAGGAAAAGGAAGAAAGGAGTAAGGTGAAATTTCCCTGTAAGGTTTATACAGATGATCACCTTACTCATTTATTCCCCAAACTTGTGGAAGTTCCGAGGCTCTTATCTCTACTGCCGGCTGTGTTGATGAATACTTTCCCACATAACTAGAACATGGCCTTGAGCTCCTCAAATGCTAGAAAAGTGGCCAACGGGAGTCAAAACCCACCGGCATAAGACAATGTCCATTTGTGCATCAATATGGTCAATTCTCAGGTTAATGTAGCCACCCGGTCTCGCAATTACAGTTCTCCACAAACTGTACCTGGTCTAGAATCTCCTCCTCCTCCGAAGATTCCCTTGCATATTGAAAAACCAGAGCCACCATATTGTATTACGAAAGGAGTACTCAAGCGCTCTACCCACAATATGAATGCTAGAGACACCCAAAATTACTCTATTGTTGAGGACCTGGTTCAAACCCCTTGTGCGATGTCGGCCCTGGAAGTACTCTAGACATGTCCTTCATAGAGGAATGCCTTGCTATATGTGTTAGGAGCTCTAGAGCCTAGTGGCTTGAAAGTTATTAAGTTTGACATTAAAAATTTGAAGTCTTGCTTGCCTTACCATGTGGCATTCCAAATCCACGTGGGTTACTCAAAGTATACCATCAAGCGTGTGGTTGTTGATGAAGGTGCTACAACATGTGTGATGTCCTTGATTTGTTGGAAATCTCTTGTCTCTCCGACTCTCTCTCAGTATCCAACCATGTTGATTTCTTTTGATGGTCGTTCCTTCCACTCTCATGGTATTCTTCATTCCTTTCTAGTACATTTAGGTGGGAAGAAGGTAGAGGTGTATGTCAAAGTGGTTGATGCGGCCCTTGATTATAACCTATTGCTAGGACACAATTGGACTTATGCTATGAATGTCTTCATATCATCTGTCTTCTCCACTCTTTGTTTTCCTCACAATGGGAGGATCGTGGTGATATACCATTTATACTTTGCATATAATAGCCCCAGTGCATCTGTTGGACCTTTGATCCCTGTGATCGATAATTCTCAGTCGAAAACTAAGAATATCAGTGTCAGAATGTATTCATCCCTTATGGGTACCTTCAACTTCATGGAACTGATTCACCATGTTTACGCCATGTCCAGTAGGCCCGTTTCGTTGGAGATTTCCATTCCTTTCCGAAATTCCTATTTTAACAATCCTTGGAACCTACCTTCCTTGACCGCGTCTTGTGAAGGTCAGTCGCATGATGGAATGACCATGCCACTATCGGCAGTGGAGATAGCGTATCAAGATGTTTTTGACTCTTCCACTGATCCTGATCCTATTACCTCACAAATGGATGAGGAGGATCCTGTTCTTAAGCTCCTGTGGGCCACTTCATCATCTTATTCACATGAATACCTTGATGATAATTTTCTCTTGGATGAATTTATCATTGAGACCATGAATGGTTCTAACAAACCTTGGGATGATATGCATCATCGCTCTTATTTATCCAAGAGCTTGCTAGAATCGAACAAGATGAATTTCGATATACTCTGAGCAAGATAGTCATTCACATCATAGTTTCGCTTGATAGGCACAACATTTATGCCAAAGAAAATATGGTTATTATCTCTCCTACTGGCGCGATCAATATCTCTTGTACCCCTGATAAGATTGAAAATGTACACATCAGTGCAGATTGTTCGCCAAAATAAATCTCTATCTACACCAAGCTCTTCAAGAAATAATGAGATGTATTTGCTTGGTCATATGAAGAGATGCCAGGAATCAACCCTCAAATTGTCAAACATGAGATTAAAACTTACCCAGATTCTAAGCCTGTTCGACAACATCCTAGGGCTGTCAATCCCCAGAAGCCCCCTTGCTATTAAGGCAGAGGTAGAGAAACTTCTTAGTGTTGGCTTTATCTACCCAGTTCCCTTGACTGAATGGGTATCCAACCCCATTCCTATAAATAAGAAGAAAGGAAATATCTATGTATGCATGGACTTTAACGACCTAAAAAAAGACTATCCTAAAGACAACTTCTCGACACCATTCATCGATAAAATTCTCGACGAGTGTGCAGGAAGCGAAGTTTTTTCTTTCATGGACAAATTTTTTAGGGTATAACCAAATTACAATTAAACCTAAGGATCAACATAAGACAAAATTTATTTGTCCTTGGGGTACTTTCGCATACCGGAAGATACCTTTTGGCCTTAAAAACACCATTAAAACCTTCCAATGTGCTATGACCTTCACATTTCACAATCTTAAGAATATAGTCTAAGATTATCTTGACGATCTTGCTACTGACTCTCGTAAGAGAGTGGATCACCCTAAGAACCTTCAACTAGTTTTTGAAAGATGTCGTCATTATAGAATTCGATTGAACCCTCATAAACGCATCTTTTGCATTAGGTGTGGACATCTTCTAGGATTTTTTGTCTCTGAGACTAGGATCATATCAGATCCATTAAAGGTTGAGGCAATACTTTGATTGCCTCCCCTAGGCACTATTCAACAACTTCAAGGTTTACAGGGGAAAGCTAGATTTTTACGTTAGTTTATAGTAAAATATGCCAATATTACTAAGGGATTCACACGTCTTTTGAAGAAGGACACCCCTTTTATCTGGGATGAGAGAGACCAGGAATCCTTCGATGCTTTGAATAAAACCTTGGTATCGACACCTCTATTGAAGTCTCTGAACTACAATAGATATTACTTGCTTTATGTCACTGCGTTTGAAGAGATGATCGATATGGTTTTGGTTCAGAAGGATGATGAGCTCTGCGAGCACGTCATCTACTATCTTAGTCGAAACCTAGTCGGTCCTGAGCTCAAATATTCTCACGTCGAAACGCTAGCTTTGGCTGCCATCCACACAGTCCAACGATTATGCCATTATATATTGCTTTGCAAAACTACTATGGTTTCCAATTTCAATCCATTTCAATACATCCTTAATAGGCGTATCATAGGGGGGAAAATATAATAAATGGATTGTCATTTTACAAGAATTTGATCTCGATTTCTCTTTTGTGAAATCCAAGAAATCACTAGTCTTTGCAGAGTTAATATCTGACTTCCCACAATTGGATGAGGATGTTATTTATGTGGATTTTTTTGTGGATGAACACATTTTCCTTGTCTCATCGTCTGAACCTTCAGGTTTCTTCAGCATCTCTCACGAGATGATCGACGATGTGTACGATACTAAGCTAAGAATTACCTTATCATCGGTGACACTATGTATTTCCAAGGAATAGATAATATCCTACATATTTGTTTAACTCACGAAGACGTTGAGTGAGTTTTAAACGATTTCCATGGTGGGGCTTGCGGTGGTCATCTATCTGGGCATGCGACAACCCAAACAATTTTGCAAGATGGTTACTTCTGGACATATGTCTTTAAAGATTGCATTGAAGCAGTTAAGAAGTGTCACCCCTGCGAAGTTTTCACTCGAAAAATTCATTCGCATCCAACCCCTCTCCATCCAATCATTACCGTCGATCCCTTCACCAAGTGGGGCATGGACTTTTTCGATTGTAACCCAAATTTGACTGGGGGGAATCAACACATTATCGTGGCTATAGAATAATTTACTAAGTGGGTCGAGGCCATTCCTACAGTTAAGTTCGACGAGAATACTGTTGCCTTCAATCAAATTATCGCAAGGTTCAGAATCCTGAGTGAGATTGTCATTGATCATGGCAGTCACTTTCAGAATGAAATGATAGAAGAGCTAGTATCCAAGATGGGGTTTAAGCATGGTCATTATTCCCCTTACTACCCATAGGAAAATGAACAGGTAGAGGCCATCAATAAGTCTCTCAAGACCATTTTGCAGAGAACTGTCAGCCATAACAAATCTGACTGGCATATTATGCTATATCCCGCACTTTGGGCATACCAAAACTCATTCAAGACTACCAATATATTTTCTCATTTCCAATTAGTACATAGTGTGGATTTGATCTTACCTATTGAATGAAAAATCCCTTCTCTTATATTGGTTGTAGTGTCCCCAAGGTCGAGCCCTGTCGTAAATCATGTTCTGAAAGGAATTGTAATTATGTTTTATAGGCTGGTGAGACAAGTTTTTATAAGATGGTGGCTTATGTGTTTGTTAGGCTAGGGAGCCTAAGTGTTGAAGGCCAAGAGCCTGTTGTTGTATATGTAATCATGCAGAAAAATTAATAAAAATTTGCAAACATCGCCAGGTGCAGACTGACCATGATGAATGAGTGAAGGGGGACTGAGATTCCATAGAGAAGGCAAGGGATTAGGGGATGGAAGGTGGGAAAAGGGGCTAAGTGTTAAGCCTAGGGGGCTTCAGCCTTGGGAATAATATTTTAATATTATTCCAAAAAGGCATGAGCATTTCATGTTTTATCCTAAGTTCCTAACCATGAGGAAGGTGATGCATGCTGGGTAAACACATGCAGTTTCCAAGGTGACAAGTGTCAGCCCCAACCCATGCAAATAAAATGGCGAAGATGAGATGTGATGGGAGTTCTCCTCCATTCCACCCAACGGCCTGAGTGCGTACGGCCTCCGAGCAATACAATGGATCCAACCTCTGCAGAAAAACCTCGTACATCTTCTAAACTGAAAAACCTGTGTTCGTCTGGAGAATCTATGTGTATCCTCTATTTGAGATCGAGCCTGTGTGTGGGGTCTCTATCCCAAGGTCATGATCGTGACCCATTTGGCCATTGTTGAGCCTGTAGGAAAGCCGCATCATTTTTCCTTGTTGATTGTTGTGGCCACGTAGTGCTAGACTGCGTGTGGCTTGTTGGCCAGTGGAGCAACACTCTCTTCAGGAGAGAGAGTGTACAAAGGAAGGAGAAAACTCCTGGAAGGAACCTTGTAGCTGTTGCAGAGCTCAGAGACTTCCGGTCCAGTCTGTTGCTATAACCCAAGGTAAGGGAGGTTAGCAGCCGAAGGACTGTCCAGGTGACAGAGAAGGTGTATACTCCTGGGGTGGAACAGGCATGTGGGGAATGAGGGTCTGTGGGTAGTGAGTGTGAGAGGTTCCTGGGAGAGAATTCCATCCTTGTGGTTGTGTGTTGTTTCCCTGTAACCTCAGCCTAGCCTAGAATTCCTTGTCTTGGGGTGGATCTTAGTCCCAGCTCGGGGGTGACCCATTGTTGAGTTGATGAGCAATGCGGTCTACGGCTGGGAGGTTCGTGGAATGCCTGCACTTGGTTGGTGGAATCAAAGATAAGTACCAGATGATGCTTTAATTATGTTTATGTATCTCTATGTATTATAATCATCATGTATTCTGTTGTGTATATGAATTGATGTTAAATAGTATTGATTGTTGATTATGGCAGTAAATCATATGATTACTCTATGTTGAATGTGTTTAACTTGTTTTGAATGCATGTGATTAATTGTGAGTGAGAATGTTGTTATTACGCGTAGTAACACCTACACAGTAGTGAGTGAAAAATGGTGCTACAATGGTAGTCACGCTCCTCCCTGACACTTACGATCTCGAGCGACACCTCGTACACCTAGAGAGCCTTGACGAGCATCGCTGAGATGCCTCTATGGCTATAGAAGCAAATAAAATATGTGTCAAGGTCCAATGCAATAAGTCTGTCTATCCTCGCTTGTATGCTAAGGGTGACTTGGTCCTTTTATATGATTAAGCCAATTAACCGCTGGGGGTAGGCAAGTTCAAACCCTTGTGGCATGGTCCCTATATCGTGTGACATGTCTTAGAAAAAGAAGCATATGAATTAGAAGATTATGAAGGGAACATGTTGGATGAGCCCAGGAACGGGATCTACCTGAAAAGATATTACACTTGAGCCCCAAGCTTGGGCATAACTCTTTGTATACTAATGTAATTTAGTGTATATATATTTTCCCCTTACTTTTGTCCTCAACTTTCTTATCGAGTTTTCCCTTGGTTGGAAGATGTCAATGTAGTCTTCGGTCTACTTAGGATTTGCAGATGGAGCCATTCGTCATACACAGAACTTGGCTTCCGCCTCTTGGGTGGTTTACTCACCCGAGGGTTAACTGGTGTCTTCAGGTGGCGTATGCCCTGGTCCATCCACAAATAATGTGGCATAATATAACGTCGTTATAGAACTTTTGCGCGATTCCATTTCACATGGTATTCACTCTTTGGAGGTTCTCCTGGATTCCCAATTAGTAGTATGTCAGTTAAATGAGAGTTACCATGTGTGCGACCGTATGTTACACCGACAATTCCTATGGGCACTCCTTTTAGAACAACAGTTTGATTTTATTACTTATCATCACATACCTAGGAGTTCTAATTATTTATCCGATGCTTATGCTAATTTTGTTTTAGATTGGAATTTGTCACATAACTAAATCAAAGAAAAAATTCTCATCAATGTACACATTGTAATATAAGTAAAGCCGAAGAACCATGTTTTATATATATTTCAAAAGTTATGATGTTTATAGTACAAAATTGGGGCCAACACCCTCAATACACATATACAACCGATAATACAAAATCCATGACATCTACGCCTGTGGCACCGGATGTGTGTCATAATAAAAAACTATGATGTTTATGAGACATTGAAAGAGTCGAACCCAAGCTCTGGGCATGCCAAACACTTGCCGCTGCATAGCCTCTGACAGATCCTCTACTTGATCCATCAGAATCTTGTGTGTCAAACGAGATAGGTGTCCCTGTACATTTTAAAGGAGTCTCTTTAATTCTCCTCCCGCTGCCTCATCTCCCCGGTGCCTATGACGATGTCATGGAAGCCCGTCCGACTGTCGCAGACCTACTTCTGCGTCACATACGTGTCTAGTTAGTACTTAAACATCATCCAAAAATATTTTTTTTTCCTATATAAAAATACAAAAAAATGAAATATTTAAAAAATTTGACATACCTATGTCCCCGTAGGAGGTCCTTGGTGGAAATGGCATGTCAGGTTCGCGTACGAAGTCGATCCTTGCATATGGGTAGTCATTCAGAGAAATGACCTATCGTCTCCACTAGTAAAATAAATCATCATTGTAGGGTATTGGGACCCTATCTCCCCCCTACCGTCTCATCACCTCGGTCCACCATGCCATGGTTGGATCGTGAGGTCCTCGAGGAATGATCTCAACTCTAGGTCCCAAACCTGGAACTTGCTCGAAGAAAAATCTACACAAGATGGAAGCAAACCCGAAGTGACTCTTATCACCCTGTTTGCATTTTGTCAACTGTCTCTTCATATTAGCGAGTAGCGAGGTGCACCAATCATACACCGTGGGTCTCAAACACTCTACGGAGTAGAACATAAGCATCCTCGATGCTTGGTGCAATGAAGTTGATCCTGTGATCCTAGTCAAAATGAGGAAAACAATATTGAGGCTTAGATTGTTTATCGCTCGAATGGGGATTTGACTCCTGACCTTCTTGGTCCTTGCTATACAGTGAACTTCTATGTACTTTTCTATATTCATATCGATCCTAGCTCCTTGGGCTTTGAGGTTCACCACCTCACCCCGACGCGACAAGCCCGCCAATAAATATATATCCTCGACTTCAATCCTTAATGGTTTCCCATCAAGGTTGAAGCTCTCACTTTCTGGGTCCCATTAATCCATGAGAAACTGTAGTAACGTCACTTCAGACCTCATCCCTATGAGTGCCCAAAATGGGTACAACCTACATATTTTCAAGGCCATTTGGGCCCTCAAATCTCTTTCCAATACATCATCTACCTCCTTATGTTCCCTTTCCCTCCATTCTAGCACCATCCTTCTAGAGAAACATCACTTTTCGAGTTAGCAACCATAAAAATTTTTGTTTACGGACATATACATGGGCTGCAACATTCATAGTCACATATAGGGATGACTATACGTAGGTTGTATTTTAGAAAATCACGTATAATTGCGTGTGTACGCGACCTGATGAATGGTAGCCTGCATACACCTAAACTTTTGATTTGCGACCTAGATAACTTAAAAATCTAAAATACAAAATGTAATCCACTAGAAAGAAAGAGGAGGGGAAGAGGAATTACCTGGTCCATATGGTTGCTGATTTCGTCACTCGTAGCTCCTGTAATCCCCAGTTGAAGATCAGAGTAATTTGGTCCAAAATTCACTATTTGGGTAAAAAAGTCAAGTGACATAGTAAAATTTGATTTTTATTACTATTTATAGCAATTTTTACCCACTTTGCATAGTTTTAGATCGTATTTTTTCCTAACGGACTAATACAATAATGGATTGAGTTGGTTTTTGTAGTTTTCACCAGGGATTCTTGTTGTTTTTAGTGTTATGACGACCGTTCGTAATTACGGACAGGTATTTTCGCTACCTAGCATATAGGATAGGTATCCATTCCATCATGCACACTTGCATTGTCCTATAAATGTCACTCATATGCCTTAGGTACGAACCCATGTTTTAGCGACACAGAGCTCTCCATCTGCTACAAGTCATGTCATTATCAAATGGTAGAGACTTACCAAACATGGGTACCCTAGTTAGATCCTTTGCTTCATTTGGTGCCCATGCAGATATTGTTTCCACAAGACCGGGAGTCTCTTATAGCTAATACATGACTTTATGTTGAACCTCATTTCTCACTCATAAACGTGTTGACCTATACCTAGAGGAATCCCAAGCGAGTTTGATTTATTCTCTTTTCTGATTCATTTTCAAAAAGCAAAAAGATTGTCGAGTGAAATTGTCTCTTTCACACTCGTAAATCGGATTTGAAAGGACGTCTGTTTGGTACAAGTTTATCCCTTTTTCAAACCAAGTAGACTAAGTTGTGATTGCATCTCATTCCCTTGCTTGTAGTATTGAGCCTATTGTCGGTTCTCGCTTTTCATTATAAACTGTTTTCCTCAACATTTTTTCATCCTCAACCAAACAGAGCCTCATTTATATCCTTCGCAATTTTACACCCTATACCCAGGAGGGAAAATTCCCCCGAGTGTCCATTTCCCGCATGCACCTCGTTGCATCGAGCATAGGTATGTTCCACTAATGGAACTATTTTTTCTTACTTGTGACACTTGTTTCCTCAACTATATCATAGCATTCATTTGACTATGAAAAAACAAAAAAAGACGGGCGGGAAGGGAGTATTATCTTATTTTTTCAACATTCATGTTGCCTTTGAACAAAGAATTTTTGTTTTGAGTCCACTTATCATCATAATTTTTGGTTTAGCATGGCCTTAGGAAGCTAAGATCATTATAGAGAGTTTAATCTACCGACTTGTTACTCTTTCATTCCCTATGGACAGTTTGATTGATGCCTCCTGCATCTCATGGTTTCGTCATTGAGTCTATGCTACCAGAGTCTTCCATATGTCTCATGTTCTTGTTCAAAGGATGTCTATCAACCTATGCCAGTCATTCCTCATAACTCTTGACTTTACATGTCATCCATACCCTCATTTTGTGTCAGAATCACATGAAGCTATAGTCCTATTGTGCACCCTCGTCCTACTTTCCTCATTGGTAGGTAACCTTGAACCTAACAGTCGACATTTCATCATTGGTCATTGACTGGGTGGTTTCCCTTGTGTTCGATGGCAAGAAATCTATTAACACATTGGGATTTTTGTAGTCTTGTGGATGCCATTATCCTTATTGGTGGTTTCCTCTCCTTTGTCAACAATTTTCCTCATTGGCGGCTATTCAAAGGGTCTTTTTTGTGTACCGCTTGCACTTGGCACATGCAAAAGACACATAGGGTTGTTGGTTTGTAAACATGTTCTTCATCCAATTTCCTCCAAATCATCAAGCTCCTTTGTACTTCGTGATAAATGATGAGATATGCCTTAATTCTCTCCTTTCAGCAGGTCTTCTTCCATTGACTTCATCTCATCTATTCTGGAAATGAGACCTAGAGTCTTATGAGTACCTAGAGGCTTGAAGTCATTATTGGTAGGTTCTCTTGCCATCGACAGTTGGGAATACACCAATGTATCTTGATCGATGGATTCTTCAAGTGTTCGACCCTGAATCCTTTATTCACACTTGTAATAATGTACTAGGTGCCTTGATACCTACTTTCATCATCGATAGGTTGTCTCACATTTTTTAATGATATACCTCAATGATTGGTAATCAAATGAAGTCTCATTGTGTTCGAACTCAACTCCTTTATCAACGGTGTAGACTTTCACCTTTGGATATTGTGTAGAAGACTTGAACCCATCAATTTTTATCCACAAATTTCCTAAATTGTTACTACCTTTTCATTGGACCATTACCTGTCTGACTTCAGTGATCATGGGAGATAAGATTGTACTCCATTGTATAAAAATATCTTCAAATTGATTTTGAGACTGGTGTTACTAGGCCTTGTTCATGACCATGACAACCTTTGGCATGTAACCACATTTGTATTATCCTGTTCATGGCCATGGAAAGTTGTTTGGTATATTTTCACATGGATCTATAGTGTAATTCAAATTGGCAGCCACGTGTGCAAATTCAGTACAAATTGTAATGAGAAACTAGTTCTTTCAGCTAGGTCCCCATTACTCCACTTCTGGGTTTTTATAATGTATTTCGGCCATCGCATATACTCCTATGACCTCAGACATTAGGGGGCATTTGTTATAGAAATATTTTCCTCACCCCATGCAATCTTGCATAGAAGGACTTTTTCCATTTCCCTATGCAGACTTGAAGTCCCTTTTTGAAAATTCCATAGCTAAAAATATAATTTTTCCACATATATGCACCTTGCCTACTATGCAACATGCATATACATAGGTTGCACCACTACAGCCTGTGTACATAAAGAAATGTGCCCAAAATTGAAAAATAGTGTAGGGTTTCCATGTTAAGTCACAAGATCAATGATCCTTGGCCTTCCATATATTGGAAATGTTCTGAATGGACCCTTCAGTTCCATTTGAAGGCTATAAAAGGGACAAATCCAAGTTATGAAAAAAGGAGAAAGAATTCAACTTTGAGAGAAAAGTTACTCTAGAGAAATTATTCACTTCACATTGAGTTTGCATCCCTTTGTCCTTTAAGTCTGAACACATTGTTCAACCCCCAATCTCTTCCCTTACTGATTGAGAACTTCACTGTCTCTCTTATATGATATTTCCTTTGGTGGAGGATTGAAGTGGTGGAGGCCCAACTGGAAGGAACTTAGTTTCTTGGCTCCGAACAGTGCCGACACATAAGTTTGTAACTCAATCACTTCTACTGATTATATATTAATATAAATACTCATTTCTCGTCCAATTAATATCTTTCAAATATTTGAATTATTATTCCATGGGCTTATTTGTTATGAATGTTGATGGATTATTCTATTGAATGTGCTAACATCATATATCATCACCATATGCTTGTGTTTCTTGGTTTTTGAGGACTAGTTGAAGGTGTATTGCTTTGGGTCATGTGCTCAATGATGGACTTCATCAAATGTCTAGACAAGGTAGGCCTTTTATCTTGTCTTTCTAGCATATTTGTCTATATAGAATACTTGAGATTAGAGTTGATTTATGTAGTCATTTCTGTCGGTTGTGGTTTACCCCTATCCATAGAGAGATTTTCCTCGTAACAACTTCCTCAAGCAATATTTTGAAAGAATCTCCTGCTCTATCATCTCTCTTTTCTTCCACTGGGGGAGATTTCTTGGGACGACAAGAGGTCGTTCCCAAGTGAAACTATCTCGAGACCCAACTCTCTGTATCTTGACCTCGTCGGGGACATGCACCAACAAATAACAAGTAACAAACTACTTTGATACCACTAATTTGGATTAAATTGAGAATGAAATGAGATACAAATAAAACTATACCAAAGAACACATAAATAAAGTGTAACCCAACTTCTATTAATGAGTAAAATAACATAATACTGTAGAACAAAAACTGGATAGAATGGTTGTAGCTTATCTCTAAAGAGAAAGAGATGTTGGCTATTTTCATTCGCAAAAATATAATACAATGGGACTCAAGAATGACCTTTTAACATAAACCAAGAACTCTAAAATTCCAGAACACTAACCCTGGGAAGTGAAGTGCTAAAAGATTTACGAGTCCAGAGGTGGCTAGTTGATGCGTCACCTTTTCTGGGGTGAAAATTTTTCACACAATATCTACTTGGGGCGTTTAGTAGCTCATTGGAGAGATCTAATCGAGAAGTATAATTATTGGTAGGGATTGGGTATTCCATGGGAACCCTAGGCCCTTGAATGGCCAAAACACATCGTTTAGTGCCTCAAAATGGCCCAGAAGTTTAGCAACCGAAAATCATAACAAAAACGACCAAGATGGAGAATTGTGATGAGTCAATGGAAGAGGTGGGTGGCCATTGATATCCACCTGAATCAATTGAGGTATCTTGGTTTTCATCTTCATAAACAATTATGAAGCCTAGACAGAACAAAGAGAGTCATCATTCATCTCTAATTTTGTCAACCCCTCAAATGTTCGATATCAACTCATATACACATCAATATGGGTCATACATTTTGATAGTTGCAACTTCTAGTTTTGGTCGAAGATACCTAACCTTGACACACTATCAATTCCCTCAATTTTAAGTACTTGTCATAACTTCTCTCTTCAAGTTCTAGTGATCCCTCTCCTCCGAGAGGTCCTTTACTATTATTGGTTCCCCTAAGGTTGATGTAGATTTCAACTCCATAGTTCTCTAGATAGAACATCATTAGTGATCTTTTGGAAAATTCCTCATGCTTAGACAAGAGCCTCCAAAATATTGTCCCATATTGTAATGTATGTTGATAATTTTATGAGCATGAGACATTTCCCCCTCATTTGTATAAAGAAATAATATATCCAAGGATGTTTGTAGGTGGGTTTTAATCACTTATCCAATGGATGTTCTCTCTCTCTCTCT
>JASDQU010099845.1:52058-78053 GCA_032191745.1 Picea mariana
CATTTTTAATGTACAATAGATTCTAACCTCATACATTATGGGGCAACAACTATCACCTAAAAATTTCTCACAAATCTATATAGGTGATCAACAAACATGTCATCAAAACAAAATCACAATTTCTACCTCATGCCATTAATTCAACAACCCAAAAGGAGGACCTAAACCTATATAAAATCAAATTTTAAACACTTGCATGCCCTGCCCATGGGATTTTTGTGCAAATTACATGGATTTTTATTTGAGAGTTAGTATGCAAACATGAAACAACCCAAAAACTTTGGTGCACTTAAGGAAAACATGCCTAACAAAGGTACTCCTAGATTGGTGTACAATTATAGCTTGATATCCATTACCATTTATGACGAGTCCTTTGATAATTTCAAGTCTTTTCAAGCATGTAGATATACATTTCAAACCAAGTTCATTCACATTTGGAACTACTTTTAATGAATATTGAATTTTTCCTATAAATAGAGGCCATGGAACAACAATAAAAAAAGGAATTTTTAGCACAATTATGATGTTGAGATGAAACTAGAGACCTCTTGTATTTTTCTTTCATCTTGACAATTCATATCTCCATGCTTATTTGAGATCATCCCTTGAAGATGAAAGAACACTTCTTCAAACATTTTATTTGAGAGAGAGAGAGGCTATTTGGAGAGAAAAAGAACCCTCCCAAGGAGAGTGTCAGAGCTTTCTTGCTTAACCATTCTCCCTAGGTGTACATCTTAAGGCCCAAGCCTATCCATTTGGTGATAGAAGGGAATTATTGCTTCTCGATATTTTTTTTTCAATTTTTACAGTTATAACATGTCCCATTTTTTTTTTAATCTCTTGTAATCATACTCATCTAATGGATTCATCAAACTAACATTTATTTGTTTATAATGGTGTAGCCTATCTATAGCGAAGGGGTGTTTTTTCTCAGTCTTGTGAGAAATATCTACAAACACTCATGTCCACAAGCTATTATCTTCGCCTTTCAAATACAAGTATCTCTATTTGAATTTCTATCTTAACACTCTAAATCTTAGTTGCATCATTCAATTTGCGCATATCCCTATTGTATTTTGATGACCATGGTAATTTTCTCATTTCTTTCCCTTTCAACTACTTCATTATCCTTCCTAATTGAGAAAACTTGACCATTTCCTACCCATTATCCACCATTTCCACCTCTTGTATCTTTCCTAAATAGCATGAATCTTTGGGTTTAATTTTTATATGAAATAAATGAATTTTATTAGAAAGGGAACATGGATGCATACTTTATGTGTTCAGGATGCTAACTTGTCTAATTAAAAGATTCATGAAACAAATTGTGTATGTTTTTTTATTTGATTAGGAGCTACAAAATTTCTCAATAGCTGAAGTTCAAAAGATCAAGCCTGCCAAACACTACATATGTTTTCATCAACAAGAATACCAACTATTTGAGCTACACAGTGTTGAATATTTTCTCATAAGAATAAGGATATTTTTAGGAGAGCTTGGTTTTTTTTGAGCTGCTAACAAAGCATTAGTTGAAAGCTAGAAGTCATGTAGGATTTATTAAGCGCTACCATAAGGGCATGATACTTATGTATTTGATTTTTTGTTAAGTCAAATGAAAGACAAGACACAAATATATTTTTGGAAACTTGATTTTGTTTTAAAGAATGTAAGTTAAAATGGTTTTTAGTTAGTTCTTGGTAAAAGGGAAACTTCCCAAGAACTCGTGATAGTTTTGTATAAAGAAAAAAGAGGGAAAACCTATGGGGGTTTGGAATTTTGATTATCAATATATCATTCTTAGTTACAATGTTTCTCTTTTCTAAATCTTTTTCTTGCTGTGATCATTTGAGTTAACCTAAGGATAACCATTTAACTGTAGAGCAAGGGCCACTCTACAGTCATGGTGATCCTATTTCTTATGTAACTTAGTTAGCATTGTTAATTTTAGTATTCAATCATAAGATTTTTTCATTTTGTCAGTTAATTCCTACCTTGCAATCTAATTCTATCAAAAATCTTTATTTTTTATTGAGTTTACTTTAATGCATAAGTAGATAAGATTATTTTTTAGTACTCAGTTTATTTATTACATTTAGGATAAAAGTATGAACTGGTTTTGTGTACCTAATTTGTAGCAATGTGATCGAATGAGTTGGAGATGAACACTACTATTTATTTTCTTATTTCATGCAACTAAACTTTTTGTTTATTGTATATTTTTCCAGTAGCATATTCTTGTTTGTTGCACTGAAATACTACAGTTAAACTTTTGATTTTCCATATTCATTTTCTGTAAATTAGGAAAACATAAGAAATATGATTTCCCCCCCAAACCAAAAGAAACAAAACAATAATTAACAATAAATCCAAGAAAAAAATCCCAAAAATAAGCATATACTTTGCACAATAATTTGAAATTTTATATTTCCCGGGTTGATAATTAAAGTAGGTTCTTGTGATTAATGGAGTGTTAATTCCAAGCATTGTTTGATTCCATCACTTTTTGGCATTGTTGTCAGGGAAGAGATAATATTTTTGGAGTCTTTAATTGGCTCTAGGGATTTATTCATTGGAGTATACTTCTCTAAAGGAGAATGAATGAGGAGGAGAAGGAGAGATAAGTTTGGAATATTTCTAGATAATATCCCTTCAACTTATAATCCTAAATAACTAAATAAGAAATAATATTCTTCTTCAATATCTCACACTATGAAAGACGAACCCGAGGTTAAGATTGAATTATATGACACAGGGAAAGGGGTGAAGAGATTGTCTTTACCATAGACATGGGGTGGAGTAATCCATCATATTATCAAGTACATTACCTATGAAGGCCATTCTTCTCTTTGCATGGCATAACATTTTTGTTTTCTGGCCCATATGAGGAAGAATATAAAGAGACATTTACCATATTTCTTTTTTAAGTCATTATAATTCATGGTGGAACAATTCCAAAAGGGAAAATGAGACAAATTGTCACACCATGGTGTCCTTTACCTTATTTCTAAGTGTTCCTTTCTTCACCATTGTCCTTGGGAAGATTGGGGAAAATTTGTGGAACTCATCGACCCTGTTGAAAGAGATGTTGAAATGTCGCCGGAATATATAACTCAACAACATATAGAACAATCATCTCAGCAACAACAAGAGCAACAAAGACATAGGTTGAAAACACGACGACTATTTGATGATATTTCTAGCAGCTCACATCACATTGAAGGAGCTTGATCATCCATACAGATTGATGCAGAGTTAACATAAGCTACATAAACATTATTCAAACTTGAAAAGGAGGACATATATTTCTAGGTAAAACATCAACCTAGTCCTTCTCCTATTGTTGGAAATATTGTTTTCATTGATTTCAAAGACAAGGGGGAGACTACATATGTCCAAGATAAATATTGCAAGATGGAAATTGTTGGAAATATTGTTTTTGGATTTTTGATTCTTAGTTTGGATACCCTATATTTGAAGGAATTTTTACTCTAAATACCTAGATGAAATGGGAGCATAAGTTATATGGTTGAAAATATTATTCCAATACCTTTCCAATGGTATATCTAAAGCACTATAACTCCTTAGGAATGAGGAGATATGAATTTTTCCATCAGAAAACCCAGCTAGAAAGTTTAGGTCGGCTCAACCGGTTTTTATAGGTCATTCCTAAAAGTGAGCACAAAAAAACTATAAATATATTATACATGTGTTCATTTAAATAACATTGAAGCAAGAATATCAAGTGTGAGGTGTGCACACTATATCTGAGGTGCGCAATAGGATATTGGGAGTACTTTTGGGGTCTAAAGGTGTGTAAGAGGAGTTTTCTTACAATTTTAAGGGTGCACTATGAAGGATTGAGGTCTATGTTGAGGTCTATGCTGCTACAAAGTGTGTTATTTTGAGGTTGTGATGCTACAATATGAAATTATATTCTGGGAATGATGCTATGAGGTTCTCTAGGGAATGAAGGCTAAATATGACTAGGGTTTGAATCTATGGCTGGGGTATGAAGAAAGGAGAGGTGATGAAGCATGAAAGTTAAGGGTATGATGATGCTATGAAATGCATGAAGTATGAATAATGTAGGTGAAGGAAGAACTACTTTATGTATGAACATATAGGGTTGGTGCCTATACATGCCTTACTGAGTTGGTGCTCAGCTTAGGAGATTGGTGTCTCTAGTAGGTTGGTGCCTACACAATATCTTGATGAGTTTGTGTAGTAAGGAGATTAGTGTCTCCAGTATGTTGATTCCTACACAATATCTTGTTGAGTTGGTGCTCAGTTGATGAGATTGGTGTCTCTATTAGGTTGGTTCCTACAATCTTTGTAACAATAGGTTGGTGCCTACAAACATTTATAAGGATAAGTTTTTGTGGTTTTCTGACACAAGGGTTTCCAAGTTAAAATCTATGTATCATCATTTGAGTTTACATGCATTTACTATTTAAATTTAATGAATTATTGATGAATGTTCAATTAAAGTAAAAAGTATCTTATATTGATTCACCCCCCCCGCCCATAGTATAAGCATAAGTTCAACAATTGGAATCAGATCAGGTTCCTTCAGAAGCAATCTAACTTCTATAAGGTAGATATTGGGAGAGCACATGGCTAGCCAAGAAGGTTGATTCAAAAACAAGGCTCCATTATTTGATAGAGAAAACTATGCATTTTGGAGTATAAAGATGTGGACTTATCTACTAGCTCTTGGGTTTGATATTTGGCTATTAGTAATGATTGGGTATATAGCCCCAAAAAATCCACCAATAGATAATGATGGGAAGAAGGCTAGTGAACATAATAAAAAAGCCATGAATTCTATCTTCTGTGGTCTATCAGAAAAGTTTTTTGTCAAGGTGATGCATTGTGAATTGACAAAATATATTTGGAACAAAATTCAAAACATCTATGAAGGCAAAGACAAGGTGAAGAAGGAAAAGATCCAAACTCATAGAAGACAATTTGAGAGTTTGAAAATGAAATATGAAGAAAATGTTGCATCCTATTTCCTTTGAGTGAATGAAATTGTCAACACCATTAGAGGAATTGGTGAGAAGGTTGAAGAACCAATGATTGTGAAAATTTAGGTTCTAAGGTTTCTCCCCTTATGATTTGATTCCAAGGTCTCCGCAATTGAATAAATGAAGGATCTAGAAAAATTGACGATGGATGAGGTGCATGGGATTCTCACTGCATATGAGACGAGGACAAAAAAAGAAAAGACAACATGGAAGGAAGTAACTTTCAAAGCATCAAAGAAGAAAAAAGGACACAATTTTTTGATTATTCCAACCATGAATCATATACAGAAGAAGCACACGTTATGAGAAAGCTAAAATGAGGATCTAACAAATACAAAGGTAAACTACTCTTCAAATGTTTTAATTTTGGTAGAGTAGGACATTTTTCTCCTAAATGTCCATATGAAAAAATGGAATACAATGATAATGAAGATAGTAATGATAAAGAAGAACACAACAATAAAATAAAACCTTATAGACACAAAAGAGGAAAATAATATACTAAGAAGAAGAGTTTCTACTCTAGAGAGGACAGTAGCTCGTCTTAAGAAAGTGGTGGATATGTTTATGTTATTGAAAAGGAATAATTCCTCTTCATATCCATGGATACATAGTATACTGATAAAGAAAATGAATAAAATAAAAAAGAAAAGATCATATTTAGAAGAAGAAGACATTGATGTGGAAGTGAATCTTGAAGAAGAACTCATTAGTGCCTTAGAAGAAACAAACAACTCAAGGTAAAGAATAAAAAAAAGTAAGAGAAATTGCAGAAATATGAAAAGAAATATATATCATCATGAAGACTCAACTAGAAAAGGAAAAACTTATAGAAGAAGTGGTGAAAACCCAACTGAAAGAAAAGGAAGAAAATCACAAGAAGCTAGAAGTTGAAATAGTTTCCTTAAGAAAGGAACTAGAGAAAATAACTGATCAATTGAATAAAAGATTGAATTTTGGAAAGAGTACTGAAATCTTATATAATATTATCAGTTTCCAAAGGTCACTATTCATCAAGATAGGTCTTGGCTTCGACAGAAAACAAAAGACCCCTGAGGGAGATGCAAGCACTAAGGTCACAAAGCTATAAGAAAAGGAAAATGAATAAAATCCTAAAAGTTATGCCAATATTCTCAAAGAATCCATCAACAGTGAAGGAAACAATAGTAAAGGAAATGATAACTAGCAGAAATAAGAGTTGTTCCACCAATAAGACCTTTCAGAAATCGATACCAAAATATATTTTTTGGCTATTGTTTTTATTGAAATAATTTTGGTCATAAAGAAATAGATTGTATAGCTTATGCAAGAAGTAATCATGTGAGAGATAGAAATATAGGTTCTCACAAAACCTCAAAGAATGATTATGTGAGCAAAAAACAAGAAGTTCTCATGGGTTTTCTAACATAACCCACAATTCATTTTCTCCTCTACTTGATACTGAATGTTATAAGTACAATAACTATGGGAACATAGCACATGATTATAGAAGAAACAAAATAAGGTATCCTAAACAAAACAAAGAAGAATATGCTCTTACCAAGAATAGAGAAGAATACACAAAGGTGTGGAAAAGGAAGCAAGAATAACTAAAAAAGGAAGAATGTGGACTTGCAATGTATGCTCAAGACAAAGGAAGTCAATGATACACTGATAGTGGATGTTCAAAACACATTACAGGGGATCAAAACAAATTTCTCACCCTAAAGGAAGAAAAAGGAGGTAGTTTTACCTTTTTGGATGATGCTTTTGCAAGGATAGTCGAAAAAGGTACCATTAGTCTTGACAATGGAAAGACTAAAACACACAATGTCTTGTATGTTGAAGGGTTAAAACACAATATTCTAAGTGTCAGTCAAATGTGTGATCAAGTTACAACCTCACATTTCATTCTAAAGGATGTGAGATAAGGAAATCATGTTTAGGAAGATTAGTGGAAAATGAAAATAAAACCCCCAGCAATGTGTACATTATCAATGAAGTCAAAGGAGAAAAATGATGTATGGGAGAAGTAGAGAAAAGTTGGTTATGGAATAGAAGGATGGGTCATATAAACATTGACAATATAGTAAAACTCAACAATACATAAGTAGTAAGAGATATTCCAAAACTATCAAAAACCTTGGGACACTATTTGCAAGCCATGTCATCACGGGAAGAAAATGAGAGTTAGTTTCAAAACAAAGGAGTACTCAACATCAAATCAATTGGAACTTGTACACACAAACCTCTGCGGGCCAATAAGATCACAAATTTAAAATGTGAGAGCTATTTTATGTTTCTTATTAATGATTACACAAGAATGACATGGGTTACATTTCTTAAAGAAAAATATGAAACATTTGAGAATTTTAAAGCTTTCAAATCCCTAGTTGAAAATGAGACTGATTTAAAAATCAAGTTCTTAAGATCAAACAGAGGAGGAGATTTTACATCTTATGAATTTGACGAATTCTGTGAGAATAATGGAATGAATATGATCCATGTGGATGTTGGTGGCCACCCACCTATTCCACTACTTCAAAATGGTTCCACATCTTGACAATTTTTCTATAGTTTTTCGGGCCCTAATCTTTTGGGGCCATTTTGAGGCCCTAAATAATGCTTTTTTGGCGCGGTAGTGCCGAGCATGTAAATAAAGATAGATAGTAATTCAAAAATAATGTCTAATTCTTAGATAGACCTTTTCGATGAGGTACTGAGGGCCCCAAATGGAGATTCTATGCAAAAGTTACACCCTATAGAACTTGATGTATCAACTAACCACATCGGGGACCACAAACCTTTTGGAATTTCATATTCTTGGGTTAGAGTTTTGGATGTTTAGGGTTTTCTCATTAATTCTTTATGTTAAAACTCCTTTTTTGACCTCTTTATAATCATCTTCTTGAAAATGAGCATAGTGAACACATCTCTCTCTTCAGAGATCAACGACCACCATTATAGATATCTTGTGTTATTTTCATTTTACATCCTTTTGTATTACATATAATCGTTAATAGAATATGAGATTAACTATATTATCGTGTTTCTCACAATATCTATGTGTTTCCTTGTTATATCTCTACCTTCATGTTGTTCTTAATATAATCAAGATTAGTGGTGTCAGAGCAATCTTCTCCTTGTTGTTTCTCTATGCATGTCCCCAACGAGGTCAAGCTATCGATATTTAGGTATCGAATTGGTTGAGCTTGGGGAAGAAAACTCCCACCAGCCCATGCAACCTCCCATGGAAAAATAAAAGAGAAATTATGGAGCAGGAAATACTATCAAAATCTTTCTTAAGGAATCCCTCATGTGACAGAGGAATGAGATGATGGATAAATTCACCCATATCCTTCAACAGTTTCCAATAATGACGGAGGCACCTTCCAAAAAATAGTCACTTCATAGGTGAGAGACCCTTTAAGGTACAAGTTAACTTTGATATTCATTTATCTAAAGGTTGGATAGAGATTGACTATTTTGAAAAATGGTTAAGTTTGATGGAGGTTTATTTCTCTATCCAAAAAAATTTCAACTGTTAAAAAACCACCTTCGCGCTCCTTAAATCCCTTCCCCATGTTAGATATTGGTGGGATACTTATTATGAGTAACATGTCAAAGATGAGTATGAAATTTTTGGTCTAGGACCCACTTGGGTGGCTTTTGTTGATGCCCTCAAAGAGTAGTACTACCCGGTTGAACACTATTATGAACAATACATGAGATGGAAAAATCTACATCTAGAGAGAAACCAAACGATTCCGAAGTACACCGACATCTTCCATACCTTGCATATAAACATGGGTATTAAAGACTTTGAGAAACACCTTGTCTTGAAGTTTCACAATGGCCTAAATAGGTACTATTATCAGTCCAAAAGTCACCCTAGACTATAATAAGGTGAGCTTGATAACATCAAAATATTTGTAAATGTAAATGAGTTTTTAAAAGGTCAAATAGACAAGACTCAAAATAATAAGGTTTTAACTCAGAAATCTGGGCTAGCACGCATAAGAAAATGAGGTCTCGATTAGATTCAATCATTTGTTTAAGGATAAATATGAGTAGAGGGAAGACTTAGTGAGAAGAATGAACAAGTCTGCTATAAGCATCAGGCCTTCTAGCATATAGGTGAAGAAAAAGATCAGTCACAAGATCCTCTTTAAACTAAACTTTAACACCCTAAAAAATTTACAGTAGCATCAAAATCAAACATACATTATATTACTCCTATAACATCTCACAAGGATCCTCCATTAATGAGCATTCAGATTAAGAAGAAATAAGAAAATGAAGAGAAGTTGACTTCCATTAATAAAAAATTCTCAAGTCCAATACATAACCAGAGCATAGGCCACTCAGTCAAAAGATTACAACTCTGGAGCCTCAATTCTACCATTCAAACCTCCTTTCTCATTTGGATCATGGATTTATAACAGAAAGGAAAAGAAGTAGCTGGAGGTGTGAGCTGTCCCATCCTCACATCGGATTCTCCAACAACAACTATCAATTGAACACCTATGCTAACAGCTATTAATAAACTGTTATAAAATAGGAATGTGTTCGTGACTAATCCAGCCAATATTTGAACTAACTTGATCCTCCTATTGATGTGCATCTCCCTATATTCCAAGTGTCCTATAGATGTGGTAAGTTGTTATCATGCTTCCAACTACTATCTTAGCCATTATCCACATCATCAACCACCTAAAAGAGTATTGAATTCGAAATCCTTGATTCCAGGTGCCAATAGGTAGTGCCATTCTGGTGTATCTCTGCACAAACATTGTCTCTGCCAGGTATTCGATAGAGAATTTAGGTAGCGCACTGTAGAATAGACAATGCCTAGGAGATTTGGCAGTGCACTGCACTCTGCACATCCATGCATGAAAACAGTGGAATGGGTGAGAAATGGAGAACATAATCATACATATCATGAATACATTTAGTTTTTCAACACTTGTAGAATCTTTAAACAACACTGAATTGACATCTCATCATGGCACCTGCGCATGCATCCTACAAATCAGGCATTTGCAATTTCATTGAGCACCAAACAACTGGAATGTTGGCTTAATTTATGGCTTGAATTTGAGTTGAATGCGCAACTAGCATGTAGGATGGTATGACATGTAAACATGACTCATAATTGGCATATGTGATATATCTTAGGTTTGAGGGAATTTAGAAGTAATACACTTAAGTGCACACACCCTTTTTTATTTTGTTTTATTTAATAAATATATATAATAAACATAATTCATAAACTACAAAATAGTTTAGAAAAACATTGTATATATATATTTAATAAAAACATTGTTTTTAATAATAAAAGTGTTTTTATGACAAACTTATCATAAAGATTTGACAAACTTCAATAAGGATTTATAACCATTTATTTCTAGGTCAAGAGGATGAAGCCAAAGGATTTTTGGGAAAAATTAATCAACGAGAGCTTGATGAATAATCTAAAGGTTAAGGACACTAGCCAAAATACTTAAGAAAACAATAAATCAAGTAGAGAGTGATGAAAACACTCTCAAAGATACCAGTGCATTTTGATTGCTAACATCTGGCTCCAACTTAGATGGAGACCTCCCTGCAAGGATCCAAGAACCTAGTAGTTCCAGTTGCTTTATCTGTTGGGCTATGGAGTCATCTGGCCTATGAAACCAATCTCTGAAAAATCTTAATATTTGTGCAACTGATCTCTGTATACCTTCAAAACCGACCTTTATTCACACAAGATGATTGATATTTCTGTTGTAAACTAGAAGAAAATAAATGCTCGGGCAACAAGCTTATTTCCTACCCTACTCTACTCTAACCATATTTGCAATTGGTTAGGTAAATTCTACCTTCCATAACAACCATTCAAGAAATTTTAAAATTTAAGAAACCTCATCTCTGTCACTGATCAACAACTGATGTTTGAAATGTGACAACACTAATAAGAATTTATTCAAGAAACCATACTCACCTGGACATGATGATAGAAAGATCAAGTCTGCATGCTCCAAAGAATTTGAAAAGTGAAACTCTATGTATTCATCGATAGGGTCATGAAACTGAAAGAAATGCCTGATTAATTTATGAAAGGTTACCTTCACTATTTCAAAGCTGCTGACAGTTTGTGTGATGTCTTTCGCAAGAATACTTGATTGAATGACAAACACAGGAATTTGTGGGTTGAATAGCTATTTCGTAACTCCAGAACCACCTGTTGGTTGATGGATGATCATCTCTGCATATACCATGGGGATAGTCTGTTGCTCATACACCTGGTTTTTATTAAGACAGGGTTATCCATTGATTGGTGATGGATAAAAGATTAGATTTATATGAAAATCCCTTTCAACACCTCCATAGCATTTATAAGGATCGTGATCATAATCATCATCTACATGAATAGTTCTAATAGGTTCCAAACAAATCATAGAAAAATTATGTTTATCACCATCACTGGTATTTCCATCAAAAATAGGTTGTCCATAACAAACCTTTGACTCTTGACATTCAGAATGTCTTGTTTTAGGATGCTTTCTAACAACAAAGTATTCATTACCAAAGTGTTTGTCAACAACAAGATTCTCTTGGTCAATGTTTGAGATAGTGACTTCCTCAGAGGCAAGGCTGTCAAATATACCTTCTTCGAGGACCAAATCATCCACTATATTTTCTTCATAAGGAAAAACAATAAAATCTGCCTCATGTTCAAAGTTGACATGATGTTGACTTAGAATCCTGCCACAAAATCGGAGGTTCTCCTCCACTTCCTTATCATCTATGAATAATTGTGATAAAGATGTAGATTTTATTTCCCTAAGATAAAAAACAAGGACAGAGTGTTGAGACACTATGTAATACACCATGGCAACAGTCTTAGAAAGTTTAATTTCCAAGGGAAGGATGCAATACAAGTTGTGAAACCTTCAATTAAAAGTAGACATAACTTCATTTTTTCCTCTTCTCAAAGTAGTGAACTCATTTAGGCAGTGATCAAATGACTTTCTCTCTCCCCAGTATTTTAAAAAGGTGTCATATAGTTCATCCCATGAACCAATGGAAGAAACTTCCATATTCTTGAACCACAAGGCATCATATCCAATCAAATATTTAGAGAAAATCCTCATGATAATATCTTCATGTGAGATTTCTAGATTATCGATGAAGTCTTGAAAGCGTGACAGATGCTCTTCTCCTGTAGTGTTATTTTTTCTAGAAAAAGTTGGCAGGTAGTCTAAAAAATCGTGAGGGTAAGGATGAAGAAAGGATGGAAACTTTAGAGGTCCAAACATTTTTCCCCTAACCTTAAACTGGAAGTCAGTGGGCTGCTGAACACTAGAAGGTTGTTGGTAAAGGCCAGAGGAGTTGGTAGCCTGAACACAATCAATTTTATTATTTGCAAAAGGACAATAATCATTTGGTGCATGCTGAATTTCAACAGGCCGGTTATTAACAACAGAGGGAAAGGTTGAAGGTAATAAATCAACTTTGAAATCTAGATAAGGGAGAGAATCGTAAGGTTCATACTGAATAAAAAAGTGTTTATGAACCTCATCTTCTTCAGGTGTTTGAAGTGGATGGATATCCTTAACATCAATGACATGGGAAGGGGGTAAATATACTTGTTTGAAAAAGGAATATGCAATAGCAGGTTGGTGGTCTTTAGAGTATACAAAGCAGATTATGATTCTCCTAATGTGTGTAGGGAAATTCAAGAAAGGATGAAGGATAAATAGCACAAGTTCCAGAAAGAAATTTAGAACTTGATACCTAAACTTTCCCTTGCCTTCCATTTCTGTCCAAGCTTGTTCCCACAGTGGAGTATTCCAACAGGTTCATCTTCATGGATTCACCAAGTAGATGATTACAGTCAATTTTTGTATCCCTCTCTTGTCTACCATCAAGAGCTGGATCTATGTTGTTCTTCCCAGGGAACTCTTCAATCTGCTCAAATCCGTCCCCGACAATGATGCCAATATGTTACCATTCAAAAAGTCACCCTAGACTGTAATCAAGTGCAATTGGTAACATCAAAAGATTTGTAAATGTAAATGAGTTTTTAAAAGGTCAAATGGACAAGACTCAAAATAATAAGGTTTTAACTCAGAAATCTGGGCTAGCATGCACAAGAAAACGAGGTCTTGATTAGGTTTAGTCAGTTTTTAAAGAATAAATATGAGTAGAGGGAAGACTTGGTGAGAAGAATGAACAAGTCTTCTATAAGCATCAGGCCTTCTAGCATCTAGGTGAAGAAAAAGATCAGTCACAATCACAATCAAACATCCATTATGATATTGCTATAACATCCCACACGGATCCTCCATTAATGAGCATTCAGAGTAAGAAGAAATAATAAAATTAAGACAAGATGACTTCCATTGATAAAAAATTATCAAGTCCAATACATAAACAGAGCATAGGCCATTCAGCCAAAAGATTACAACTCGGGAGCCTCAGCTCTACCATTCAAACCTCCTTCCTCATTTGGATCATGGATTTATAACATAAAGGAAAAGAAACAGCTAGAGGTGTGATATGGCCCATCCTCACATCGGATTCTCCAACAACAACTATCAATCGAACACCTATGCTAACAACTATTAACAAACTGCTATAAAATAGGAAAGTGTTGGTGACTAATCCAACCAATCTTTGAACTAACTTCATCCTTCTGTTGATGCGCATCTTCCTGTATGCCAAGTATCCTGTAGAGGTGGTATGTTTTTATCATGCTTCCAGCTACTATATCAGCCATTCTCCACATCATCAGCCACCTAAAAGAGTATTGAATTTGAAATCCTTGATTCCAGGTGCCAATAGGTAGCGCCATTCTAGTGTATCTCTGTGCAAACTTCATCTCTTCTAGAAATTTGGTAGTGAATTTATGTAGCGCACTATGGAATACACATCTCCTAGGAGAGTAGGTAGCGCCCAAGAAATTTACAGCGCCCAAGAGAGTTGGTAGTGCCCAGGAGAAAACACAACGCCCAAGAGAAATCACAATGCCCAGGAGATTTGGCAGCACACTGCACTCTGCACATCCATGCATGAAAACGGTGGAATATGCGAGAAATGGGGAACATAATCATATATATCATGGATACATTTAGTTTTTCAACACCTGTAGAATCTTTAAACAACACTGCATTAACATCTCATAATGGCACCTGCGAATGCATCCTGCAAATCAAGCATTTACAATTTCGCTGAGCACCGAACAACTGGAATGTTGGCTTAATTTATGGCTTGACTTTGAGTTGAATGCACAACTAGCATGTAGGATGGTATGACATGTAAACATGACTCAGAATTGGCATATGTGATATATCTTAGGTTTGAGGGAATTTAGAAGTAAGACACTTAAGCGCACACACCCTTTTTTATTTTGTTTTATTTAATAAATATATATAATAAACATCATTCATAAACTACAAAATAGTTTAGAAAACATTGTATATATATATATATTTAATAAAAACATTGTTTTTTATAATAAAAGTGTTTTTATGAAAAATTTATCATAAAGATTTGACAGACTTCAATAAGGATTTCTAACCATTTATTTGCAGGTCAAGAGGATGAAGCCAAAGGATTTATGGGCAAAAGTAATCAATGAGAGATTGATGAATAATCTGAAGGTTAAGGACACTGTCCAAAATACTTAAGAAAACAATAAATCAAGTAAAGAGTGATGAAAACACTCTCAAAGATACCAATGTATTTTGATTGCTAACAGGTACATCCAAACAAATATGTATTTATTGGATATCTCCTCACTGGGAGCCACTTACCGATATGTTGTCAAGATCGAGAAAATGTTCAAGAAAAAAAATAAGTGGGATTTCAGTTCTCCAAATCCATCACAATAGAAGCATGGTAAAGGTACCCCCAACTCCTAGAGAAAAGGACATAGAAAGGATGACCAACCCCTAGACAACCACTGCAAGCCACAAGCAAATAAGAGCTAACAAGAAACTCAAGGACATTGGAAAGTGGTGCGAGTTCCACAAAATCCCTTGGAAAAACATTGATGAATGTCGCACCAAACAATCATTGTTGTTTGAGATGAAAGCCTCAGAGTTGGATGTCATCTCAAAATATAATTTAGAACCAAATAAGGGAAAATGGATCATTGACATAGAACCAAGTGTCACCATTGCTACCAAAAAAGTCTGACCAGAGGAACTAGAGCATACTGAAGAAGGGGAGTGCCTCTTCCCCTCACAAATGTGGCTGAAGGGGACCCCCCTCCATTTCATTGTTGACAGTGATAGCCGAAATAACATAATATTAATAGAGGTCATCAAGAGTTTGAACCTAACAATGACACTACATCTTCAACCATACACCATCATGTTGATGAATAGGGTGGAACACAACATGAAACAGAGAAAAAAATACTACATATAATCAAAGAGGAACAAAAAATAAATTGAAGACAAAGGGTGGTGTCTAAAGACATTGTTACAACACTTAAGTAAAGTGCACTATGATCAGAATGTCACAGTGCATCTTGGATCTCGATCTCCATGATGAAATTGACCCAAGGGATCTTCTATTTATAGTCTCAATATATAACAAACTTCCATAGAATATGGACGATATTTTCCACATATAACCGTCAACTATTAGAGTTGAATCTACCAAATCCACTCTGTCAAGTTAGCTCGACAGGGATGCTCGACCTGACCACCTACGCATCCAAATCATAGTCGATTTCTGGGATGGTCAATTCACCGCTTGACTATATTCAACTATCGTTCGAATGTACGACTAATGGGTGCATCAAATACTAGACTGACTGGTGTAGTGTGTTGGTCGATCACCTGACCAATTGTATCCACATGTTGGTTGACCTATTGATCAACTGAACCCATAAGATGTGTGATTAACCATGAATGCTTGATGTTCCAACACCCTCACATTAGCACACATATTTGGAGTTTCAGGAGGTGAAATTATGTCATTATGACACCCCCCATAATTTCATCTTCTTGAAGCCGAAGCATGATGTGAAGCTTGTAAATATGGCTTCAAATAAGGGTTTGGGGAATATATCAACAAATTTATCATCTGTTCTGCAATATTCGAGAGAGACAATGTTCTATATAACAACCCCTCTGTTACGTCATAACCAATTGATAACAATAAGATACATATTTTTTCCTTTTTCCTTAATACATTAAGAAAACATCATTAGAAGAATTTAAACAGCATATCAACATACTTCAGTCATACATAGTCTAATTCATTCATCTCATTGCAAAACTAGATTTATATGCAACGTCAATGTATAAATGATCTTCCACATCCCATAATTGTCACATACAACAAGAGTAAAACATCACGATTATTCAAGATCAACCACAACCAGTTTCATCACACAACATCATTTCTTCTAACAGAATGAATCATCATACAAGGAAATCAAGAATATCTACCCATCCAATCTACCTACAAGGTTAGGACCTCCAAGACACTTAATCAACGCTCAAGTCCAGGATTCATCCGATTGATTTTTACCACTTAAGGTCTCAGTACTGGCGATTGTTTTGAGGAACAAGGAAGTATCTAATTCCCATATTTTCAGTCCAATCTAAACATCAACTATATTTACCAGCATACTTAGTTAGATTTTCATCAACATAGAAAAATCTAGTCATGTGATCACCATTTCATAACGCACAATGCATATTATTACAATAATTCATCGTCTTATTCAATTTAAGGATAAGAATTATTCCATTAATATTTGGACATAAATTTACAGTAAAACATAGAGACCATTAATATGCAATATATTATCATGAAAATTTCAACCTTATTAGGTTTACTAGACTAAGTGTGACCACCCTACAACATACAACCAATTAATTAGATATCCAATCAATATCACAAGTTAAAAGAGGAAAGGAACTGCAGAGAAAAGATATCAACACAAGGTAGAAACCATAAGCCTACTCTGTACCTTGGTGAACCAACAGATACTATGAAGAAATAAACCTGTAACCAAAAAAAAGTATGTTCTAAGATCGAGTTAATAAGTTTCTATAAGGAAGCTGAAGTTCCTCTTCTGGGTGTCATAATGCAACACATCTAGAGCCAACTATAGAAGTACATAGATAGGCCCCTTGAGAGCCCAAATTTCAGAAGAATAATACATGGTATGCATAGAGAACCTCTCAAGTCGGGCCTAGGTCTTAACCTTCGAAACAAGGAAGCTCAGGAGATACAGTGCAAACTTATAGTAGGGAGGCGCAAAGCACACACTCAACAATTAGAGATCAGAGCTCAGTAGGGATGCGCTACTATGAAATGAGCTTCAATTTTTAAAAAAATATTAGGAGGAATAATGTGTGCAAGTTCAAGATAGGAAAAAATGAGCTTGACATCCCTTCGAAGAAAAATGGTGGATGGGATTTGATAATGAGGAGATCGGAATCCCCACGATCGTTCGATCAGATGAAATATGTGCTCTCATTAAAACCCAGAGACCTTCGTTCTTTTTCACTTCGACAAATCTGAGATATTCACCTTAAGAGATCCCCAAAGTCTGAAGTTACGAAGTGGTCTACACCGTAGATCAGTGAGTTATTTCTAGCCATTAGATTGATAGGAGTTCGACGATTGGGTAAGTTTGAGTTGTAGCTGACTAAGGCTAAGAAAACCCCAAAGCTCCGAAGTCCCAGAGTGAAGGACAATCATATATCTAGTGATCGATTGAGGACCGTTAGATCTACAAGCCTTCAACTTTTGGAGGTTTGATAATTTGGCACTCCGGTGAAACTGAATTGAGAAGCTTAAAGGTTAAGGAACTCTTGGAGTCCCAAAGTTTGGAGTAAATACTTACCGCTGAAATATATCTACAAGTGTTCATAGATTCCAAGTATTCATAATTAGGCCATTTGGGAGGTGGTGTGTGTAAGTTGATTTGGTGAGAAGAGTCCCAAACTCTTGAAGACTGAAATTAATCCTAACCGTTGCCGACGATTAATCATGGATCATCTGATCCATGGGTTCGACCTTCGCTAGTTCATAGGTATCGCGATTTGTGGCTGAAAAAACTTCTGGAGCCCAGAGCCCTGAATTTCTAATAGTTGTAGATCAGAGCAAGGTATGGGAACCATTGATCTCTGATTTATTCAGGATTCAATACTTTGTTGAAACAGATTCGTTGTTGCAAAAAGGTGAGAAACTCCCGAATTTCGAAACTCCGGAGTGGATGACAATTGTTAATCAATGAGGATTGTGAGCCGTCAGATCTCTGAGCCCTTCGGAGGTTCGGTAATTTGTTTGGAACAGTATCAAGTCGTGGAAGCGGAGGAAATCACCAAAGCTCGTAGTTTTGAAGTGGATATCTGTTGTAGACTCCCACGTGAGGAGAATCTTTGTTAGCCATTAGATTAAAATAATAAAATTTACTAAGGAATACAAAAGAGTAGGGTTAACCTACAACTATCGATAAACTCAGCTTACGACCAAATTCGGTCAGTAATCACTTTGGGTGGAAAGGAGGTTTAAGTTTGATAAACCTTTGGAGCTCTAGAGTCCCGAAACTCTGAATAACCCCCTTTGGCTAGTGCTAGGATCTAGCCCCAGGTCACATGTAAGAATTTGTTAAGGAAAAGGACTTACGAACTACAAGTTAAAAGTCAACTCTGGAGACTTTAATAGGCCTCCCTGGGTGTCGAAAACCTTGGATTTAACTTCAATTTAACACAGACATTCATGTTACAAGTAACTCGAGTCCAACGACAAATTCAATGGAGAAAAACCTGATATGGTTAATTTTAGGATTTTAAATGAAATTTTATTCAGAGACTCATGTTGTAGTCGAAACTACATCCATATTTGACCAACAAACAAGGCGTTGTAAAATTCCTAACATAATCTCAAATAAAAAATCTACTCACACATACTTCAATTATGGGTCAAAATAAAAAATTTAAACCTAGACCATATACAGTAAAATTCACATTTTACAATGAGGGTCAAGCTACTCGATTAGAGTTTGGAAAATGCCCAAAATTACAGAGGGGATTAAACTATAAACACTATAACTTGACAAACACTATAACACCTAAACTATATATACTATAACTGTATATAATCAACTAACTATAACACCTAAACATCATCATATATAACCCATAATCCAAATGAAATCATAATGTTCCATACCCGGATCACTTGCAAGCAAGTGTCCTCAAAGAATAAGTCAATAGTAGTACGCTTCGTAGAGCGGGACGTTACATAGACCCCCTCTTATTTTAAACTTCATCATGAAGTTTTTACAGTATATGTAAAAGCAAGTAAATAAATGTATCTAATATAGATCTATATGTCTAATATATCAACAAGTAAGGAAATTGTTGATGCTTCTCATATGCGTCGTCCCAGGTAGCCGAATGTGGACTATAATTGTGCCATTGGACCTTGACTTGATTGATTGTTCGATGCCATAGTTGTCGAATGCGATATAATTGACCAAGTTTCCCCAACTTAATATAATCATTTCCTGAACGATTATGAAATAGTAGCACTCTGTCAATTTGTTCGGTTGATAAAACAAACGATAGAGGTAACCTACAAACCAACTTTAGAGCTGGGTACTAGCCTGCTCAGCTAATAGAGGGATCTCTTGTGTCACTTGGTGTTTCTTTGACAAGGTCTAGAATTCAGATCGGCTCCTCCATGAGAGAACCCTCATTCGACACCTACAAAGAACTCATGTCAATAACATCTGAAGGATCACTAATATAATTTCTCAAAACAGATACATGAAATACATAGTGCATACATGTAACAACCCTAGTTAAATAACTAATTGTCAAAGTTAAATATTTTTTTAAGGTTTATTAAGTTTAATTAATTAAACAATTAATTGTCCTAATGTATAATAATTAATTAATTATTGTTTAATGTATATTAATTAATCGATCAATTAATTAATTAAATCATTAAATATTTGGGGAATGAATTAAAGTTTAATAAATTAAAAAAAAGAAAAAAACTTAACGTATTGAAGGATGGTTGGCATTGAATGGAGGGATAAGGTGGTTGGAATTGAATGGAGAGATAAGGGGGGGAGAGGTGGTGAATGGACGGGGGGAATATGAGGGGGTAAATACATTCGAGAGGGGAACTTTTGATTTTGGGGGTAGGGAGAATTTTTGGGAGATTAGGAGATTGTATTGGAGCATTTTCCAGGGGAGGGATTGGAAAAATGTATTTTTGGTTTTGGCTTGAGGAATTTGTTGGACTGTTAAAAGGGAGCATCGGTTGCTGGGAGTTTTGGGCTCGGGGTCCAGGAATCCTTACGGAATCCTGGAGCTAGGGAGATGGATAGGCTCTGTTCCTAGCTGGTTGGGAGGAAAGATTCGGTTTTGGGTAGGGTTTGGGTAGAGTAGCTTGGTCAAAGTTTAGGCAAAGCAGCTTGGACAGACATAGTAGGAAAAAACATCACTTGAGAGGTATTTATGTTCATTATTATTGCATGTCATTATCGTTATGATGGTTCATTATTTTACTATGCTGTATATGTTTTTTTTTTTATATGATTTTTATATCATGCTGCTCATTTGAATTTGCTGAACCATGAACTGCTAGTTTGTTGAATATAAAACAGTAAATAAATGATCAAAATCATTGTTATGATTATATTTAAATTTTATATCATGTTAGCTAGGACACTATAGATGGTATCAGAGACTTGTTTTAAAATCTGAAGCCAAGGGCCTACCTACCCACCTTATACCCTGTATGGAGAATTTTCCCAGAAGCCTAACATTGAAACATCCTTATTACATGGCAGAGAGAGAGTAGAACCTACATCTGATGGTTTGCAAACAACCTGCTTGAATTGAGTTTTCACAAGACTCAACTTGTACAATTTTCTAGATACAGGTACCATAGTTCTTCAATTGACTTGCAGCTTGAGCTCGGTATATGGGTGCTAAGATTAAAGTATACTGATCTAGGGAATTGTAAGTGTCAAAAAATACCACGAATTGAAAAGCAAGAATATTAATACTACGTGCATTGCTTCCTCTTACTTCCCAACATAAGTCCAGAATTCAAATGATAAGAAATCTCTACCATAAATTATGGTTAGAGAGTGTAGACAAGTTGAAAGTAAGATAAATTAGCTAATAAATCACTAAGATTTCCAACCAATAGGATTTCTAAAGTTTGGTTTATGTGTCATAAATAACTTACAGTTATACAAAAAAAGAATACTATTTTAATATTTCCGTGTTAGAATTTAAACTCGTAAAATCTTGAATTGAATGTTCATCCATGAGCCATTTATAATGTATCTTTAGAATTCAAAAACCCTATTGGCTAAAGTCAAGTAAAAAGGATATCATTTAACCTGCATGAAAAAAACATGTAATGCATATTAAAAGCCCGGTTTTCAAAAGATCATGTTAGAAACTTAAGGGTTCACTATAATAATTAAAATTTTAGGACTTACGGTTCAAATTTCAACTTTCAGGAAGAAAAAGTAAGAAATTTGGAAACCCTAGCATTGAAAAGTGTCCATAATTGATGTTAAGAGTAAAAAAAAAGTTTAGCCCGCAGGTTATTTACCAAAGAAAACTCCATTTAAACCTTAAGAACTAGTCCGAATACCAAAGAAAACAAGTGTCGAGGCTTATATCTACAAGTGCGACAAGGTGAAAGCCCACATGTTATCACTGCACTACGCGTCTCCACCAGAATAATGAAAAAGAAAAAAATGAAAAAAAAATATGGTCTCCACCAAAATTGAACCGAGACCTCTCCACCAAACTCAACTCTTTCACAAAGGCTCCAATACCATTTTTATGTCACCCCGAGTTTCGAATCAGAAACCTCACCTGTGTGTGGTACGCTACTATCAGAAAACACCCATACAATAAGGATGTTGTCAATGAAACTTCCATGGTTAATCTCTACCTCCCATGAATCATATAATCATTTTAAAGGGATTACCTAGGATTACGAAGGCATTGTAGGAGATGATGGATGAATAACAAATAATAAAAGAAAATAAGCATTCCATTATTGGAGCAGTCACTCATAAGCTATTCTGCATCTTGTTAAAAAGGAGTCAAAACTATTAAACCTGAGAATGAACACAGAAAACTCTTCCATAAGCATAGCACCTGTGTAAAGGCCTATGGGTCTAGTGGTATTCTCCCCTTGGTATAGCGGAATAACGCTAACAACACCAATCCAAACCCTAACTATTTCATAAAATTCCATGATTCAATACCAAACATACAAGCCAAGCCAACAACTAGAGGAATGCTCCAATAGGCCATATTTACACATAGCCAAGCACATAGCCGTAGGCCTAGCCCTGAGTTGAATAAAAAAAAAGAAGATAAAATGAGTTTATAAATAAAATAAAATAAAATTGGGTTATAACTCACCGCGACCAATGTCCAATTTGGAAGTTGAGCCAACTATCATATCAACCAAACACAGCCCCTAAACCAAGTACCACTTACAGAAGACAGTGCACCAGGTATCATACAACACATACCAAGGACTGAGATCCAATCTACAAGTAGTTGTTTCGACAGAGAGTCAACAATGGAGCAATTGTTTTTCACTACAAGTAATGGGGGATCCGAGGATTGGAACCCACGACCTCCACAAAACCGATCGCCTGTATATTACACAATAAACAACTTCATTACTATTACAAGATGATGGAGGAGGAATTGAAAGAGATCACCAAGGAATGGTCAATGAACCTCCTCATTCCAGCAGACCCTACGGAGATGCCCAACATCAATAGCCCAAAAATTGCACAGGATACACCCAGACCTAGCAAAAAAAAAAAGACTGACGAAGTACAAGGTTTAAGCAGTGCCTCAGTGAAGAATATTTCCATGTCACCAGAGAAAGGAGGTGATGGCGAAGAGATAGATGGAACAGAAGCTGAATAGAGGAAAGGAAAAGTAACATCACCTAGAGATGAGGAGGACCCCTCTAAGAAAATGAAGGTTTCCCCCCCAAAACCTTCCTCCCGGAAGAGATCAAAATCCCCCATAACTAAGATGCAAACGATCCTCACCTTTGATGATTTCAATTTCATTATAGAAGGTTTGAATGATGCTTCACTGGAGATAGCATAGAAGTAAGAAGATAAATAGGAGGAGATGTACAATACAATTGAGGTCGAGCTCGAAGGGGTGCAGTAGGCACTACAGTCAATCCACGCAGTCTCCACTGCACCTCTGTCATTAGGAACACCAGAACTAGGATATGAACCAACTCAAATCCATCGATTCAATGATACATTTGAAGCTCGTCTTCGATGAGAACAAGAGGAAACAACACAAGCCACCCAGGCTTTCACACATCTACAAGGAGTACTTGTAGAACAACGTAGTGCTGAAGAACAAGAAAATCTTTCTCTCCAAGTGAAGTTTGATGAAGAAAAGGAACACCTACAATAATAAAAGGAACATTTGCTCGCAGAGCAACTTGAAATGAAGGAAGCGATCAACAGAGAACTTAGTAGAACTAGAGCAGGTTAGCACCGTAGCAGAACAATGCATGGAAGGAACTGTGAAAGATGTAGTCATTCAAGAGTTTGTTGAACAAGATCTTATAACACAATAGCAAGTCGAAGTAGTTCGAGCCAATCTCAAAGCATTTGAAGAAGAACTTCCTGCATCAGAGTGACTTGGGACAAGTCATAGGTGAGTGTTGGGGGCCTGTTGGCCGTTGACCAAGTTTTGAGGGATCTGGTCAAGTTTGACCTATTTTGGGACTTCGACAGCCTTTTGAACGAGGAGTGCAAGATGAAGCGGATATCACGGGATCTTGGCCCCTTTTTGGGTCCTTTTTGGGATTTGGGAATATGTGATGGGCATGGGATATTGGCCCATGGGTTTACCCATGTTTAGGCCTATTTTGTAATGTATAAATAGATGTTTAGGCTATGTATGAAAGAAAAAAGGAATCTGTGTGATGGAAGGATGATAAGCTAAGTGTTAAGTGCAAGTAGGGTTTGAAAACTCTTTGTGCATACTGTGAGAGGATTGCAGAGCTAGGTGAAAATGATTGTAGCAAGACTGTGGAGGGATTTTTGCTATAACACAAGGAAGAAGGATCTAGTGAGCTACACAGATCTTCTGTACTATACAGAGTAGGGTTTTGAGGCTCTGTGCATGTAACCTACTGACAAAGCTAATAAAGAAGAAGAGTTGGTGGACGTAGCCCTAGGGTGGGGGTGAACCAGGTAAATACTATGTTATTCTGCTCTGTGCGATGTTCTGATGCATTTATGTGTTATTTTCTAAGTGCTTTGAGATGATTAGATAGATCTTCTTATGCTTAGTGCTAATTATATGTAAGAATGTGAGATCTGACCTATATGAATGTGCTTAGTGATTGATCTTATAGATCTGATCCATTTACCTATACTGAGTGCATAAATACATTAGATCAGTTTGAGTGATGCGATGCTCTGTTATATCTGCACAATAGATATTGGTTGAATATTATGAACTATTGATGCTAAGTGCTCTGTTACTTATTACAATCACATATCTGTGTCCTAGCTAAGGTTGCAGATATCTGAGTCCTGCAACCACCCCTGCCTCTACCTCGGGTGAGACTTCATCTGCTTCGCAGGTGTTGTCGAAAGGGCTAATAGTTAGGGTTTTGTTGGTGCATTGTTGTAGCATTGAACCCTGAGTCTTCCCTTGTGCCAATAGGGGGATGGAAATCTTATTATGGGCTTGAAAACAATTGTAAATTAGTTGATATTTGGAGTTGGGATAAGAAGAAGCTCCTCTTTGAGACTCTTGTTACACCTGTTATTCTTTATGGATGTGAAGTCTGAGGTTGTAGTATCTCTCGTGAATCCTGGAGAAAGATATAGAAAATACAAGAGAATTTTATAACCTATAATCTCAAAATTAAGGGAAATATTCCCTATCCCATCCTCTTCTTAGAAACAAGTATCTCCCCCATTGAGAGCATGGCTATGACTAGATACCTAATGTAAAAGAACAATTTAAAAAATATGGAAGACAAGAGGATTCCTAAAATTTCTTCAAAATCAAGTCATAAGAACCATCGACTCAATTGAGGATGGCATAAAGATGCCCGGTCTTGGCTAAACTATTGGGGAATCATGGAAGACACCATTGTGTAGAATAAAGATACTATTAAAAAAATCGTCAAATCAAAATTTAAGGAGAAAATGCTGTGTGATAAAGAGTTAGAGGAAAAAATAAAATTAAGGTATTATAAGGATGTAAGCAACCCTAATCTAGAAGATCAAAATTATTTGTCTGTTTTTCCAAGTGTAAAGAAAAAAATAAGCATTTCTAAGATAAGAACAAATTCTCACGAGCTCCATAGTGAAACTGGGTGTTGGTCAATTCCTAAAATGCCATGGGATGAAAGAGCGTGTCACCTTTGTGACACTAAGAAGGTTGAATATGAAAATCACTTTCTCTTAGATTGTCCAGCCTATACCCATATTAGATCTCAATTTCAAAATATTTGTCACACTACCAACCTTCCTAACCTCTTAACCCAACAAAAGTATGGTGATCTTGGAAAGCTTCTCTTAATGATTTTCGAGCATAGAAACAAAATACTAAAGAATCACAAGTAATCACTTACCCTCCTAAGGTCCGATAGACCAATTCGGTCTTAGTGGACGTTAATCATCATCATCATCATATATATAAACTTAAAAAAGAAAATTTAATGTCAAATATTAAAAAAGAAAATAATTTAAAAAACACACATTATATAATTTGAAAACACTAAAATAAAATGTTAAAAAAAAACAAAAAACTTATATACAAATTTCACTTTAAAAATAAATTATATATAAAAAAAGGGAAAAATTTAAAAACAATTTAATTAAAACAAAATTATATATATATATTTTTAAAAGCAATTTGTTAAAAATGAATAAAGAGGGTGTGGGGGAGATTTTGGGAATTTTCCATCC
>JASDQU010099845.1:78301-90132 GCA_032191745.1 Picea mariana
TATATATATATATATATATATATTTATTTTATTTATTTATTTAATTTATTTTTTGTTTAATTTTAATTAAATTTTTATGTTTTTAATTTTAATTTTAATTTTTGTTTAATTTTATTTTGATTTTTATATTAAAATTGGTTTTGACTTTTTTTCAACTTTTGTTTTTTATTTTATTGATGATGATGATGATTAACGGCCACTAAGACCTAATTGGTCTATCGGATCTTAAAAGGGTAAGTGATTACCCGTGATTCTTTAGAATTTTGTTTCTATGCTCGAAAAGAATTAAGAGAAGCTTTCCAAGATCACCATACTTTTGTTGAGTTAAGTGGATAGGAAGGTTGGTAGTGTGATCAATATTTTGAAAATGAGATCAAATATGGGTATAGGGTGGACAATTTAAGAGAAAGTGTTTTTCATATTCAACCTTCTTAGTGTCACAAAGGTGACACACTCTTTCATCCCATGGCGTTTTAGGAATTGACCAACGCCCAGTTTCACTATGGAGCTCGTGAGAATTTGTTCTTATGTTAGCAATGCTTATTTTTTTCTTTACACTTGGCAAAATAGATAGATAATTTTGATCTTCTAGATTAGGGTTGATTACATCTTTATAATACCTTAATTTTATTTTTTCCTCTAACTCTTTATCACACCACATTTTTCCCTTAAATTTTGATTTGATGTTTTTTAATAGTATCTTTATTCTGCAAAATGGTTTCTTCCATGATTCCCCAATAGTTTAGCCAAGACCGTGTGTCTTTATGCCATCCTTGCTTGAGTCGATTGTGGTTATGACTTGATTTTGAGGCAATTTTGTGTAGCCTCTTGTCTTCCATGTTGTTTAACTTGTTCTTATACATTAGGTATTTAAATTTTTTGGGGGGTTTATTTTAAATTTTAAAATATTTTTTGTTTTTCAATTTTTTATTTTTTTATTTTTTTAATGATATATATATATATATATATAATAGTTTTTGGAAGAAAATTTTAAACTTTTTTATTTTTTAGTTAATTTTCATTTTATCTTGTTTTTTAATTTATTTTTTTTTAAATTGGGTTTTGAGTACAATTTTTGAAATGTTTTTTTTTTTTTCGTTGAAAAAAAATAATTTTTGCGAAGATTTTATCTTTTCTATTTATTTATTTTTTAATGTAAATTAAAAAAAAAATTGTATATAAATTTTCAAGTGACCATTTGTGGTCCAATTTTCTATTGTTTATTTGTGTAGGGATATGTTGTTAATGCCACAATTTCAATTATGTCATAAATAGATATAATTTTAATGTTAAAAAAAAAAAACATTTTGCTTTTGGTAGCATCACGTTTTTATTTAGGTGTTGATTTTAAGCTTTTTCTCAGCATCTATATGAGTTTTTAAGGTCATGCTTGAAAATGTTGTAATTTTAACCCAGGCTAGAAAAAATGGTGCTACCAGTAGCACCACTTTTTGATTCAGGGGTTGATTTTCATRTTTTTTATTAAAAAATATGGGTTTTAAGGGATAGAGTTCTCGTTTTGAGGTCACGGTTCTCGTTAAGTCGGTAACCTTATTTTGGCTCAGCAAGGAATGAGACATCCGTGTCAGCTAGTAATGTCTCTTACAGTATGGCATCAAACCCTTCAAAGACGAGGTATTGTGTGATGTTTTCCCTCTTGAAGTTTGTGATGTTATTTTAGGAAAACCATATATGTGGAAGTGTCATGATGTTTATGAATCTAATCCCCGTAGTGTCATTATTACTTTTGGAGGTCAACTCTATAGGGTACTAGAGGCAGTCCCAATTATTGTGATCTCTTTAATCTCCGCCAATCAGTGAAGAAAGGTGGTCTCTTAGACCGAGAGATTTGTCCTCTAAATATGGTATGGTCGAAAGGTGAACGGAAGGTCACTGCAACCACCAAAACCTCTACACGAGGTCTCTCTACACAACAACAACAGGTGTAAAAGATAGTAGAAGATAAAAAAGACATCTTTGCATCACCTAGTGGGGTTCCTTACACTATCAAGTGAAGCACTCTATTGATTTGGCACCTAGTGCTCCTCTACCTAATGATCTTGTATACAGGTGTTTTGTTATGAAGAATGAAGAAATAAAATGCTATATCCAAGAGATAGTTTTGAAGGGCCACATCAGACCAAGATCCTCACCTTGCAAGATCTTAATTATTCTAGTATAAAATAAGGACAAGACATGGAATGTTCCTATTGATTATAGATCTCTAAACAAGATCATAGTCAAGAAATAGTACCCAATTCCCTAGATTAATTATCTTGTTGATCATCTCAAGGGTGTCAATTTGTTTAGAAAGATTGATATGAGGTTATGCTACAACCAGGTGTCGATTGAGAAAATGAATGTATGCAAGACATTGTTCAAGTCTAAACAAGGTCACTTCAAGTGGTTGTTCATGACTTTAGACTTGACTAATGCCCCCACCACATTCATGCAGATGATGCATGATTTATTTAGGCCATTCAAAAAATCATTTGTGGTTGTATATCTGGATGTCATCCTCATATTTAGAAAAATGTGGAAGGAACTTTTGAAGCACATTCAACATGTCCTAGGAACCCTGTGATAGTGCAAGTTATATGCTAAATTGGAGAAGTGTTCCTTCAACATACAAAGAATCTAATATTTGGGATACATCGTGGATGATCATGGTGTGCATGTGGATCCAACCAAGATCCAAGTCATCCATGATTGGCCAGCCCTGAAGACACTGATCGAGTTCCACAACTTCTCGGGTCTTACCAAATTCTACCGCAATTTTGTGTTAGGGTTCTCTCATATCGCTTGGGACCTAAGCTCGTTGACCAAGGGTGGAGAAAAGGTCAAGTTTGTTTGGGTTGTGTAACAATAGAATGCATTCAAGGATTTCAAATTCCTCCTCTTCTCAACACCAATCCTTATTCTACCATACTTGCAACAACCATTTGAGATTGAGACAAATGCTTTAGATTATGTTATCGGTGTAGTCCTTAGTCATCATGGGAATTTGGTGTCCTATCATAGTGAAACATTGTCTGATGTTCTTCACAGATACCCCACCTATGACAAAGATATGTACTCCATTGTGAAAGCATGTCGATAGTGGAAGCATTATATTCTATGGAAGTAAACGATCATCCACATTGATCATAGGCCTATGTAATTCATGAAGACACAAGGAAATTTGTACAATGACCACCATCATAAGTGGTCCATGTACCTACAAAAATTCCACTTGAAAATAAAGTATGAGAAGGGAAACACCAACCATTTTGTAGACTACCTTATTCAAACCCTGGTTGTGGCACTAACCATAGTTCTTAACTCTTGTGGGCATGAGACCTCCGGTCGGACACACTTATACAACAATGTCTCTAACTTTTATTTTACCTATCAGACATTGATTGAAAGAAAACCAGTTCTTAAATTTCATCTCTAGGATGGACTTCTATGCCATCTGATCCATCTTTGTGTTCCTTCAAGTGAGCATGAAAAGATGATTTTGGAAGCTCGGTATAGTTGGGTAGCAGGACACTTTGGTGTGGAAAAAATAATGGAAATACAGCAAAATCATTTTTATTGGCCAAAGAATCGACAAGATGTCCACAAGTAAATCATATCCTACACTTCCTGCTCCATTTCCAAACCCACCATCAATCATTAGGGGCTATACACCCCTATTCATACTCTTGATAGGCCTTGGGATTCCATTTCCATGGATTACATGTCTGGTCTACCTTCCACCAAGCATGGGAATGACTGTGTATTCATGGTCGTTGATGGATTCTCTAAGATAGTAGTTTTGGCACATTGCAAGAAGAGTATCACAGTCGTGGTCACTACTAAGATATTATTTGAACATGATTGGGTTCATTTTGGGCTCCCATGTACCATTATTTTAGACTAAGACAATAGCTTCCAAAGTACTTTTTGGTCCAGTCTTTGGTCACTAATGGACACAAAGCTGAACAAATTGATTGCCTTCCACTCACATACTAATGGAAAAATAGAGGTAGTTAATAATATGATTGTTCATATCTCAAGGATGTACAATTCCAAACATCCAAGAACATGCTATGATAAACTTCATTATGTTTAGCATAGCTACAATAGAGGTCTCCACATCTCTATTGGCCACAACCCTTTTCAAGTGTGCCTAGGGCTCCAACCATTGGCCCCCATTGATGTAGATCTTCCCATTACAACTACATAGGAAGATTCCTCCCATGCTCAAACCGAGGTTCACCGAGCAAACAATTTTTATGAACAAACACAACACATCCAACAACAAGTTCATGATTTTGCAGAAATCCAATGCCAAGTACAAGCAACACCACGGTCAACATTGGGTACCACACAATTTTCAGGTAGGAGATAAGGTATGATTGCATTTGCAGAAAGAGCTCCTCACAAGACCCCATCGAACGTTTCTCCCAGTCCAATACGGGGCTTACACCATCACCAAGGTTGTGGGTGAGAATTATTTTGAATTAACTATTCTCCCTTTCCTTCGCTTGCACCCCGTATTTAATGTGGAACTATTTCGACCATATTTTTTACCTCTCTCGAACACTTCAGATGTGGATGAGCACTTGTCCTATATAAAACTCAATCCTTACTGCATTGAACATGTGACAGTTGATTAGATCATGGATAGTTAGATGAAGGGCACCCATCAACAGAACATCCAACTCTATTGGGTCTTCAAAGCAAGGCAACTTCTTCACCAAGGAAAGTGGCTCACTAGGAGTTAGTTTCAACAAAATTTTCCCCATCTAATGGAGGAAATCTATGCAATGGGGACCATTAATTATTCCTAAGGGGAAAGGACTAATCTAGTTGACACTAGTTCCCACCCACATGTTCCACTAATTCATAATGGTTCCACATCTTGGCATTTTTTCTACTGTTTTTTGGGTCCCAAACTTCTGAGGCCATTTTGAGGCCCTAAATGAAATTGTTTTGGTGCGGTAGTGCCTAGCATGTAGTTGAAAACATATGCTAGGTTAAACAAAATTTGTACTTCTCAACTAGACCTTTCCAATTAGTTACTGAGTGTCCCAAACATAGATTATATGCAAAATTTGCACCCTAGGGAAGTTGCCATATCAACTAACCACATCGGGTCCCACAAACCTTTTGACATTTCATCTTCTAGGGTTAGGGTTTTTGATGTATAAGGTTTTCTCATTGATTCTTTATGTTAAAAGTCCTTTTTGGCCTATTTATAATAAACTTCTCTTGAATGAGCATAGTTAACACATATCTCTCTTCAAGGATAAGCTACCACCATTATAGATAGCTTGTGTGCTTTGTATTTTATAGTTTTTTGTATTACAAGATGTCATTAATAGAATCTAATTTTAATTGTATTATTTTGTTTCTCATAATATCTCTATGTTTCCTTGTTATGTCTCTTCCTTCATTTTGTTCTCAATATAATCTAGATCAGAAGAAAAAAAATCGACAGCAAGGACTCCACAAAAAAATGGAGTTGTAGAAAGGAAGAACATAATTGTACAAGAAATGGCTAGAACAATGTTGAATGAATCCAAACTACCAGACACCTTTTGCAGAGAATCAATCAACACATTATTGTACATTTTGAATAGAGAACAAACTAGAGTGAATGAAAACAAGACACCTTATGAATTATGGAAAGGTAGACCAATTACAATCAAATACTTCAAAGTATTTGGAATCAAGTGTTATATAAAGAGAAATGAAGATAATTTAGGATCTCTTGTGTCACTTGGTGTTTCTTTAACAAGGTCTAGAATTCAGATTTGCTCCTCCATGAGAGAACCCTCGTCTGACACCTACAAAGAACTCATGTCAATAACATCTGAAGGATCACTAATATAATTTCTCAAAACAGATACATGAAATACATCGTGCATACATGTAACAACCCTAGTTAAATAACTAATTGTCAAAGTTAAATATTTTTTTAAGGTTTATTAAGTTTAATTAATTAAATAATTAATTGTCCTAATGTATATTAATTAATTAATTATTGTTTAATGTATATTAATTAATCGATCAATTAATTAATTAACTCATTAAATATTTGGGGAATGAATTAAAGTTTAATAAATTAAAAAAAAGAAAAAAACTTAACGTATTGAAGGATGGTTGGCATTGAATGGAGGGATAAGGTGGTTGGCATTGAATGGAGAGATAAGGTGGGGAGAGGTGGTGAATGGACGGGGGGAATATGAGGGGGAAAATACATTCGAGAGGGGAACTTTTGATTTTGGGGGCAGGGAGAATTTTTGGGAGATTAGGAGATTGTATTGGAGCATTTTCCAGGGGAGGGATTGGAAAACTGTATTTTTGGTTTTGTCTTGAGGAATTTGTTGGACTGTTACAAGGGAGCATCGGTTGCTGGGATTTTTGGGCTCGGGGTCCAGGAATCCTTACGGAATCCTGGAGCTAGGGAGATGGATAGGCTCTGTTCCTAGCTGGTTGGGAGGAAAGATTCGGTTTTGGGCAGGGTTTGGGTAGAGCATCTTGGTCAGAGTTTGGGTAGAGCAGCTTGGACAGACAGAGTAGGAAACAACATCACTTGAGAGGTATTTATGTTCATTATTATTGCATGTCATTATCGTTATGATGGTTCTTTATTTTACTATGCTGTATATGTTGAAAGTAAGCTAAATTAGCTAAATTAGCTAATAAATCACTAAGATTTCCAACCAATAGGATTTCTAAAGTTTGGTTTATGTGTCATAAACAACTTACAGTTATACAAAAAAATAAAATACTATTTTAATATTTTTGTGTTAGAATTTAAACTCGTAAAATCTTGAATTGAATGTTCAGCCATGAGCCATTTATAATGTATCTTTAGAATTCAAAAACCCTATTGGTTGAAGTCAAGTAACAAGGATATCATTTCACCTGCATGAAAAAAACATGTAAGGCATATTAAAAGCCCAGTTTTCAAAAGATCATGTTAGAAACTTAAGGGTTCACTATTATAATTAAAATTTCAGGACTTACGGTTCAAATTTCAACTTTGAAGGAGAAAAAGTAAGAAATTTGGAAACCCTAGCATTGAAAAGTGTCCATAATTGAGGTTAAGAATAAAAAAAAAGTTTAGCCCGCGGGTTATTTACCAAAGTAAACTCCATTTAAAACTTAATACCTAGTCTGAATACCAAAGCAAACAAGTGTCGAGGCTTATATATACAACTCCGACAAGGTGAAAGCCCACGTGTTATCACTGCACTACGCGTCTCCACCAGAATAATGAAAAAAAGATATGGTCTCCACCAGAATTGCAATGAGACCTCTCCACCAAACTCAACGCTTTTACAAAGGCTCCAATACCATTGTTATGTCTCCCCGAGTTTCGAATCAGAAACCTCACCTGTGTGTGGTAAGCTACTATTAGAAAACACCCATACAATAAGGATGTTGTCAACAAAACTTCCATGGTTAATCTCTGCCTCCCATGAATCATATAATCATTTTAAAGGGATTACCTAGGATTACGAAGGCATTGGAGGAGATGATGGATGAATAACAAATAATAAAAGCAAAGAAGCATTCCATTATTGGAGCAGTCACTCATAAGCTATTCTGCATCTTGTTAAAAAGAGTCAAAACTATTAAACCTGAGAATGAACGCAGAAAAATTTTCCATAAGCATAGCACCTATGTAAAGGCCTGTGGGTCCAGTGGTATTCTCCCCTTGGTATAGCGTAATAACACTAACAACACCAATCCAAACCCTAACTATTTCATAAAATTCCACGATTCAATACCAAACATACAAGCCAATCCAACGACTAGAGGAATTCTCCAACAGGCCATATTTATGCATAGCCAAGTACATAGCCGTAGGCCCAGCCCTGAGTTGAATAAAAAAAAAGAAGATAAAATGAGTTTATAAATTAAAAAAAAAAAATTGGGTTATAACTCATCGCGACCAATGTTCAATTTGGAAGCTGAGCCAACTATCATATCAACCAAACACAGCCCCCGAACCAAGTACCACTTACGGAAGGTAGTGCACCAGGTATCATACAACACATACCAAGGACTGAGATCCAATCTACAAGTAGTTGTTTCGACAGGGAGTCAACAATGGAGCAATTGTTTTTCACTACAAGTAATGGGGGATCCGCAGATTGGAACCCACGACCTCCACAAAACCGCTCGCTTGTATATTACACAATAAACAACTTCATTCCTATTACAAGATGACGAAGGAGGACTTGGAAGAGATCACCAAGGAATGGTCGACGAACCTCCTCATTCCATCAAACCCTATGGATATGCCCAACATCAATAGCCCAAAAACTGCGTAGGATACACCCAGACCTAGCAAAAAAAAAAGACTGACGAAGTACAAGATTTAAGCAGTGCCTCAGTGAAGACTCCTTCCATGTCACTAGAGCAAGGAGGTGATGGCGAAGAGATAGATGGCACAGAATCTGAGCAAAGGAAAGGTAAAGTAACACCGCCTAGAGACAAGGAGGACCCCTCTAAGAAAATGAAGGTTTCCCCCCCAAAACCTTCCTCCCGAAAGAGATCAAAAGCCCCCATAACTAAGATGCAGATGATCCTCACCTTTGATGATTTCAATTTCATTATATAAGCTCTAAATGATGCTTCACTGGAGATAGCAGAGAAGTAAGAAGATAAACAGGAGGAGATGTACAATACAATTGAGGTCGAGCTCCAAGGGGTGCAGTAGGCACTACAGTCAATCCACACAGTCTCCACTGCACCTCTGTCATTAAGAACACCAGAACTAGGATATGAACCAACTCAACTCCATCGATTCAATGATAAATTTGAAGCTCGTCTTCGACGAGCACAAGAGGAAACAACACAAGCCACCTAGGCTTTCACACAACTACAAGGAGTACTTGTAGAACAACGTAGTGCTACAGAACAAGAAAATCTTTCTTTCCAAGTGAATTTTGATGAAGAAAAGGAACACCTACAATAAGGAAAGGAACATTTTCTCGCAGAGCAACTTGAAATGAAGGAAGCGATCAACAAAGAACTTCTCTCTGTGACAATCATAGAAGTAAAGACAGAGGATCAAGTCAAAAGGAAAGTAGTGCAACTTGAAGAATTGATCCAGCAGCTACAACAGTGCATCAGAGACCTAGAACTACGCACTATGCCTGAGACCCCATAGGAGGTAAAGGACCAAAGAGAAGCAACTACAAGGAGTGCAGTTGAAAGGATAAAGTCCCTTACCTTAGAATGTAAGAAATTCACTGATCGCAGTGCTCAGGCATATGAAAAACTCACCGAGAACCCAGAGTTATAGGCACTAGATTCGCAGCTTTAGGAAGCAAAGCAGCATGTAGAAACACTACAGGCACAACTGAAAACCCTGACAGTTGTGGATAGAATGAAGAGATCTCAAGAGAAACGAACCACCTAGTAGCAGATACATGCTATCCAAAGAAGAGTTATGGAAGTAACTCAGAGACTATGACCTGTACAAGACAAGGATTACCAATTGTTCCTAGAGGTCAAGAGCCAAGGAGAAGAACTAGAGCAGGTTAGCATCATAGCATAACAACGCGTGGAAGGACCTGTGAATGATGCAATCATTCAAGAGTTTGTTCAACAAGATATTATAGCACAACAATAAGTTGAAGAAGTTTGAGCCAAGCTCGAAGCATTTGAAGAAGAAATTCTTGCATCAGAGTGACTCGGGACAAGTCATAGGTGAGTGTTGGGGGCCTGTTGGCCCTTGACCAAGTTTTGAGGGATATGGTCAAGTTTGACCTATTTTGGGACTTTGACAGCCTTTTGAACGAGGAGCGCAAGATGAAGCAGATATCATGGTATCTCGGCCCCTTTTTGGGTCCTTTTTGGGATTTGGGAATATGTGATGGGCATGGGATGTTGGCCCATGGGTTTACCCATGTTTAGGCCTATTTTGTAATGTATAAATAGATGTCTAGGCTATGTAAGAAAGAAAAAAGGAATCTATGTGATGGAAGGATGATAAGCTAAGTGTTAAGTGCAAGTAGGGTTTGAAAACTCTTTGTGCATACTATGAGAGGATTGCAGAGCTAGGTGCAAATGATTGTAGCAAGACTGTGGAGGGATTTTTGCTGTAACACAAGGAAGAAGGATCTAGCGAGCTACATATATCTTCTGTCCTATACGGAGTAGGGCTTTGAGGCTCTGTACATGTAACCTATTGACGAAGCTAATAAGAAGAAGAGTTGGTGGACGTAGCCCTAGGGTGGGTGTGAACCATGTAAATACTGTGTTATTCTGCTCTGTGCGATGTTCTGATGAATTTATGTGTTATTTTCTAAGTTCTTTGAGATGATTAGATAGATATTCTTATGCTTAGTGCTAATGATATGTAAGAATGTGAGATCTGACCTATATGAATGTGCTTAGTGATTGATCTTCTAGATCTGATCCATTTACCTATACTAAGTGCTTAAATACATTAGATCAGTTTGAGTGATGCGATGCTCTGTTATATCTGCACAATAGATATTGGTTGAATATTATAAATTGTTGATGTTAAGTGCTCTGTTAATTATTACAATCACATATCTGTGTCCCAGCTAAGGTTGCAGATATCTGAGTCCTGCAACCACCCCTGCCTCTACCTCGGGTGAGACTTCATCTACTTCGCATGTGTTTTTAAAAGGGCCAATAGTTAGGGTTTTTTTGGTGTGTTGTTGTAGCATTGAACCCTGGGTCTGCCCCTGTGCCAATAGGGGGATGGAAAGCTTATTATGGGCTTGAAAACAATTGTAAATCAGTTGATATTTGGAGTTGGGATAAGAATAAGATCCTCTTTGAGACTCTTGTTACACCTGTTATTCTTTATGGATGTGAAGTCTGAGGTTGTAGTATATCTCGTGAATCCTGGAGAAAGATAGAGAAAATACAAGAGAATTTTATAACCTATAATCTCGAAATTAAGGGAAATATGCCCTATCCCATCCTCTTCTTAGAAAAAAGTATCTCCCCCATTGAGAGCATGGCTATGACTAGATACCTAATGTAAAAGAACAAGTTAAACAATATGGAAGACAAGAGGATTCCTAAAATTTCTTCAAAATCGAGTCATAAGAACCATCGACTCAAGTGAGGATGGCATAAAGATGCCCGGTCTTGGCTAAACTATTGGGGAATCATGGAAGACACCGTTGTGTAGAATAAAGATACTATTAAAAAAAACGTCAAATCAAAATTTAAGGAGAAAATGTTGTGTGATAAAGAGTTAGCGGAAAAATTAAAATTAAGGTATTATAAGGATGTAAGCAACCCTAATCTAGAAGATCAAAATTATCTGTCTGTTTTGCCAAGTGTAAAGAAAAAAATAAGCATTTCTAAGATAAGAACAAATTCTCACGAGCTCCATAGTGAAACTGGGTGTTGGTCAATTCCTAAAATGCCATGGGATGAAAGAGCGTGTCACCTTTGTGACACTAAGAAGGTTGAATATGAAAATCACTTTCTCTTAGATTTTCCAGCCTATACCCATATTAGATCTCAATTTCAAAATATTTGTCACACTACCAACCTTCCTAACCTCTTAACCCAACAAAAGTATGGTGATCTTGGAAAGCTTATCTTAATGCTTTTCGAGCACAGAAACAAAATACTAAAGAATCACAAGTAATCACTTACCCTCTTAAGGTCCGATAGACCAATTCGGTTTTAGTGGACATTAATCATCATCATCATCATATATCTAAACTTAAAAAAGAAAATTTAATGTCAAATATTAAAAAAGAAAATACTTTAAAAAACACACATTATATAATTTGAAAACACTAAAAAAAAATGTTAAAAAAAAAAAAAAACTTATATACAAATTTCAC
>JASDQU010099845.1:90182-118665 GCA_032191745.1 Picea mariana
TGAAGGATGGTTGGCATTGAATGGAGGGATAAGGTGGTTGGAATTGAATGGAGAAATAAGTGGGGGAGAGGCAGTGAATGGACGGGGGGAATATGAGGGGGAAAATACATTCGAGAGGGGAACTTTTGATTTTGGGGGCAGGGAGAATTTTTGGGAGATTAGGAGATTGTATTGGAGCATTTTCCAGGGGAGGGATTGGAAAACTGTATTGTTGGTTTTGGCTTGAGGAATTTGTTGGACTATTACAAGGGAGCATCGGTTGCTGGGAGTTTTGGGCTCGGAGTCCAGGAATCCTTACAGAATCCTAGAGCTAGGGAGCTAGATAGGCTCTGTTCCTATATGGTTGGGAGGAAAGATTTGGTTTTGGGCAGGGTTTGGGTAGAGCAGCTTGGTCAGAGTTTGGGCATAGCATCTTGGACAGACAGAGTAGGAAACGACATCACTTGAGAGGTATTTATGTTCATTATTATTGCATGTCATTATCGTTATGATGGTTCATTATTTTACTATGCTGTGTTGGTTTTTTTTTATATGATTTTTATATCATGCTACTCATTTGAATTTGTTGAACCATGAATTGCTAGTTTGTTAGTTTGTTGAATATAAAGCAGTAAAGAAATTATCAAAATCAATGTTATGATTATATTTAAATTTTAGATCATGTTAGCTAGGACACTACACATGGTATCAGAGATCTGGTTTAAAATATGGAGCCAAGGGCCTACCTACCCACCTTATCCCCTGTATGGAGAATTTTCCCAGAAGCCTAACATTGAAACATCCTTATTACATGGTAGAGAGAGAGTAGAACCTACATCTGATGGTTTGCAAACAGCCTGCTTGCATTCAGTTTTCACAAGACTCAACTTGTACAATTTTCTAGATATAGGTACCATAGTTCCTCAATTGACTTACAGCTTGAGCTCAATATATGGGTGCTAAGATTAAAGTATACTGATCTGGGGAATTGTAAGCATCAAAAAATACCCCGAATTGAAAAGCAATAATATTAATACTACATGCATTGCTTCCTCTTACTTCCCAACATAAGTCCAGAATTCAAATGATAAGAAATCTCTACCATAAATTATGGTTAGAGAGTGTAGACAAGTTGAAAGTAAGCTAAATTAGCTAATATATCACTAAGATTTCCAACCAATAGGATTTCTGAAGTTTGGTTTATGTATCATAAACAACTTACAGTTATACAAAAAAAAGAATACTATTTTAATATTTCTGTGTTAGAATTTAAACTCATAAAATCTTGAATTGAATGCTCAGCCGTGAGCCATTTATAATGTATCTTTAGAATTCAAAGACCATATTGGCCGAAGTCAAGTAAAAAGGATATCATTTCACTTGCATGAAAAAAACATGTAAGGCATATTAAAAGCCCGGTTTTCAAAAGATCATGTTAGAAACTTAAGGGTTCACTATTATAATTAAAATTTCAGGACTTACGGTTCAAATTTCAACTTTCAAGGAGAAAAAGTAAGAAATTTGGAAACCCTAGCATTGAAAAATGTCCATAATTGAGGTTAAGAGTAAAAAAAAAATTTAGCCCACAGGTTATTTACCAAAGCAAACTCCATTTAAACCTTAAGACCTAGTCCAAATACCAAAGCAAACAAGTGTCGAGGCTTATATCTACAAGTGCGACAAGGTGAAAGCCCATGTGTTATCACTGCACTACGCATCTCCACTAGAATAATGAAAAAAAAAAAATAATGAAAAAAAAATATGCTCTCCACCAAAATCGAACTAAGACCTCTCCACCAAACTCAATGCTTTCACAAAGGCTCCAATACCATTGTTATGTCTCCCCGAGTTTCGAATCAGAAACCTCACCCATGTGTGGTAAGCTACTATCAGAAAACACCCATACAATAAGGATGTTGTTAGTGAAACTTCCATGGTTAATCTCTACCTCCCATGAATCATATAATCATTTTAAAGGGATTACCTAGGATTACGAAGGCATTGGAGGAGATGATGGATGAATAACAAATAATAAAATCAAAGAAGCATTCCATTATTGGAGCAGTCACTCATAAGCTATTCCACATCTTGTTAAAAAGGAGTTAAAACTATTAAACTTGAGAATGAACACAGAAACCTCTTCCATAAGCATAGCACCTGTGTAAAGGCCTGTGGGTCCAGTGGTATTTGCCCCTTGGTATAGCGGAATAACGCTAACAACACCAATCCAAACCCTAACTATTTCATAAAATTCCATGATTCAATAGCAAACATACAAGCCAAGCCAATGACTAGAGGAATGCTCCAACATGCCATATTTACACATAGCCATAGGCCCAGCCCTGAGTTGAATAAAATAAAAAAAGATAAAATGAGTTTAGAAATAAAATAAAAAAATTGGGTTATAACTCATCGTGACCAATGTCCAATTTGGAAGCTGAGCCAACTATCATATCAACCAGACACAGCCCTAGAACCAAGTACCACTCATAGAAGGCAGTGCACCAGGTATCATACAACACATACCAAGGACCAAGATCCAATCTACAAGTAGTTGTTTCGACAGGGAGTCAACAATGGAGCAATAATTTTTCACTACAAGTAATGGGGGATCCGCAGATTGGAACGCACGACCTCCACAAAACTGCTCACCTGTATATTACACAATAAACAACTTCATTCCTATTACAATATGATGGAGGAGGACTTGGAAGAGATACCATGGAATGGTCGACAAACCTCCTCATTCCAGTAGACCCTACTGATATGCCCAACATCAATAGCCCAAAAACTGCGCAGGATACACCCAGACCTAGCAAAACAAGGAAGACTGATGAAGTACAAGATTTAAGCAGTGCCTCAGTGAAGACTCCTTCCATGTCACCAGAGAAAGGAGGTGGTGGCGAAGAGATAGGTGGCATAGAAGCTGAACAGAGGAAAGGAAAAGTAAAACTGCCTAGAGACGAGGAGGACCCCTCTAAGAAAATGAAGGTTTCCCCCCCAAAACCTTCCTCCCGGAAGAGATCAAAATCCCCCATAACTAATATGCAGACGATCCTCACCTTTGATGATTTCAATTTCATTATAGAATCTCTGGATGATGCTTTGCTAGAGATAGCAGAGAAGTAAGAAGATAAATTGGAGGAGACGTACAATACAATTGAGGTTGAGCTCCAAGGGGTGCAGTAGGCACTACAGTCAATCCGTGCAGTCTCCACTGCACCTCTGTCATTAGGAACACCAGAACTAGGATATGAACCAACTCAACTCCACCAATTCACTGATACATTTGAAGCTCATCTTCGACGAGCGCAAGAGGAAACAACACAAGCCACCCAGGCTTTCACACAACTACAAGGAGTTCTTGTAGAAAAAAGTAGTGTTGTAGAACAAGAAAATCTTTCTCTCCAAGTGAAGTTTGATGAAGAAAAGGAACAACTACAATAAGGAAAGGAACAGTTGCTCGCAGAGAAACTTGAAATGAAGGAAGCGATCAATAGAGAACTTCGCTCTGTGACAGTCATAGAAGTAAAGATATAGGATCAAGTCACAAAGAAAGTAGTGCAACTTGAAGAATTGATCCACCAGCTACAACAACGCATCGTAGTCCTAAAACTACGCATTATGCCCGAGACCCCATAGGAGGTAAAGGACCAGAGAGAAGCAACTTCCAGGAGTGCAGTTGAAAGGCTAAAGTCCCTTACCTTAGAATGTAATAAATTCACTGATCGTAGTGCCCAGACATATGAAAAACTCATCGAGAACCCAGAGTTATAGGCACTAGAGTCACAACTTCAGGAAGCGAAGCAGAATGTAGAAACACTACAGGCACAACTGAAAACCCTGACAGTTGTGGACAGAATGAAGAGATCTCAAGAGAAACGAACCGCCTAGTAGCAGATACATGCTATCCAAAGCAGAGTTATGGAAGTAACTCAAAGACTACAACCTGTACAAGACAAGGATTACCAATTGTTCCTAGAGGTTGAGAGCCAGGGAGCAGAACTAGAGCAGGTTAGCACCGCAACAGAACAACGCATGGAAGGGCCTGTGAATGATGCAATCATTCAAGAGTTTGTTGAACAAGATCTTATAGCACAACAGCAAGTCGAAGCAGTTCGAGCCAGGCCCGAAGCATTTGAAGAAGAACTTCCTGCATCAGAGTGACTCGGGACAAGTCATAGGTGAGTGTTGGGGGCTTGTTGGCCCTTGACCAAGTTTTGAGGGATCTGGTCAAGTTTGACCTATTTTGGGACTTCGACATCCTTTCGAATGAGGAGTGTAAGATGAAGCAGATATTACAAGATCTCGGCCCCTTTTTCGGTCCTTTTTGGGATTTGGGAATATGTAATGGGCATGGGATGTTGGCCCATGGGTTTACCCATGTTTAGGCCTATTTTGTAATGTATAAATAGATGTCTAGGCTATGTAAGAAAGAAATAAGGAATTTGTGTGATGGAAGGATGATAAGCTAAGTGTTAAGTGCAAGTAGGGTTTGAAAACTCTTTGTGCATACTGTGAGAGGATTGAAGAGCTAGGTGCAAATGATTGTAGCAAGACTGTGGAGGGATTCTTGATGTAACACAAGGAAGAAGGATCTAGCGAGCTATGCAGATCTTCTGTCCTATACAGAGTAGGGTTTTGAGGCTCTGTGCATGTAACCTATTGATGAAGCTAATAAATAAGAAGAGTTGGTGGATGTAGCCCTAGGGTGGGGGTGAACCACGTAAATACTGTGTTATTCTTCTCTGTGCGATGTTCTGATGCATTTGTGTGTTATTTTCTAAGTGCTTTGAGATGATTAGATAGATCTTCTTATGCTTAGTGCTAATGATATGTAAGAATGTGAGATCTAACCTATATGAATGTGCTTAGTGATTGATCTTCTAGATATGATCCATTTACCTATACTAAGTGCTTAAATACATTAGATCAGTTTGAGTGATGTGATTCTCTGTTCTATCTGCACAATAGATATTGGTTGAATATTATGAACTATTGATGCTAAGTGCTCTGTTAATTATTACAATCACATATCTGTGTCCCAGCTAAGGTTGCAGACATCTGAGTCCTACAACCACCCCTGCCTCTACCTCGGGTGAGACTTCATATTTTTCACAGGTGTTGTCGAAAGGGCCGATAGTTAGGGTTTTGTTGGTGCATTGTTGTAGCATTGAACCCTGGGTCTACCCCTGTGCCAATAGGGGGATGGAAATCTTATTATGGGCTTGAAAACAATTGTAAATCAATTGATATTTGGAGTTGGGATAAGAAGAAGCTCCTCTTTGAGACTCTTGTTACACCTATTATTCTTTATGGATGTGAAGTTTGGGGTTGTAGTATCTTTCGTGAATCCTGGAAAGAGATAGAGAAAATACAAGAGAATTTTATAACCTATAATCTCAAAATTAAGGGAAATACACCCTATCCAATCCTCTTCTTAGAAAAAAGTATCTCCCCCATTGAGAGCATGGCTATGACTAGATACCTAATGTAAAAGAACAAGTTAAACAATATGGAAGACAAGAGGATTCCTAAAATTTCTTCAAAATCGAGTCATAAGAACCATCGACTCAAGTGAGGATGGCATAAAGATGCCCGATCTTGGCTAAACTATTGGGGAATCATGGAAGACACCATTGTGTAGAATAAAGATACTATTAAAAAAATCATCAAATCAAAATTTAAGGAGAAAATGTTGTGTGATAAAGAGTTAGAGGAAAAAATAAAATTAATGTATTATAAGGATGTAAGCAACCCTAATATAGAAGATCAAAATTATCTGTCTGTTTTGCCAAGTGTAAAGAAAAAAATAAGCATTTCTAAGATAAGAACAAATTCTCACGAGCTTCATAGTGAAACTGGGTGTTGGTCAATTCCTAAAATGCCATGGGATGAAAGAGCGTGTCACCTTTGCGACACTAAGAAGGTTGAATATGAAAATCACTTTCTCTTAGATTGTCCAGCCTATACCCATATTAGATCTCAATTTCAAAATATTTGTCACACTACCAACCTTCCTAACCTCTTAACCCAACAAAAGTATGGTGATCTTGGAAAGCTTCTCTAATGCTTTTCGAGCACAGAAACAAAATACTAAAGAATCACAAGTAATCACTTACCCTCTTAAGGTCCGATAGACCAATTTGGTCTTAGTGGACGTTAATCATCATCATCATCATATATATAAACTTGAAAAAGAAAATTTAATGTCAAATATTAAAAAAGAAAATACTTTAAAAAACACACATTATATAATTTGAAAACACTAAAATAAAATGTTAAAAAAAAAAACTTATATACAAATTTCACTTTAAAAATAAATTATATATAAAAAAAAGGAAAAATTTAAAAACAATTTAATTAAAAAAAATGTATATATATATTTTAAAAGCAATTTGTTAAAAATGAATAAAGAGGGTGTGGGGGAGATGTTGGGAATTTTCCATTCCCCCACAGGCTAAGCCCAACATCCCCCTAACATCCATGATGCCCCAAAAAACTAATTGGTTTTTATTCTTTTTTTTATTTTTTATAATTGATTTTGTTATAATTTTAAATATATATATTTTTATTTTATTAATTTTTATTGTTTTTTGTTTAATTTTATTTAAATTTCTATGTTTTTAATTTAAATTTAAATTTTTGTTTAATTTTTTGATTTTAATTTAAATTTGATTTTTATATTAAAATTGGTTTTAACTTTTTTTTAACTTTTGTTTTTTATTTTATTGATGATGATGATGATTAATGGCCACTAATACCTAATTGGTCTATCGGATCTTAAGAGGGTAAGTGATTACCTATGATTCTTTAGAATTTTGTTTCTATGCTCGAAATGAATTAAGAGAAGCTTTCCAAGATCACCATACTTTTGTTGAGTTAAGAGGTTAGGAAGTTTGGTAGTGTGATCAATATTTTGAAAATGAGATCTAATATGGGTATAGGGTGGACAATCTAAGAGAAAGTGTTTTTNATTAAAATTGGTTTTTAATTTTTTTTAACTTTTGTGTTTTATTTTATTGATGATGATGATGATTAATGGCCACTAAGACCTAATTGGTCTATTGGATCTTAAGAGGGTAAGTGATTACCTATGATTCTTTAGAATTTTGTTTCTATGCTCGAAAAGAATTAAGAGAAGCTTTCCAAGATCACCATACTTTTGTTGAGTTAAGAGGTTAGGAAGGTTGGTAGTGTGATCAATATTTTGAAAATGAGATCAAATATGGGTATAGGGTGGACAATCTAAGAGAAAGTGTTTTTCATATTCAACCTTCTTAGTGTCACAAAGGTGACACACTCTTTTATCCCATGGCGTTTTAGGAATTGACCAACGCCCAGTTTCACTATGGAGCTCGTGAGAATTTGTTCTTATCTTAGCAATGCTTATTTTTTTCTTTACACTTGGCAAAACAGATAGATAATTTTGATATTCTAGATTAGGGTTGATTACATCTTTATAATACCTTAATTTTCTTTTTTCCTCTAACTCTTTATCACACCACATTTTTTCCTTAAATTTTGATATGATGTTTTTTTTAATAGTATCTTTATTCTGCAAAATGGTTTCTTCCATGATTCCCCAATAGTTTAGCCAAGACCGGGTGTCTTTATGGCATACTCGCTTGATTCGATTGTGGTTATGACTTGATTTTGAAGCAATTTTGCGTAGCCTCTTGTCTTCCATGTTGTTTAACTTGTTCTTATACATTAGGTATTTAAATGTTTTTGGGGGTTTATTTTAAATTTTAAAATATTTTTTGTTTTTCATTTTTTTTTTGTTTTTTAATGATATATATATATAATTGTTTTTGGAGGAAACTTTTAAATTTTTTTATTTTTTAGTTAATTTTCTTTTTATCTTGTTTTTTAATTTATTTTTTTTTAAATTGGGTTTTGAGTACAGTTTTTTAAATGTTTTTTTTTCGTTTAAAAAAAATATTTTTTGTGAAGATTTTATCTTTTCTATTTATTTATTTTTTAATGTAAATTAAAAAAAAATTGTAAATAAATTTTCAAGTGACCATTTGGGGTCCAATTTTGTGTTGTTTATTTGTGTAGGGATATGTTGTTAATGCCACAATTTCAATTATGTCGTAAATAGATATAATTTTAATGTTAAAAAAAAACATTTTTCTTTAAGTAGCATCACTTTTTTATTTAGGTGTTGATTTTAATCTTTTTCTCAGCATCTATACGAGTTTTTAAGGTCATGTTTGAAAATGTTGTAATTTTAACCCAGGCTAGAAAAAATGGTGCTACCAGTAGCACCACTTTTTGATTCAGGGGTTGATTTTCATGTTTTTTATTAAAAAATATKGGTTTTAAGGGATAGAGTTCTCRTTTTGAGGTCACRGTYCTCGTTAAGTYRGTAACCTTRTTTTGGCTCARCAAGGRATGAGRCATCYRYRTHARCTAGYAATGTCTCTTACASTATGGCATCAAACCCWTCAAAGACRAGGTATTGTGTGATGTTTTCCCTCTTGAAGTTTGTGATGTTATTTTAGGAAAACCATATATGTGGAAGTGTCATGATGTTTATGAATCTAATCCCCGTAGTGTCATTATTACTTTCGAAGGTCAACTCTATAGGGTACTAGAGGCAGTCCCAATTATTGTGATCTCTCTAATCTCCGCCAATCAGTGAAGAAAGGTGGTCTCTCAGACCGAGAGATTTGTCCTCTAAATATGGTATGGTTGAAAGGTGAACGGAAGGTCACTACAACCACCAAAACCTCTACATGAGGTCTCTCTACACAAAAAAAATAGGTGTAAAAGATAGTAGAAGATAAAAAAGACATCATTGCATCACCTAATGGGGTTCCTTACACTATCAAATGAAGCACTCTATTGATTTGGCACCTAGTGCTCCTCTACTTAATGATCTTGTATACAGGTGTTTTGTTATGAAGAATGAAGAAATAAAATGCTATATCCAAGAGATAGTTTTGAAGGGCCACATCAGACCAATATCCTCACCTTGCAAGATCTTAATTATTCTAGTATAAAATACAAGACATGGAATGTTCCTATTGATTATAGATCTATGAACAAGATCATAGTCAAGAAATAGTACCCAATTCCCTAGATTAATTATCTTCTTGATCAGCTCAAGGGTGTCAATTTGTTTAGTAAGATTGATATGAAGTTATGCTACCACCAGGTGTCGATTGAGAAAACGAATGTATGCAAGACATTGTTCAAGTCTAAAGAAGGTCTCTTCGACTGGTTGTTCATGCCTTTAGACTTGACTAATTCCCCGACCACATTCATGAAGATGATGCATGATTTATTTAGGCCATTCACAAAATCATTTGTGGTTTTATATCTGGATGTCATCCTCATATTTAGAAAAATGTGGAAGGAACTTTTGAAGCACATTCAACATGTCCTAGGAACCCTGTGATAGTGCAAGTTATATGCTAATTTGGAGAAGTGTTCCTTCAACATACAAAGAATCCAATATTTGGGATACATCGTGGATGATCATGGTGTGCATGTGGATCCAACCAAGATCCAAGTCATCCATGATTGGCCAGCCCTGAAGACACTAATCGAGTTCCACAACTTCTTGGGTATCACCAAATTTTACAGCAATTTTGTGTTAGGGTTCTCTCATATCACTTGGGACCTAAGCTCGTTGACGAAGGGTGTAGAAAAGGCCAAGTTTGTTTGGGTTGTGTCACAATAGAATGCATTCAAGGATTTTAAATTCCTCCTCTTCTCAACACCAATCCTTATTCTACCATATCTGCAACAACCATTTGAGATTGAGAAAAATGCTTCAGATTATGCTATCGGTGCAGTCCTTAGTCATCATGGGAATTTGGTGTCCTATCATAGTGAAACATTGTCTGATGTTGTTCACAGATACCCCACCTATGACAAAGAGATGTACTCCATTGTGCAAGCATGTCGATAGTGGAAGCATTATATTCTATGGAAGTAAACGATCATCCACATTGATCATAGGCCTATGTAATTCATGAAGACACAAGGAATTTTGTACAATGACCACCATCATGAGTGGCCCATGTACCTACAAAAATTCCACTTGAACATAAAGTATAAGAAGGGAAACACCAACCATTTTGTAGACTACCTCGGTCAAACCCCAGTTGTGGCACTAACCATAGTTCTTAACTCTTGTGGTCATGAGACCTCCAGTCGGACACACTTATACAACAATGTCTCTGACTTTTATTTTACCTATCATACATTGATTGAAAGAAAACTAGTTCTTGTATTTCATCTCTAGGATGGACTTCTATGCCATCTGATCCATCTTTGTGTTCCTTTAAGTGAGCATGAAAAGATGATTTTGGAAGCTCATTATAGTCGGGTGGCAGGACACTTTGGTGTGGAAAAACAATGGAAATACTGCAAAATCATTTTTATTGGCCAAAGAATCGACAAGATGTCCACAAGTAAATCAGATCCTACACTTCCTGCTCCATTTCCAAGCCCACCATCAATCATTAGGGGATATACACCCCTATTCCTACTCTTGATAGGCCTTGGGATTCCATCTCCATGGATTACATGTTTGTTCTACCTTCCACCAAGCATGGGAATGACTGTGTATTCATGTTCGTTGATCGATTCTCTAAGATAGTAGTTTTGGCACTTTGCAAGAAGAGTATCAYAGTCGTGGTCACTACTAAGATCTTATTTGAACATGATTGGGTTCATTTTGGGCTCCCATGGACCATTATTTTAGACTAAGACAATAGCTTCCAAAGTAMTTTTTTGTCTAGTCTTTGGTCACTGATGGACACAAAGATGAACAAATCGATTGCCTTCCACTCACATACTAATGGAAAAATAGAGGTAGTTAATAATATGATTGTTCATATCTCAAGGATGTACAATTCCAAACATCCAAGAACATGGTATGATAGACTTCATTATGTTTAGCATAGCTACAATAGAGCTCTCCACATCTCTATTGGCCACAAACCTTTTCAAGTGTGCCTAGGGCTCCAACCATTGGCCCCCATTGATGTAGATCTTCCCATTACAACTACATAGGAAGATTCCTCCCATGCTCAAACCGAGGTTCATCGAGCAAACAATTTTTTTGAACAAACACAACACATCCAACAACAAGTTCATGATATTTTGCAGAAATCCAATGCCAAGTATAAGCAACGCCACGATCAACATTGGGTACCACACAATTTTCAGGTAGGATATAAGGTATGATTGCATTTGCAGAAAGAGCTCCTCACAAGACCCCATCGAAATTTTCTCTCAGTCCAATGCGGGCCTTACACCATCAGCAAGGTTGTGGGTGAGAGTTATTTTGAATTAACTATTCCCCCTTTCCTTAGCTTGCACCCCGTATTTAATGTGGAACTACTTCGACCATATTTTCCACCTCTCTCGAACACTTCAGATGTGGATGAGAACTTGTCCTATATAAAACTCAATCCTTACTGCATTGAACATGTGACAGTTGATTAGATCATGGACAGTAAGATGAAGGGCACCCATCAACAAAACATCCATCTCTATTGGGTCTTCAAAGCAAGGCAACTTCTTCACCAAGGAAAGTGGATCACTAGGAGTTATATTCAATAAAATTTTCCCCATCTAATGGAGGAAATATATGCAATGGGGACCATTAATTATTCCTAAGGGGAAAGGACTAATCTAGTTGACACTAGTTCCCACCCACATGTTCCACTAATTCATAATGGTTCCACATCTTGGCATTTTTTCTACTGTTTTTTGGGTCCCAAACTTCTGAGGCCGTTTTGAGGCCCTAAATGAAATTGTTTTGGTGCGGTAGTGCCTAACATGTAGTTGAAAACATATGCTAGGTTAAACAAAATTTGTACTTATCAACTAGACCTTTCCAATTAGTTACTGAGTGCCCCAAACATAGATCATATGCAAAAGTTGCACCCTAGGGAAGTTTCCATATCAACTAACCACATCGGGTGCCACAAACCTTTTGACATTTCATCTTCTAGGGTTAGGGTTTTTGATGTTTAAGGTTTTCTCATTGATTCTTTATGTTAAAAGTCCTTTTTGGCCTATTTATAATAAACTTCTCTTGAATGATCATAGTCAACACATATCTCTTTTCAAGGATAAACTACCACCATTATAGATAGCTTGTGTGCTTCGTATTTTATAGTCTTTTGTATTACAAGCTGTCATTAATAGAATCTAATTTTAATTGTATTATTTTGTTTCTCGTAATATCTCTATGTTTCCTTGTTATGTCTCTTCCTTCATGTTGTTCTCAATATAATCTAGATCAGAAGGAAAAAAAATTGACAGCAAGGACTCCACAACAAAATGGAGTTGTAGAAAGGAAGAACATAATTGTACAAGAAATGGCTAGAACAATGTTGAATGGATCCAAACTACCAGACACCTTTTGCAGAGAAGCAATCAACACATTATTCTACATTTTGAATATAGAACAAACTAGAGTGAATGAAAACAAGACACCTTATGAATTATGGAAAGGTAGACCAGTTACAATTAAATACTTCAAAGTATTTGGAATCAAGTGTTATATAAAGAGAAATGATGATAATTTAGGAAAGTTTGAATCTAGAACAGATGAAGGTATCTTTCTTGGCTATGCATATGGAATCAAGGACTACAAATGCTACCGAAAAAGACCACTCAAGGTTGTAGATAGTATTGATGTAAGATTTGATGAAGCAATACCTCAAGGGGAAAAGTCATAAACAAATAAAGATCCAGATGATACAATCTACAAAGAACAAGAAAAGGAAGAAGAAAAGAAACAACAAGAATAAATATAATGCCAATATCCTAAGACACCATCTAGAATTGTCCAAAAGAATCATCCAGAAAGTCAGATTCTTGGTGATATAGATGCAGGAGTTCAAACTAGAAGAATATTGAACTTTTCTTTGCTATCTAAAATAGAGCCTAAGAATTTTTCACAATCTAGTGAAGATAAGCATTGGGTTAATGCCATGGAAGAAGAACTAAATCAGATTGAGAAGAATGAGAGATGGGAACATGTTCCCATACCAAAAGACAAGAATGTGATTGGCACCAAATGGGTCTTTAGTAACAAATTAGATGAATATGGACAAATAGTAAGAAATAAAGAAAAATTTGTCTGTAAAGGGTATGCTCAAGTTGAGGGTATTGAATTTGAAGAAACCTTTTCATTATTTTCAAGATTAGAAGCAATCATAATTGTTTTTGCATTTTTTAGTTTCAGTAACTTCAAAGTCTATCAAATTGATGTCAAGTCAACCTTTATAAAAGGAAACCTAGAAGAATAAATATATATTGAATACACAAGAGAATTTCAATTGTCAGACAAACAATATTGTGTATGCAGACTGAAGAAAACACTCTATGGACTAAAGCAAGCTCCCAGAGCTTGGTATTTAAGACTTGATAAATACCTACAAGAACAAGGTTTCAAAAGAGGAGCTACAGACAACAATATTTACATCAAAATAGACAATAAATATTTGCTAATTGTTGTGGTTTATGTGGATGATATCATTTTTGGAAGTAATGTTGATAGAATGAGCCAAAAGTTTGCAGAATAAATGAAAAAAGAATTTGAGATGTACATGCTTGGAGAATTGTAATTCTTTATAGGTTTGTAGATTTCTCAATCCAGCAAAGGAATATTCATTTCTCAGATCAAATATAACTAGGAAATGTTGAATAAATTCATAATGGAAGATTGTGCACTTGTTAGTACACCCATGATCGTAGGATGCAAGTTGAGAAAATATTATTAATCTCTAGAAGTAAATCAAACACTCTACATGTCAATTATTAACAACCTACTATATGTGAAAGCATAAAGGCTAGACATCATGCAAGCAATAGGATTGGTTGCAAGATTTCAATCTACACCAAAGGAGACACATGTGTAAGCAATAAAAATAATATTCAGATACCTGAAGGGCACATTGGAATTTGTCTTTTGGTATTCAAGAAGTAAGTACTTCACTCTAACAACATATACAAATGCATATTGGGAAGGAAGTATTGATGACAATAAAATTACCTGTGGAGAATCATTCTTTCTAGGAAACTATCTAGTATCATGTTTGATCAAGAAGAAAACTTCAATATCTTTATCCACAACAGAATCCAAATATATTGCAACAACAACATGTTGCACACAAGTTCCCTGGATGAAGTAGAAATTGAAGGATATCAAGGTAGAATATTATCAACCAATCTCAATCATTTGTGACAACAAAAGTGAAATCAAAATTTCAAATAATTCTGTTATGCACTCAAAGAAGAAGAATATTCAAATAAAGTACCACTTCCTAAGAGAAAAGGTAGTTGAGAAAAGTGTCAAGATGGAATACATTACCACTGAAGAATAGGTTACAAATATTTTTACCAAACCCCTCCCTAGAGACACATTTGAATATCTTAGATAGAATTTGGGAGTGGCATCCCTCTCATATCATTAGTAAATGGAAGCACAAGCTCAGGCAAAGAAACCATTTTCCATTGATGTCAAAGGGGCAGAAGTAGAAGACAGAAGAAAAATTACATACACAAGAAAAATTGTAGACAGGGGTAATACCAGAATAGACTAAGGGTTTCCATTAATGAAAAAGGGGGAAATTGTTGGAAATATTGTTGTCATTGATGTCAAAGATAGACGAAGACTACATATGTACAAGATAAATATTGCAATATGGAGATTGCTGGAAATACTATTTTTGGAATTTTGATGCTCAGTTTGGATACCCTATCTTTGAAGGAAATTTTACTCTAAATACCTAGTTCAAATGGGAGCATACGTTATATGGTTGGAAAAATTCCTTCAAAGATAGGGTATCCAAACTGAGCATCAAAATTCCAAAAAAAATACTTCCAACAATCTCCATATTGAAATATTTATAATATACATATGTAGTCTCCCTCTATCTTTGACATCAATGACAAAACAATTTCCAACAATATGAGAGGGAGTATGTTTATGTTTTACCTAGTAATATGTGTCTTCCTTTTCAATTTTGAATAATGTTTCTGCAACTTCTATTAACTCTTCATCAATATGCATGGATGATTAAGTTCCTTCAATGTGACATGAGTTGCTAGCAATACCATCAACCAATTGTATTCTTTTCAACCTACATCTTTGTTCCTCTTGTTGTTGTTGAGTTGATTGTTCTGTCTACTATTAAGTCACTTGTTCTAGTGTCATTTCAAAACTTTATATATAAGCATAAGTTCAACCCCTATTCCATCACATGTAATGTTAGAAATTGAAATATTAAAAGAACATATCAAGGGATTAATTGTAGAGAAAGATGAAATTGAACAATTCGGGGAGCAAGTAAAAGGGTTGACTTTGGAAAAAGATACTCAAAAACAGTTGGTAGACTCCCATAAAGAAGAGTATATTATTTTGGACACTCATCACAAAAAGTTGGAAATAGTAGAAAAGAGTCATGACCAACTAAAAGAGGAAATAATGAAGAAACAAAAAGTTATCAATGAAAAATATGAAGTGTTGGAGCAGGCTATTTTGCGGAAATGCGTAGCAATAATGGAAGGAAGTTACAAAAGGGATCAATAAAGGAATGTGTTCCAGGAAATAAGGAAAAATAGCGTGTTATAAGGTAGGAAAAGCAGTGCATCAGAAATTAAGAAAAATAAATGCAAGGAAAGAGGGAAGTCAAAGACAAAAGAAGGACAACACGATGAGGAACAATTGGATCAAGGGCCAGTCGTGCATAGGAGGTTGAAATGTGGAAAAACCTAAACCACTTAGGGTTAGGGTTTTGGTCATAATGTAATGGGGTTTTAACCACCTTTTGTGGTATAAATATATGATGTATGAGGTAGCTAATGTATTTTAGTTTATGGTATCATGTTTTGAGTACTTTTTGAGCGATGAACAATTAGTTTTGGTTGAGATTTGTGGAGATAATATTGAGTCATATGGGTTGTAATTGAAGGTCAGGTTGCAAGATGTTGAGCTTGGTGTGACCTAGTCAACCTCACACCAACTATTATTTGTAATGCGCTTAGCACAATGATTTGTTGAAGAATAATAAAGAAGCATAAGATCATTGTGGATGTAGCCCAAGGGGGGTGAACCATGTTAAAACCTATGTTATTATGTGGAATGATTTTTTTATTCTTTGTAATGCTTATGATGATGAATGAATGAATTAATGGATCTGTTTAGGCTAATTTACAATGCACACTAGATTAGTTCTGAAATTTACTGCAGAATGAATGTTAGTGGTTAGTAAATGGTAGATTTGGATAATGAAGTATTGGAATAGTAGATCTGATGTATAATGAAAGTAGAAACCATGTATAACATCCCCAAAGTATCATCTTGATCCGAAAACATATTTTACACGATAGTGGTTGAGTTATTAAGCATGTGTTAATTAACCAAATAGGAAGTTGAATGAAAGAGGAAGAATTATAGAAGAAACATCATAGCCATATGCACATATAAATATCTGAAATAAAGCATAAAACAACAGCAAACCATAACACCAATGTGATAACAGAGTTTGACAATCTCGCCTACTTCTTTGGGCCTTTGTCTTAGTGGGTGAGGATTTCTTATTTTTTTTCAAAGATTTAAAATGTCAACACAACATTGCCAAAAGGTTACAAAACTGATCTGGTATTGTTCTACCAAATCTCTATAACCCAACAAAAGAAATGGCACTGAGATCGGATGACCGGAGCTCCCATAAATGGCCCACAAAGGTGCGCTCCTCAACAACTTCCCTGCATAAAAATGGCTTGGGCTTGGAAAATATTCAGCATAAACCTTCTCTAAATGTCCTCCCCTGGCCTCAAGAAGGCCTGGTTTATATAGATCTGAAGTTTTTGACCATCTCCCAACTTCCCCCCAAGATATGGACTCAAAAAGGGCACAATATCTCCCAACAAGCCCATAAATCAATAAAAATCCATATTATAAATTTTATAACCCACTTGGGCAAAAAGATTGGGCACAACCCCCTTTCCCATAGCTCCTGGGCATATTAGTGTGCCCCATGTGGCCTCGTGCTTCTCTCATGGTGTGATGGCCCCTTCCTCTCTGCTCCTGGTCACATCTCAGGCCATGTGCCCCAAGCCCAAGGCTCCACATGCTAATGGTCATTGTAGCCCCTGATGGAAAAGCCCATGGACTAGTGCCCTAGTAGGTTAGAGAACCTGATCGACCGAGTTCTATCCATTATTTCAAGAACCAAGTGCAAGGTGAAGCCACTGGGCCATATGGATATCCCATAGGATTGGTGCTAGTCTCCATCTATAGTCTGCGCGCTATGGTAAAGAACCAGGTCCAATGGAAAAACCCCGACACTGAGGGCTGACAAGTTTAACCATTCGTGTGCAAACAATGGAGGAACAAGGGTTATATTGTATGGTCAAATGGTAATGTATCGGGGTTGGGGCTAGGCCCTAGCCCTAAATCTGCCAAACTAGCATTGTTTACAAAGTTAAATACAATCTGCGATAGAGTGTTAAGAAACATCTGGTAGGTGGGCTGGTAGCCCGACCTACGTGAGGTATTTTCCCGAACAATAGGTCGTGGATTAAAAACTATTGGATTCCAAAACTTTTCTAACCACATAACCAATACAGGGGTGCCATGTGTCATCGTACGGATGTTCCACATGTCACCCTTACAATGGTGACACATGTCACCCTTACAGTGGCAACACGTGTCACCCTTACAATGGTGACACGTGTCACCCTTACAGTGGTGACATGTGTCACTTCCTAGTTGGTCCACCTGTATGTCCACGTCAACCATCTGTATGCCTAGTCATCCTGCCACATCAGCTATATGGAACCTGACACATCAGCTAACTGTACGGCCATATGTCCTCTACAAGCAACTGCTACGTGACACTGTACAGACTATACAATCATCATTTTTTTGCTTGTTTGGCGAAATGAGCAGATCACGATATCAAGATCATATGACATCTGTTTGCACCTGTTCAAGTTGCGTTGGGTTCATATCGACGATGCCTACACACATGTCCATTTTGAATCCATTATAATAACTTTGATTTTTAGGCCTTTCTGAGCCCCATCAAGCTCCTGGATCTGAATCTAGATCACACCTCCTCACTAAAGGACCTTTTGGTCCCCAAAAGGTTACTAACTAGTCATCAAGCTTGGGATAGGCCACCCGACTTTCTCTCTATCTTTGAACTCTGTCCTGTGCACCTATCTCATCAAGATCAACTGTAACACAATCATGATAACTGACAACATATTGTTAGCCATTTGAACCCTGTCACATCTTACTGAAGTTACTATCATCCATGTAGACAACATTAATAATGATAGCATCAAAAATACGACTGCAAATGAGCTGATATGTTTGTAATATTTGCACGACATTAGCTTATCTTGAAGCAAACTGTGATTGATTTTCCATTCTACAGTCATTTTCTGTTCTTTCTTAAGATTGATTACTTGATTTGAAACAATTGTAGGTGTGTTTCTTGCTTGAGCCTCCTTTCTTAATTGTTCCATTGTTTGAATAGTTTTATTTTCCTTTACATGATGAGCATGAACCACATATTATTGACCTACTTTGGTTAAATAATATTGATTCTTTGTCCTATAGAAGATTTCTTTACGATCATATAAGTATGGAATACCTAAGACAATTCCATATTCACTTAGTGATACCACATCACATGTTACCTCGTCTACAAACATAGATGAAATTGCAAATTTTAATGTGCACTTCTTGGTTATGTGCATTTGATGATTGTTTCTTATCCATTTAAGTGTGTAAGGCTTATGATGTATCTGTGTTTTTAATCCCAAATGCTTAACCAATTCCTCTAAAATTAAGTTAGCTTGAGATCCACTATCTATCAATGTGTCAACCTTAGTGTGCCTCATGATGACCCTTATGTGAAAAAAGTTACTTCTACAATCAAATCCTTCACCAATTTTACCTGTCATACAAAGCAATAAGACCTTAGATTCATCACCTGAATACAATCCCAAGTTGGTGGGTCATGTTGTTGCTACATCTATTTGCCTCCCCTTCTTTTCCTTGAACCACTTCGGTCTCTTCTCAAGATGCAATTTCCAACAATTGTCCTCATCATTCCCCTCTTTCTTGCAATGCTTGCAAGAGGGATTCTGTTCCTTTCTTGTCACTGAATTTGACTTCTTACCATTCCACTTCCTTTTGTCCTCTTTCCTTGAAGATGATTCCCCTGATACACCAACTCCTATTTTCCCTGCTTCAATGTATGTCGCTTGACAGAAACCTCATCAAGATTATTTGGTCCAAACATGACTACATTATTTTGAATATGTGAAGGTAAACCTCCTATATACTTCAGAAGAGTTTCTTGGGTATGCAAAGTAATATCTAACATCAATGCCATTTTAAAAAATCCATCTGTGTATTCTTTCAATGTTTGTCCTTTTCTTAGTTTTAAATCTTGCCATTCAATTAACTCTTTCTATTTATAACCCAAAGGATAGAATTTATTTCTAAGTGCATAAATAAAACTTTGCCATGATGGAAATACTTGTTGCGTTCCATTTTGCAACTTGCTTTCCCACCAAATGAGTGTTGTGCCTGCAAGTCTTAATGATGCCAATTTAATTTGAGTGGCCTCATCCTTGATCTGTTGCACACTGCAATAAACCTCCATCTGTATGACCTAATTGTCAAGTCTCTCTGCATTAACTTCACCATCATACATGGGTAATTCGAATTTCACATCAAGTTTTAATATAGGCATTTCATTCTTATGTTTATGGACATGTTTCTTTGCATTGGATTTAGAACTTGAACTTGAAGAACAAGGAGAAGAAGTAGGTGCTGATAGTGGTGAAGGAGGAATTTGAGTAGGATCCTCTCCTTATTCACTTTTTCCCTTTGAATATTCACCAATAATTGGTCTCTTTCATTCCAAGTAATGATCATACAAAACCTTCATCATCTCTGACATGGCGAAGAAATTTTTTCGAAACTCTTTCTCATCTTGAGAAAGTCCCTCTTCCAATGCCATTTTCTCGCCTTGAGAAGTTCTCTTTCTTAATCCAATCAATATATTCTCTTCAAAAATATTACCTTCACCATGATGTAGCTTTTCCCTGGTTAACATGCAAAACTCAAATCCAAACGTCAACTAGCTCTAAAACCACTTGATCCGAAAAGTTCTTTTACATGATAGTGGTTGAGTTATTAAGAATGTGTTAATTAACCAAATAGGAATTTGAATGAAAGAGGAAGAATAATAGAAGAAACATCACATCCATATGCACATATACAGATCTCAAATAAATCATAAAACAACAACAAAACATAACACCATTGTGATAACGAAGTTCGACAATCTCACCTACGTTTCTGGGCCTTTGTCTCAGTGGGTGAGGCTTTCTTATTTATGTTCAAAGCTTTAAAATGCCAACACAACAGTTCCAAAAGGTTACAAAACTGATCTGGTCTTGTTATACTAGATATCTAAAACCCAACAAAAGAAACGACACTGAGATCGGATGATCGAAGCTCCCAGAAATGGCTCGCAAAGGTGTGCTCCTCAACAACTTCCCTGCATAAAAATGGCTTGGGATTGGAAAATATTCATCATAAACATTTTATGAATGTCCTTCCCTGGCCTCAAGAAGTCCTGGTTTATATATATATGAAGTTGGTAACCATCTCCCAACTTCCCCCCAATATTTGGCCTCAAAAAGGGCCCAATATCTCCTAGTAATGACAAAAATCTCCAAAAACAGGTCCATAAATCAATAAAAATCCATAATATAAAGTTTATAACCCACTTGGGTGAAATGATTGGGTGCATCCCCCTTTTCCTCAGCTCCTAGGAATATTAGCACACCCCATGTGGCCTCGCGCTCCTCTTCTCGCGTGCTAGCCCCTTCCTCTCGGCTCATGGTCACATCTTAGGCCATGTGCCCCAAGACCAAGGCTCCACACGCTAATGGTTACAGTAGCCCCCGATGGAAAATCCCATGGACTAGCACCCTGGTCGACAGACAAGCCCGACCGGTCGAGTGCTATCCATTCTTCTGAGTGCCAAGTGCAAGGTCAATTCATCGGGTTGTATGGCTATCCCATATGATTGGGGCTAGTTGTTAGGATATTTAGACATGTAGGAATTAGTAAGATATACTTGGTCTATTGTGTCGTTAGTTAAAAGTGTGTTTTCTAGTGTGTTTCTTTAGTATGCATTAGTATGCATTTGTAGTTAGGAAATCCGACGGTCACGATATGTTCCTGACATAGAGTGATCTGACGGTTCATACTCTCCTCGATCTTAACAACCATTGATCCATGGCTTAGCACTCGATTGGTCCATGATCTCTATTTAAAGAGAATGGAGGATCATTTGTCGATCATCGATTGTGAGAAAATCTCTTGTAAAATCTCTCTGTAATATTTTTCTTTGCATTAATAAACTACTCCAAGTGGTCGTGTTGGTTGGGGCCGTGGATATTTCCCCGTAGGGGTTTTACCACGTGAAAACATTGGTGTGTTGATATTTGATCTGGTTATGTGAGTGGTTACTTAAGGTGTTCGCCCTTTGTTGGAATACCTGTGTTTTCGAACATGGTATGAGAGCTTGTTTAAAGACCCACTCCTGTTGTAGATCGAGATCATGAAGTCGAGTTGCCTCATCTCCAATTTATGTTATTTCCATACATTTCTGGGCTGAGAGGACTTTTCCATTTCATACAGTGCGCTCGTTTAAGTCAAGAACACTTTTTGTTTCACTCAAAAAGGTTTCTATTTGCCCAAGATACGGTCATTACAGTCAGATTTGGAGGTATAAAGCTTGAATACGCATTTTTTAAATTTTTGCAAAGTAGTATTTTGGTTTTATTTCAGTTTTGTTTTATTTATTTCTAGGTTGCTACTCTTTTAGATCTACGTATTCTCTTTGCCCCGCGCCCTGTGCAATCTCAGAAAGTCAGAAATAGATAGGAAAAGGTGCATCTTCCGGGTAAGCTAACCGATATCTAACCCTTGTTGTCATTGAGAAGCGAAATTTTTTTCTTGTGTGAAAATAGTTTTTTTTTAGTATGCTCTCCAAGGCCGTCTTCTACAACAACAACAACAACAACACCCCCAATCCTCCTTCTGAACATTACAATATATTTTGCTAGATCATTTGGTTAAAAGTTGCCTTATTAAGTAAGAGGTCTTGAGTTCAAGTGTCTCTTTTGTTACCTTTCTTGAAAAAGTTCATGCTAAAATTGTAAAGTGTATTTCACTTCAAGTATAAAAGTGAATCACTATAAGTAGCTTTAATATTTTATTTTAGAGTAATTTATTTTGAATACAATTTTTTTGTTATAAAGTAACTTCATTGTAAAAGTGATCCCCACTTCTCTTTATAAAAGTGGGTCACTTCATAAAGCAACTTACACAATCACGTGGTCATTTGGTTACAAATTGTGCATTTTTTAAAAAGGGCATAACTCTAACATCGAAAGTTTGTTTTCAGTGCTGTTTTTTTTAAAACCACATAACTTTTCGAGCTCTTTCCATCCAAATCATCATTTTTAGTTTTTAAATCCACATTATCTGCATATTTAATATGGATTCTACAAGTATTGTCTTGCTTACCAACAACAACTACTTCCAATGGAAATCTCATATGGAAGATTTATTAAGAAGTAAAGGCTTGTACCAGATTACCCTGGGAAAAGAAAAATCACCCACGGATGCTGATAAGAAAGCCAAGTAGGATAATAGGAATGACGAAGCACGTGGACTAATCAAAATTTCTATCTATCCTGATTTAAGGTACCACCTTCAAGATATTGATGACCCCAAAGAAGCTTGGAACACGATTGAATCTATGTTTAGTAAACTCAATATTATTCAAGCACAACAATTAGAAAATCAAATACTGACCTTGAGTCCAAATGATTTTTCTTGCCTTAGAGACTATCTATCTAGGTTTAAAACACTCAAACTTTTATGTGAATAATGTAATATAAAGATGGAGGATAAGAGTTGCATCTATCTTATTCTTTCTAAGCTAGGTAGTGCATATTTTGTGTTTGTACCTATCTTTTATGCCATGAGAGAGGCTCTAGGGGAAGAAGCTTATGAAAAACCCACTCTTGAGTCCTTTTTTGCTTCTTTGATTCGAGAGGAAGATAAGATTTTACAATTTGGAGTGATCAACACTGCAGGTCCCTCCAACAAAGTCTTAGTTTCCCAGTAGAAATATAAACCCAAGTATCCCAAGAAGCAACATCCTCGCTACAACAAAAAACAACATAAGAGTCCCAAACCTACTCAGACAACTTCAGCTCCTACTGGTGACAAAGGAGAAAAATATAAAAGTAAGAATACTAACAGACATTGCAACTTTTGTGATAAAGATGGTCATGATGAGTCCAAATGTTTCAATAACATGGCAGCTTTAGAAGCAACAATGAAGAAGCACAACATCAGTATTAATTCTACTTCTTCTTCTCATGGACATGCACTTTCTTCTTCTGGTTTCTCCTTCAATTCAAATTCTACTACTACTTCTTCTTTTGATGAGTGGCTTATTGATTCAGGAGCATCTTATCATATGGCTAAGGATAAAGCCATATTTTCTTCTCTAAATGAATGTAACATGAAGAAAATATTTGTTGGTGATGATAGATCTCTTAGTGTTGTAGGATCTGGAACATTTCAAGTAGATAATGGTCATTTCAATGATGTATTATGTGTTCCAAGTCTTTCTTGTAACCTTATATCAGTATATCAAATCACTCATTCAGGTGAAGGTAAAACCTTCAAGTTTTCACTTCACCAAGTTGTAATCAAGGATCTAAACGATCCTAAGCATGTTCTTGCAACTGGAATTGCTGATGATATTACCAGGTTGTACAAGTTTGACAACTTTGGGTCATCATCTTTTTCATTAGTTTTTGTTGCTCATAGCGATGACTTGAGAAAAATTTGGCATGAGCGTTTTGGTCATCTAAACTATCCCTCATTGCAGCAACTATGTAATCAACAGATGGTGATTGGTCTTCCTCTTGTTTCATGCAGAGATGGTGTTTGTGCCGATTGTGTTCTCGACAAACATCATCGGGACAATTTTGACAAACGTGCCTCTTGGCATACCTCGGGTCCTTTGCATCTTGTTCACAGTGATTTGTGTGGTCCATTTTCTTCTCCTTCTTTTTCTAGGTGCAAGTATTTCTTAACTTTCATTGATGACTTTTCTAGGCGTACTTGGGTTTACTTCTTAAAACTCAATAGTGAAGTTTTTGACAAGTTTTTGGCCTACAAGGCCCTTGTAGAAAATCAATCTAGACATAAAATTCAAAGGTTAAGAACATATAATGGAGGTGAATATCTGAACAATAATTTTACAAGCTATTGCACTACAAAAGGAATCCAAATGCAACACACTATTCCATATACACCACAACAAAATGGTGTTGCTGAGAAAAAGAACCACACATTAAAAGAAATGGCTAATTGTATGATCCAATCTAAGGGATTAAGTCTAAAGTATTGGGCGGAATCCATCAACTATGCAAATTACATAGTAAATTGCACTCCCACAAAGGCTCTTAAAAATATAACACCGGAAGAAGCTTGGACTAAAATTAAACCAGATGTAAGTCCCTTCTGTGTATTTGGTAGTATAGCATGGGCTCACATTTCTGATGAGAAAATGAAAGAATTGCAGCCTAAAAGTGAGAAGTGTATATTTGTTGGTTATTCTGAATATGTCAAAGGTTACAGACTTCTTCAATCACATTGTAATGAGATTATTATTACAAGAGATGTTAAATTTGATGAAAATATCTTAGCCTGTGAGCCTAATTCGGCAATTGTGCCTTCTTTGGCCTGTGAGCCATCTTCGGCATTTGTGCCTTCTAATGATCTAGTTTCTTCTTCAGATGATGATAGTGAGGATGAAAATACATCTCCGCCTTCTCACCCTCCTCCAGATGAGTCCTTTGAACCTGAACCAACACTAGCTCCACCGCTTCCTAGATGGGTCCGTTCAACACGAGAAGCAGTTGGTGATCTTGTTAGTGATCCTTCAGATCAACATCGGACACATTCATAGTTCCAGCGAGCCTCTTCTCTTTTGGCTCAAGTTTTAGAAACTCATGATCTAGAGACATTTGCAGAAGCTTCAGGTCATCTAGATTGGGTGTTGTTGTGAACAACACCCTATGGACTAGCAAAATAGAGTTCAGACTTTGCATGCAGATTTGACCGAAAAGAAACTACCTTCTACCTACATCCCTAGATTTAAATCCCTTTTCCTCAGTAAATGCATGGAAAGGATCACCTACCTTATTACCAACATTCGATGTCGATCCTCCGTTGTGTTTGATTACTTGTTTGCGTTTCTCCTTCCAAAGATGACCTACACTCAAGACAAACAACAACTATGCATGCATGCTACTTCTATAATCAAGGGTTAGAAATCAAACATAAACTAATCGAATCATAGTCAATTCATGAATTGGGATGGGAAAAACATTCTTTTTATTACGTAAAGTGAATCAACTTACAAAAGCTGAGACCGGCCACTGCTCCTTGAACCTGATCCTGGGCTCCTCTTCTTCTATCCTTCAACTGCTTTGCGTTAAATCTCCTTTGGCATGAGGAAAGGCTAAAGGGTTGGGACAATGGAATACGTAAATGGGCAGAGTTTCTTCGCTATATTTTTTCCTCCTCCAAATGATACCCCTACCCCTTCTTTTATAGGCTAGAAGGAGCTAGGGTTTTGGATGAACCCTCGACCATGCATGGCTGGGAGTTTCAGTTAAATCACCCATAGCTTTTTGTTTCGTCGGAAAATTTCCTTTTTTCATGCTTTTGTAGGTACACACAAGCTGTTGTGAGCTATCCAGTGTGTACATGCGTGCAATAATGGGTTAGGGCGCGTGGGCCTTTACACAAGAGGATTTTCAAAGAGTTGTTCAACAGAGTTTTGGCAAAGAAGGGAAATGAGTTGGCCTGATCCCAGGTAAGCATATGTGGTGAAATTTAGGGTTATAACAGATGCCCCCTAATGTGTGAGGTCAAAAGAGTATCTGATGGCCGAAATACATCACCAATCTTTACTGATGTGTCGAACGAGTGAGCCCAAGGATCAGGAACCAGGAGGTGTCATCTGCAAAATAACAAATGTCTCACTGAGGCGGGTATACCCATGCTTGGGATAAAATAGAACCATGGCTACCAATCAAATACACTGTCGATCCATGTTAAATAAATATAAAGAGTAGTCGTGAAAAATACACATCGGAGCTACATCTCGAAATCGAAAATATATACATGTAGAGTATCCATCTTCCAGAAGTTGATTCGGCCTGACAGCTAGAGATGAGATCTTCAGAGCTCGAGCAACAATTTCAAAATCTTCAAAACTTGCGTAGGAGTGTAATATGAGTGTATGATTGCACTACCAAGAGGTCTTCGACAGTTCTTCGATCATTGACATGATAATCTTCATGATCAAATGGAAGGCTTCAATGATTTCAAACAAGGACTTGATTGGGTGTTTGGGATGGCCAGGTATGCGAACAAGAGACATTTTGCAGAGGGGCCGACTCAGGCTTAGTGACAAACTTCCCTTGGACAATAGCACAACAAGTGATGCAACTCAGGCAGCATATATGTTACTCATAAGTCTACGAAGCAGGAGGCAACGCAAACTCTCCATATGTTTGGAAGAATAACCAAATGGTGGAGGACACAACTCTTATATAGCGAGAAAAGATTCCTAAGGTCGTACTACATCCCATAGTCTGATGAACAAATAGATAGATGTGATTTATCCAAGGGTGACTCATTATGCTGCTAATAAAGAAAATACTTTTCCCATCCTCTTTTTGGGGTATATTTGACTTTTTTGTTCTTTTCGATAATTTTGGAAAAAGAATAAAGGTATATTACGTTACAATGGAGGAACGAGTACTGCAAACATACAAGCTCAAGGTGAAAGGACAAGACTGATGTTCTGGTGAAATGATACTCGGGAAAAATCCTTTGGCAGCCAAAGGTGTTAAGACGCAGAAGCAAACCGTCACAAGGTTGGTCGATAAGGTATGCAAATGTGGTTGAGAAAACACACAATGGTAACGTCCTTCTATGTAAGTTTAACGTACCCAAAGAAGGTAAGCTCAGTGGTTTTTCATATTTAGAGAGTTTGAAAAAACATAAAAGGAGACTCCATTGGGGTACCTTTTTTGAAGATAGTCTAGTCGGTTCGAAAAAGGGATAAACTAGCACCGATTAGACGTCTATTCAAAACCATTTTAACGAGTGTGACAAGGACAAGATCACTCGGCTATTTTTTCACTTTTAAGGAGTCTGAGAAAAGCTTAACTATGGACTCCGTCAGGAATATTCTTCTAGACCAATTTAACGAGTGTGAAAGAATAAGGTCACTCGACAATCTTTTCAATTTTAGGGAGTCTGAAAAGAGCTTAACTATGGACTCCATGGGGGTTTCTTTTTCGTAATTTTAGTCCCTCAGGCCCGAAAAAGGGATAAAATTATACCCGAGAGTACTCTTCTAAAGAACGAAAATTCGATAGATTATACCTTTGTTTGTATAGTTGACCGTCTGGACCGAAAAAGGGGTAAACTACTGCTAGACAAATGTGACTTCAAATTTCATTTTAATGAGTGTGAAAGGCCACAAGATCGCTCGACAATCTTTTCATCTTTAGAGGGTTTGAAAAGGGATTAAAAGGAGACCCGTTTATTTTTTTGGGAGTCCTGAGGGTGAGCCAAAGAGAAAGGAAGAATCATGCAAATAAGGCTTAAACTCATATTCAGGAAAGACTATAAGGACTCCCGAGCCTACAGTGTTTTTAGAGATGGCATGGATACCATAATGCAACCAGGACCTACCTAGGGCATCCATGTTCTGGTAAGCTATACCACCAATTTGTGACACTTATAAAGCATATATGATGGTTCCATGTCACAACCTGATGGGATCGATCCTATAGCAGAGGAAAAAGACAACGAGATGCAAAAGTTAGGGTAATAACCTAACCTATATGCTCAAGTTGATTCTTGGAAAAAAAAATAATGGACCATCAAAATTTTCTCAAAACTCAAAAAAGTGTCCCAATACCCGATCAAATCCCTCCCATATACCTCCGGAATCACTCAAAATGGTTTTTGGTATAAATAAACTGATAAGGGAGGCCAAAAAAGTGACAAAAAGAGGCCAAAAAGTCTATAAATAGAAGTTGGCAGTTGATTGTCACCATTGCTGATTTGGAAATTGACTCTGGAGCCAAAAGACCCCCTTTGCTAAAAACGGTGATTCCGGGAGCTACAGTGGAAGAAACGAACTTCCACTTGGACCAAGTAAGTACAAACTCCCTTATCTAGCTATTCAATTCTTGAATTTTGTTTTTAAGTTCGTGTTTCGGGTGGGCACCGACCTTAAAAAAGTCATCTCTAGGTACACGTGAGCAGAGTAAAGGATTCCCGCGTGTATATGCAACTGTCGCCTCG
>JASDQU010099845.1:147346-165485 GCA_032191745.1 Picea mariana
TCTTCTTTGTTTTCATTCTTATTTGAAATATCATAATCACATACTTTGCATAGAGATAAGTCAGAATCAGGCATACCTTCAAGATTAACATGATCTGATGCTGAGTCTTTGATAAGATTGTCTTTTACTTCTTGTCCTTCAATTGAACAGAGTTGTTCCACATTGAGCCATAAGTCTTTTACTGAGGTATGCTGTCATATCTTCTCTTTTACTGAGTCTGTCATTCCTTTAAGAATAGTCTCCATTGCCATTGAGTTATTTTTCTTAGCCTCCTTTTGAGCTATGGTTCTTGCTTTCTTTGGTGGAGAATACCCAGTGATTACTGAGTTCCATACATCAGCCCCTACTACCATCAAAGCCGTTCTCATTCTTATCTTCCACACTGCATAATTTGTTCCATTAAGAAATTGTGCTGTATTGGAAAAGTCCATTTGTTTATCCAAGTGTGTTTCAGGATCTCCTTCAAGTTGTTAGACTTATACAAGAAGGCCTTCTCTGATACCAATTGTTGAACACACCGTGCTACTAAGAGGGGGGGTGAATCAGTAGCATAGAAAATTAATCCTTTTTAACTTTATCAACCTTATATCACCAATATGCAGATATCCATTCATTGACAATCATGTACTCTATACTCAGTTAGATTCAGATATTAAGATATACTGACAGAGAAGTTATGTGGATTAAAGGATGCTGATTATGATCTTTAAGTATTTCTCCTCTTTTAACTTTTCTTGTTAATTACAGGAGGATAGTAAACATGTTGCAGATAAAGTAACCACAGATATTCAACATCAAGCATGCACATAATAAACACAGTGACACATATTTCACGAGGAAACCCATAAAGAAAAAAAACCTCTTCTTCTTAGGATGTTAAGCAAGATCCAACTACTTTACATCTCATCATCTTTAAGCACCAACTCAAAGGAGGCTACAACCTCTGAATACAAGCACCAAATTGTTGAGAGCACCAACTCTCACAGAATCTCAGCACCCACTGGGTGGAAGCACCAACTTCCAATCTGTCTCAGCACCAACTGAGTGAAGGCACCAACCTTCAAATTCTGCAAGCACCCACTTGCTGAGAGCACCAACTCTCACAAAATCCCAGCACCCACTGGGTGGAAGCACCAACTTCCAATCTGTCTCAACACCAACTGAGTGAAGGCACCAACCTCCAAATTATACAGGCACCCACTTGCAGACAGAGACATCAGTCTGCCCTAGCACCACCCTGCCACCCTAGTTTCTCTGGCTGCAACCAGATGGAAGCTACAACTTCCTGTGTTCAAGCACCTACTTGAACATCTGAGGACAACAGTCCTCCCGAGCACCTCCCAACCTCCCTTATTTCTCAAATAAAAATATTGCTCAAACCCATTTGCCTATTCTGATATAGCTTTCTTACCAGTTCTGCTATGTTTCTCTGCCTAAACCATCTCTGATCTTCTTAACTGCTCAGCCACAAATTTTGTTTTACTGCCTTTGATTTGCTGCTCTGCTTCAACTTCTTCTGCTACGCCTTCTCAGCTTTTCTCTGCTTCGCAGGTTCTCCTCTGCCACTGTCGCACTTGCAGAGCTCTCTTCCTCTCTCTTCAACAGCAACGTCCCATAGTCTGTTTCCTCATCTCTTATACACACAGGCACGATGTTTCAACTTCCCAACTCCTTGGGCAAAATGACGACAACTGTCTAGCCAACTGAAACTCTAACTGATCAACAATTAATTTGCAATTATGAATCTGTTTCACTAACGGATTTGTAACTGAAGCGTTAAACTGTAAGGAAGAACAGCAACCCTCCGATCAACACTTGATCCAACGGTTCAGATCCAATCGGTATTTCACTCATCGCGATTTCGGCATTTGCGATGTCGAGAGAACATGTACACGGAACCTCCGATTCTCCGATTCCCGATTTTCTCTTTTCCGAGCTTAGCCCTGCTAGCTATAGCCCTTGGCCCATAAGACCGTCAACACAGGACCTCGGTCAAACATCGCATCGGGGTTTCGGCATTTGTGATGACATAATGTTTATGTCCACGTGATTCGCGATTTCCTGATTCGCGATGCGCTTCAGCCCTCCTGGCTATAACAGTGTCCATATGACCTGTCTCCATGTGACCTCGGTCATATCATTCCATCAGAGTTTCGGCATTTTCAATGTCATCATGCACATGCCTCCTGGATTCCCGATCCCCGATTTCCCGATGTGTTTCAGCCCCCCTGGCTGACCCTGGTTCACATGACCGTTACCTGTAACCGCGTCCTTATATCTGACAGCTGGCATCCACTAATCCTTTGTCCTCCTTCGCTGCTGTGCTAACAGCTGTACCCCACTTATCGGGATTTCGCGGATCGCGATTTCGAAATGAACAAAACCTTTGTGCCTGGGATCTCCGATATCCCGATTTGCGATATACCGATTCATTCCTGATTTCTGACACCTGTCCCTCAGATGGACGGTCTCGATGCCTTCGGGATTTCGAGACTTTCGATCTCTCGTTTCCTTCAACCTCAGAAAATCCGATTTCCCGATGTCCGATATGCCGATGATTCCTTGATCTCTGACACCTGTCCCTCAGATGGACGGTCCCGATCATTGATGCCTCTGCTGACGTCACACATGGTTTGACACGTGTTAGGTCCTGCCACGTGTCACTCTGATTCGTGACTTTCATGTGCCTGAAGTGTTGAATCTGCCTGACACCTGTCAACCTCTGATTGTGCCACGCGTCACTTAGCTGACGTGGTCTGTTGACGTGGGTCGAGTCGATGTAGATCTGACGGTTCAGATTCCGTCGGGATTTCGCATATCGCGAAATCGGGGATTTCGTTGTAGAGTGAACTTGCATCATGAAATCCCGATCCCCGAATTGCCGATGAGGCCTCCTGGCTGCCACGTGTCCAAACGAATAGACGGTCCAGATCCCGTTGGGATTTCACCTTGGCTTTAATGGCTGCCACGCATCCACACAAATAGACGGTCCAGATTACTTCTGAATTTAATGGCTGCGATCAAATCGCGAAATCGCATATCGCGATTTCGGGGTTTTCGTTGTCATTGTTCTTTGCATTATGAACTCTCGATCCCCGAATTTCCGATGAGGTCTCCTGGCTGCSACGTGTCCATCTAAATGAACGGTCCAGATCCCTGCTTGATTTAACGACTGCGATTAAATCGCGAAATCGCGTCTCGCGATTTCGGGGTTTTCATTGTCGAGTGAACAAGACATTTCAAAGTCCCGAACCCTGATCCGTACAAAGATGTGATCAGTGGTCGTGATCCTCTCTGGATTTGACGGTCCAGATTCAATCGGGATTTCACCTTGTCTTTTCCCGATGGTATATCTCCCTCGCAGCTTCTGTCTGATCTGACGGACCTCGTTCTTTCGGGAAATTTGAATGAGATCCTGTGGTTGTGAATCTCTGTCTTCCTTCTCTTCTGCACGCCCACTCCTGCGCTTGACATCTGCGCAGCTTCTCCCGATCCAACAGCTGTCGGGATTTCTGAGTGAGATCCGACGGCTCTCAGTCTCTTTCCTGTGCTCCTTGCGCGTATAAGAGCGCTATGCCTCCTGAGCTTATTCTCCTCGAATCCTTAGACTGCGACTTATTTTCCTTTGTGATCCGATGTCTCTCGGTCTCTTTCCTGTCGGGTCGGCTACCCTTCATCACTCTGCTTGAACATTGCTCTGCTTCTTCTGCCGTAGACGATTGCCATCAATGACAACCTAGACATTCTGCATCCCTGCTATTCCATATTTCCAACAATCCGAGGGCGCCACGTGTCGCTCACTAGATGGCTAAGGAGTTTATGTATAAAATGTTGGAGGCCGCGGGGTTCGACCCCTGGACCTCTCCTCCACATAATAACTTCACAAATTCCAATAACCAACTTTCCTACCGACGTTCCTTGTTAAGGATGGCAAAGCACATATATTCCATATGGTGTATTGTATTAATTGGAAAGGGGGCGGGTCGGGGCTTATCCCTGACCCATGTTTTATTACCATAACATATAACCATATGTTATAACCGTGTATGTAAATGCGCACGTGGATATATGTAATGAAAGTTTTACCATGTATTAAAAAGTGGCGCGGTTATGACTTGCGCCCAGGTTTTGACATGGCCCACGGTTTTTAATATATATTGCATGTGCCCACGAGTTGGAGCGTGAGGGTTATGCGGTTGGAGTGGTTCAACGAACTAACCACCTTTTAATCCGCGCGAGGTCATATGACCATCCATACGCCCAGGTGTCGAGGCGGTTAGGGGCTGGAGGCACCTTAACTGTCCTACGGTTTGCACCGTTGGCACGGTTGCGCCCGGTGCTGTGTTTTTACGCTTTAAAGAGCGTGTGAGTCAGGTTCACTCAAGGAGGGTGCGAATTGTAGAACCAGAGACAACAAGCTTGGAGAAGGAGACTTCCAGGAGTCCTATTTTTCTCATTTTTCGACCGATTGAGGAGCCAAAAGAGCCCAAACAGGGGTTTTGGGACGCTGGGAAGCCATTGGAGCAGTCAGTTTGTCAGTTTGAGCATTGTAAGACATGTTTTTGAGCAATTTTTGAGAAATTAATAATAATGATCCATTGGAAGCTGGACTAGGAGATGTAGCCCATAAGAGGGGTGAACTCCTTTATCAATTGCTGTGTTTTATGTCTGCTGTTCAATATTTATGCTGTTGTCTATGTGTATTTTGCATAAGTAATCCTTAATTTATGTGTTNCAAATTGATCCTGTTGCTTTAAACACATAACATTTCACTTGCAATAATTATTCAAGTTTTTCAAGTCTTCTTCAATTTTAGATCAAGTTGGTATCAGAGCACTGGTTTTGAAGACTTGATTGTTTGCAAGTTTGGTTTCTGATGCTCACAAGGTTGAAACTCACAAGAGGATAAGGTCAACTTGTGGAGCCAAGTTCTTATCCGAGAAGGAGGAAGCAGTTTCATTCACCGCAAGTTGCAGAGAGGAATTCACCAAGCATGGCTAGTGAAGAAGACCATGAACATGTTTCGAATGAAGAAGAAGACTTCAGGCAGACTATCATACAATTGAGAGATATGATGAAGGTCATGATGGAATGGAACATGATGTCATAGGGTGAAGGCTCTAACCCTTCAATGCATAAGGGAGGCGGTGGTGACAAGACTCCAGGCAGAGACGAAAGGAATGGTGCTTCTCCACCACCCTCTCCTCCTCCATCATCATCATCTTCTTCTTCTTCTTCTACAAGTTCAAAACATCTTCCCAATGGGCATGGTAAAACTCCTTCACAAATTCCTTCATTAAAGCTTGATATAAAATTTGAGTTGCCACTTTATAATGGAGAAGTTAACGCTGAAAAGTTAGATAACTGGATACGTCAAATTGAAGTTTATTCTAGAATACAAAAGATTCAAGATGATGAAACTAAAATTCAATTAGCTTCATTAAGATTAGATGGTTCAACACTTATTTGGTGGGAATCTAAGACACAAGAAGAAATGAAAAAGAATGGAAAAATTTTGCTTTCTTGGAATGATTTCATAATAACAATTAAAAAATAATTTTATCCATTAGCGTATAAACAAAAGGAAACCATGGAATGGAAAAATTTTAGACAAGAAAAAGGATAGAATGTACAAAGTTTTACTCAGGAGTTTAGGAGAAGAGATTTGGTTTTGGGAGTTGATTTGTCTTCACAGGAAACATTGCTCAAATATATTGGTGCTTTGCATAGTTATTTGAGGCATACTATACTTATGTTTAATCCCACAAATCTAGATGAAGTTTGTGTACAGGCTACTCATTTGGAAGCCAGGGGAAAGAATGATACTCATGAAGGTTTCAAGAAGACATACAGCCAGGGAGACAAAGGGAAGAAGAAATTCAAAGNGTGCTTTGCATAGTTATTTGAGGCATACTATACTTATGTTTAATCCCACAAATCTAGATGAAGTTTGTGTACAGGCTACTCATTTGGAAGCCAGGGGAAAGAATGATACTCATGAAGGTTTCAAGAAGACATACAGCCAGGGAGACAAAGGGAAGAAGAAAGTCAAAGGCAATGGCAGGAAGAATGCTGTTGTGAAGAAGGAAGGAGAAAAGTTCACATGTAAACACTGCTCAAAGGATGGCCATGATGAAGACCATTGTTGGAAGATTCATCCTGAACGTAGACCCAAAAAGTTTGGCAACAATGGAAAAGGGAATTCAAAGACTGTTGCGACTGTTTTGCAAGACTTGGGTTCGGATTCTGGTGATGAGACGAAGATTGCAGCCATGGGTTACCAAGGTAATAATTGTGTTGCTAGTACTAGATCTTCAAGTAATGCTCATGTCGATGTAACTCAACAAGAGAAAATGAGAATTGAACTTTTCCATATAAGGGTCATTTCCAAACATACTAAGATAGACACGTTATTTGATTCAGGGTCACAAGAAAATCTTATTTCAGAAGAGACTGTAAAGAAACTTAATTTGGAAACCAGTCCACATCCTAAGCCATACCCTCTTGGTTGGATATGTGATAATGCTAAGTTACAAGTAACTAGGAAGTGTAAACTTAGGTTCGCTATAACTGCCAATTTTGTTGATGAAGTAGAGTTGGATGTGATTCCGTTGGATATATGTGGCATTGTTTTGGGAAGTCCTTATGTGTATGATAGGAAGGCTATTTTCTATCGTCAGGAGAATAAGTATCATTTGCTTAAAGATGGGGTTGAGTATGTTTTCAGAGCTCACACTAAGAAGATGAATTTATCAGTCATAAATGCAGGGCAAATGAAGAGGTTAGTTAATGCAAGTAAAAATTTTGTTCTCTTAATGATCAAACCTAAAAATGATGTTGAGAATGAAGCATTTCAAGGTTGTGATACTAAGTTAAAATCAAATCTATTTGAATTTGTTAATCAGTATGACAACATGTTTAAAGAAGCCTCCAAAAAGAGGAATCCAACATGAAATCCAGTTACAACAAGATTGTCCACTTCCAAATATTGGTATGTATAGAATGTCAGCTATGGAAAATGCTGATATTAAAAAACAAATTCAGGAGTTGTTAGACAAAGGGTTAATTGTGCCAAGTTCTTCGCCATGTGGATCTCCAATTGTGTTAGTTCCAAAGAAGGATGGAACGTGGTGAATGTGTGTTGATTTCAGGGCTTTGAACAAAATAACAGTTAAAAATCATTATCCTCTTCCACGAATTGATGATTTACTTGATCAATTAAAAGATGAAAAATATTTCACTAAGTTAGATTTAAGGAGTGGTTATCATCAGATCAGGATTGTTGAAGGCGACACATGGAAGACAACTTTTAAGACTAAGCAAGGTTTGTTTGAATGGATGGTAATGCCTTTTGGACTTTTCAATGCACCTGCTACTTTCATGCGAGTTATGAATGATGTCTTGAGGCCTTTTCTGGATGATTTTGTTATTGTCTACTTAGATGATATTTTTATTTTCAGTAAATCTCGTGAAGAGCATATTGAACATGTGAAAAAAGTTTTGGATGTTTTGAGAAAAGAACAGTTGTTTTTTAAGTTGTCCAAATGTGAATTTGGAAAAACTTCGCTTATCTACTTAGGCCATATTGTTGGTGGACGTGAATTAAAAATTGTTGTGGGGTATTCTACCCTACAGACTAACAAGCTAGGGTTTAAGCTTGCATGCAGATCATGACCCTTCAGAAATAAATTTTAACCTTCTACCCCAACCTAAAACCCTTTTTCACAAGCACACATGGGAAAAACCAACTAACCTTTTTATCGACGGTTGGTGTAGATCCTCCATTGAGCTTTTATCTCCTTGCTTTTGCTGCTCCTTCCAAAAAGAAATCCTGCAATCAAGAAAAAGCTACACATGCATTCTACTGTTCTACTAGAGGGTTAGAGATTAAACAAAAATCACATAAAACATATAAGACTCATGTATTTGGGACGGGAAAAGAATCTTTTCATTAATCTCAATATGAATCACTTACAATGATGTGAGAGACCGGCCACTGTTCCTCGATCCTGATCCTAGGCTCCTCCTCTTTTTTGTCCTCCAACTTCTTTGCTTGAATTCTCCTAAAGCTTGAGGAAAGGCTAAAGGGTTGGGACAAAACGGATTCGGAAATTGGGCAGAGTTTCTTTGCTATAATTTTCCTCCTTTTGAATAGTACCCCTACCCCTTCTTTTATAGGCTAGAAGGAGCTAGGGTTTTAGGCAAACTCTCGGCCATGCATGGCTGGGAGTTCCAGTTAACTGACCCAAAGCTTTTTGTCCTGGCGGAAACTTTCCTGATTTTTTACTTTGTTAGGTAAACGCAGGCTGTAGTGGGCTAGCCTGCGGGCCACCGCGTGCAGTATAAGGCCAGCAAGTGGTCAACCACGCCCAGTGTTAGGTTAGGGCGCGGGTTGCTTGTTTTAAGTGGTTTTTCAAGGTTCTATTCAGCATGGCTTTGGCAAGGAAGAGACATGAGTTGGCCTGATGCCAGGTAAGCCTATGTGGTGCATTTTAGGGTTATAATAGATGCCCCCTAATGTGTGAGGTCAGAAGAGCATCTGATGGCCGAAATACATTACCAATTCTTTACCAATATGTACTGATATGCTAAATGAGTGAGCCCAGGAATCAGGAATCAAGAGGTGCCGTCTGCAAAAAATATCAAATGTCTCACCGAGGCGGGCATACCCATGCTCGAGATAAATCAGAACCATGGCTACCAATCAAATACATTGTAGACCCATGTCAAATAACTATAAAGAGTAGCCGCGAACAATACACAATGGAGCTACATCTCAAAATCAGAAAGATATACATAGAAAGTATCCATCTCTCAGAAGTTGATTTGGCCTTATGGCTGTACTTCAGAGCTCGAGAAACAACTTCAAAATATTCTAAACTCGGGTAGGAGTGTAATATGAGTGTATGACTGCACTACCCAGAGGTCTTCGACGGCTCGTCGGTTATGGACTTGATAATCTTGATGATCGGACTGAAGGCTTCATTGATTTCGAACAAAGATTTGATTGGAAGTTCAGGATGGCTGGGTATGCGGACAAGAGACATATTGCAGAGTGGCCAACTCAGGCTAAGTAACAAACTTCCCTTGGACAATAGCACGACAAGTGATAAAACTTAGGCAGCATATCTATTAATCATAAGTCTATGAAGCAGGAGGCAACGCAAACTCTCCATATGTTTGGAAGAGTAACCAAACGGTGGAGGACACAACTCAATATAGCGAGCAAAGCTTCCTAAGGCGTACTACATCCCAAATTATGATGAATCAAACAGACAGATGTGCTTTATCCAAGGGCGACTCATAATGCTGCCAATAAAGAAAATACTTTTCCCATCCTCTTTTTGTGGTATATTTGATTTTTTTGTTCTATTTGAATKTTTTGAAAAAGAATAAAAGGATATTACGTTACAGTGGAGGAACGAGCATAGTAAACATACAAGCTCAAGGCACAAGGACAAGACTGATGTTCTAGGAAATGATACTCGGAAAAATTCCTCCAGTGGCCAAAGGTGTTAAGATGCAAAAGCAAACTGTTACTAAGCTGATAGGTAAAGGATGCAAGTGAGGTTAATAGAACACACAATGGTAACGTCCTTCGATGTAAGTTTAACGAGCCCAGAGAAGGGAATCTCGGTGATTTTTCATTTTTAGAGAGTTTGAAAAATCATAAAAGGAAACTTCATTAGGGTACCTTTTTCGTCAATAGTCTAGTCGGTTCGAAAAAGGGGTAAACTAGCACCGACTAGACGTCAATTCAAAACCATTTTAATGAGTGTGACAAGGACAAGATCACTCGGCTATTTTTTCAATTTTAAGGAGTCTGAAAAAAGATTAACTATGGACTCCGTCAGGAATGTTCTTCTGGACCGTTTAACGAGTGTGAAAGAATAAGGTCACTCGGCAATCTTTTCATTTTTAGGGAGTCTGAAAAGAGCTTAACTATGGACTCCGGGGGGGTTTCTTTTTCGTAAATTTAGTCCCTCAGGCCTGAAAAAGGAATAAACTTATACCTGAGGATACTCTTCTAAAGAATGGAAATTCAATAGAGCGCTCCTTTGTTTGTACAGTTGACCGTCCGGACTGAAAAAGGAGTAAACTACCGCCGGACAGATGTGACTTCAAACTTCAGTTTAACGAGCGTGACGGGTCACAAGATCGCTCGACAATCTTTTCATGTTTAAAGGGTCTGAAAAGGGCTTAGAAGGAGACCTGTTTAAGGATTGTTCTTTTGGACCAATTTAATGAGTGTGAAGGAACAAGGTCACTCGGCAATCTTTTCATCTTTAAGGAGTCTGAAAAGGGCTTAAAAAAGACTCCATAATGGTTACTTTTCTCAGTTAATCTGGACGAGATCGAAAAGCATAAATACAGTCTCGTCGGATGTTTCTTTTGGGTCTCAAAGCAAGCTTGAAGAACAACAAAGGTAGCCCATGATCGACACTTTGTGGGTCGATGTTAGGTATCGCTTCGTAAGACTAGGAAAAAACATCGTGGAATTTCTTAAAAAGATCAGTGTAAACCTGAATCTCTTCGGGGGAGAAATCTGCTCCGACGAAGAAATTTTCCACGATGCCAGGGTTTCAGGAGATATCGATAGGTATCGTTTCAGCGATAGTCGCCATATTTCCCTCAGCATAAATATCCTGTGTAGCTAAGAGGTTAATGGGATAGGGTTGATCTCCCATCATGGTGATAGTGAATTCTCCTGCCTCAATTCGATGTAACTCCAGGAGGAAATATGATCTGTGATGAAGATCGTCCCAGGGTTTGTCCGGACCAGTCAATGCTTCGATTATAGCTTCATCAGAAGGAAAGACTAAATCTAACGAATCGATATCGGTAAGAGAATTCTGAGCCCAGATAGGCTCGAGGAGTGGATTCGACTCTTGTATAGGAATCAGATCAGGAGTAGTTGAAGTTTGCTGGACCAAAGAGTACTCTACTTCAGCGGCCGACAAGGGCGTGGCCATGCCAGCGTGCCCTATCTCATCCATCATGGTTGATGGGGAAGGAAGAGTCCACGGATCCTGAAAGTAAGTCGTGCGAAACAACGAGACATGGAAAATCTCAGCCTTGTGGTGCGACGATATAAATTTGACATCGCCATGAGGAGGTGGGTAATCGAAAGTACCCATCAAAGATGGGAACAAACCAACTCCTATGTTGACGACACCGTCTTGAGGATTATCAACCATGGGAACCGTGGATGCCCCCAAGGCTGGGTCAGGCCTAGAGAAAGACAACTGATCTATGGTCACTATCCGACCTTCATGTGGAAACAAGAGGACTCGAAAAATGGTAGCGACCACCGCTTGCATTGCATAAGTCCAACTACGACCTAACAATAGATTGTAGTCGATGGGGGAATCAACTACCTCTACTTCGACGCACACAGTCTTTCCTCCTAACTGTACAGGGAAAGAAGGAATGATGCCATGCGGTCGGAAAGAACAACCGTCGAACGCAGTGAGGAGAGTAGGTGACGGAGACAATTCAGGTTGACCAATGGCTTTCCAGCATGCTAATGACATAACACAAGTTGAAGCGCCCTTGTCGACCACCGTGCATTAGATATTGCGTGTAAAAGTTTTCATGGGGTCAGCCACTACTATCTGAAACACGACGTGGTTAGGCAAACGAGGTTTCAAGTCATTCGTATCTAACATGATGGTGCCCGGGTTACAAGTCTCAGTAGAGCCTAAAGAAGTCAACAAGGCTTTCCTCTGAGCAGGGCAACTTTGGAGGACCTCCAAAGCAGACATAGCGCAAGGGGTTTGGGATAAATCTTCCACCACAGAGTAGTTCTAGGTGGCCCTTGCATTTGGATTGTGAGAAGCACGCTTGAACGCACCTTTTGGAATGCATGTCATCGTTTCACCCAACGTCTTCTCGATCTGTAGAGGAAGAGATGGGATCTCGGCTTCTTTTCCTTTGTCAGGGGTGCTTGATTTGCTATAGTCTTGAGCTCTAGTCATTATGAAAGCATCACTTTTCACCATATATATGTTCGCGGTGGATGAATTGTTTGGGGGAGGGCAGTTTTCATGGCTACCCCCTTCGCCACTCGCAGAGGCTTGAGTTAAATTTTTCCCATGCTGAAAAGGGTTAGTCAACACGGCTTGTTGTTGCTGTGTGACAAACTTCTGGGCCTCTACAAGTCGAGGGCATAGGTGGGTTGGGTGGTATTTTGCACATAGGTTGCACGGATACCTCGCCTTCCTCTTTTCGGTGGTTCCCTCGCCAGCATTATCATTTGGTTTTGTATCCCCCTTACTCTTCTTGCGTTTTTTTTTCTTCCCCTCGGGCTGCTGGTTGGCCTTTGGGTTAGTCATCTACACGAAGTGTACTTCCGACGTTTGAGTAGGAGGGGCAGCCAAAGCAGTAGTCTGGCTGGCTGCTGAGTGTTGTATAGATAACTGCTGAAATTGTTTTGTCAATTTCTTAGCGGGCTTGGTTTGTGCTGAACCAACGATACCATCGGAATGTGGTCCGGCTCTCTGTCTGGTTTTTTCTAGTATTGACCGTGGTGCATCCATCAGGATGTTGTACAGTAAACCAGAATGAGAATAGATAAGCTCAAACTGTTGAGCCCTCATGATAGCCTCTTCCTCGGAGAAAACTTCTGAAGTTGCGACGTCTTTGGACAACTACGGAACTAAAGACTTAAGGAACCACTCTAGAAGGAATGATGGTGGGACGGGTACCTTGATAAGACTCTTTCGACATCGCCATTCTCGAATATGATCCGAGATATGGTCCGTTGACGTCTGTTCAAAATTGGCTAGCAACTCTGTGCCGGCATCGTATCTCACAGGTAACTGGAAATGGTTGAGGAAGGCCATCGCCAGTTCGCCAAAAGAAGAATATCGTGAACAATCAAGCTCTATGTACCATTTCGCGGCACTCCCAATAAGAGTGCGTTGAAACAATCGCAACTGGACGGAGTCATCTCTCAGTGAGTTAGATGAGCACCACAAGTGGAAAGTGGTCACGTGATCACCTGGATCTCCGTTAGGCTTAGCCTCGAACTTTGGGATGTCCGAAGGCAACTTCGTTGGCATAGGAGGCCAACGCGGATCGTGACAGATAGGATCATTCAAAAAACATGTTAAATATGGCAAGTGTAACGTCGCCAAGAAAGGGAGTTTAGGTTGCTGCTGATAGCCGGGATAAAAGGGTCCTAGAGTTTGACTGGCACCAGGTTGCCAGGAAAAGTTTGGCTGCTGGCCTGGGTTCTGGTAGAAACCATGGCCTAGACCAGCGTAAGGGTTTTGCATCTGAGGAGACATCATTGGCTGATTCCCCATGAAGGACATAGGATGTTGGGCATGCATCGTGTTTGATGGACTTTGGGAAGGATTACTCCATGATGGTCCTATTGGGAGAGGCATAGTAGTTTGTCCGGGGTTCCATTGACTGTGGAAAGAATTACCCCAGAACGACATTCCAGTGGCGGGAACAGATCCTTGTCCTGAGTTCCAAGGTCTTGGTATATGTGCCCCCAGCGCAGGAATAGTACCTTGTGCCAGATTAGACTATCCAAAAATGGGAGTGCCCCCAGATGGGAAAGCAGTGGGTGTGAGCATGTTGTTACAAAACGTCTCGTTCCAAAAAAATGGTGATGAACCTACCGACAGAGTTTGCGGAGGTTGTCCTTGACTCCCAGCTCCAAGTGAACTTGTGTGTGCGGGTTGCCCGGCGGTCTGCTGATGCGGACCACCGAGCGATGGGGACGAAGGAGGAATATGACCTCCAGCATGAGGAAAAGAATTGAAAGGGATAGAAATGCCCCCAAGTTGACCTTGCAGAGGAGAGTTAGAGCTCCCTNGTTACAAAACGTCTCGTTCCAAAAAAATGGTGATGAACCTACCGACAGAGTTTGCGGAGGTTGTCCTTGACTCCCGGCTCCAAGTGAACTTGTGTGTGCGGGTTGCCCGGCGGTCTGCTGATGCGGACCACCGAGCGATGGGGACGAAGGAGGAATATGACCTCCAGCATGAGGAAAAGAATTGAAAGGGATAGAAATGCCCCCAAGTTGACCTTGCAGAGGAGAGTTAGAGCTCCCTGCCCCCACACCCAAAGTCTGTAAAGTGGAGTGTGTGAGTGCAGGACTCGTTCCTGAACTAGGCATACCGTATGAAAACGGAGCGCCTGTCGCACTAGGTGTGAAAGGAATTGTGGCCACCGCGATAGATGGGGTCGGTCCACTTTGCGAAGAAGTTGCGGCCAAGGCCATGGTGGTCCTGACCGATGACGGCAAGTTAGGAGATGCTTCTCCTGTGGTAGCAACAGTGATGGGAATGGAAGAATTCCCAGATGAAGTAGCAGGGTTTGTTGCCATAGCTGTATGTGGTACTAATAGGAGTTCAGTAAATCGGACTGGTACGATAACCGGTGTCCATATATCAGTGTTGGAGGTTTCAACCAATCCAATATTGGCGGTCAATTCCTCAGGAAGTTGTTCGGGCTCAAAAGCCCCGGTTGCTTCAAAAGACCCTTGGTGGTCTAGCTTCCGCCTCAATGGTGGTGAGGGTGGCTCCAGTATAACCGACGGCAGGCCCAGAAGCCTTCGTGACTGGCGGAGCTCTGAATCCTCCACTGTGTGAGAAGATTCACGACACGCTAAGGTATTCTACACAAACAAAAAAGTAACACTCACTAAAAGAAAGCCCCTAGCAGATAAATCAAGCAAGCACTAAACTAGTTGGAAGAACAGTTACAACAACCAACACTAGAGAAACCTACCGGTGCAAGTGAAACTCAAATACAGAAGCACCCTTCGGGTATACTCTGCAAAGCGTTGGTCCAATGTCTGTCCTAGGTACCACAGTATACCCCCGCAGTCACTTGTGTATGTCCCTAGAAAAGATTGGCAACTAGTTTGCCAGCAGGTGAACAGCTATCAGGCGGGTACAGTCGACAGTCGGGTAGACCACAATGAGAAGGGTATCAAGCCCAAAACCTGTCAAGGGTATTGAGAGCAAATGGTCCGGAAGACAGCCGAGGACCTCGAATGGATTCGAGACCCACGAAGCTCTGTGGCAAATGCAAACGACGGAATCCCTTAACAAATCCTCAATATGTGTTCTCCACAATGCTCGGTCCAGCTTTGGAGGGGTTATCTCCGTTGCCTTTCCTTATGCGACCTCGTGTTTAGCCCCTGTGTTAGAGGGGGGTCCTGAATAACTTTCTGTAACTGGGCTTCTACACTCCCTATTTGACAGACTCCAATGTTTAGTTTGGGTGGCCTTGGAGAATTTACTCTCCAACCTATTCCAAGGCCCTATTCTTAAGCTAGTGTATGCACCCTACAAAAAGAAAAGTTTGATTGATTTTAATTAACATTGCTTTTAATGGGATTTTTTTTAAGTCACAAGGTGCGAAAGTGAAACTGATGGTGTGTAAAAAGACTCAAAGAAAAATGAACAAAAATGCTTGGAAACCAACTTTTACTAAAATGCAAAACCAGCAACTTTTCAACAAAAAGACTTCTTTTCTTTTTCAAATTTACCAAGATTTTATGCAGTAAATACAAAGGAATTTCACTCAGATCTGCGAGCTACTTATACTTGACATGCACCGCAAAAACTTATGCAAAAAGACTTCTTTCCTAGCTACTGATGCAACAACACAATCTTTAAACCAAGAAGAAAATGAAATAAGAAATTGTTTTTTATTTCGTTGTAAAATAACACAACAAGGAAAAATGATGACAAGAACAAAACCAAGAGACTAAAAAGAAAACTCTGGCTTAAAGCACATATCGCAAACAGAATTAGAGCATAAAAATGCAACAAAGCAATCACAACAGCACCAATTCGAACACTTGCCTAAAAACCATAAAACAGATATTTTTTCTCTTTTGTCTTTCCTATCAAAACATCAACTAACAAACACAGGCTAAGGATAAGATGCCCTACCCTGCTGACTATGCAGCCCCAGAATCCAAACCCTGAAAGGAGCACTTCTCACCACAGGAGGGGATGATTGCCCCACCTAGGATGAAAAGCAACCAGACAGACCCGCGACTGTCACCAAGATAGCACGCGGTCAACCGCGTGTTGAGCTATAACAGCACGCGGGTACCCGCCCTCAGAACTGAATCAGCCCGCGGGTAGCTATAAAATCTGAGAAAAATCAAACACAGGCAGCCCAGACCTAAAAAAGGCCTCTAGTATTGACAACTAGGGTCTCCTAAAGGCCTGGATGCTTCCACTTCGACAGAAAAGAAAAACTTGCAAAAAAGAATCCAAATGCAAAGAACAGTCTAAACAATAAGGCAGACTGAAAGCAAGACAGTAAACCAATCAAGACCCAGACAGGATCCAGAAAGCCCCCTGAGAAGGTAAACTTCTGACAAGGAAGAGGAGACTGACTGTTAAGCTTCCTGGGCTCTACATGCTACTGAAACCACCACAGCAAGCGGTCAACCGCGGGCTGTAGAAGGTTAGGGCACGGGTTACCCGCGGGTACCTCTGTGTGTCCCGAGAATAAATGTCAAGCGTCAGTCAAGGAAAACTGGTATTGATAACCAAGTTCCCTGCTAGCATTGACCTAACAGACAAAAAAATAAACAAAGAAACAAAGACTAAACTTCTTTGAACTACCCAAGAACCTCTAATGAAACCCGGAAACCTTAAGAGTAAAATATCCCCAGTGGAGTCGCCAATTCTGTTGTGGGGTATTCTACCCTACGGACTAACAAGCTAGGGTTTAAGCTTGCATGCAGATCATGACCCTTCAGAAATAACTTTTAACCTTCTACCCCAACCTAAAACCCTTTTTCACAAGCACACATGGGAAAAACCAACTAACCTTTTTATCAATGGTTGGTGTAGATCCTCCATTGATCTTTTATCTCCTTGCTTCTGTTGCTCCTTCAAAAAAGCGATCCTGCAATCAAGACAAAGCTACACATGCATTCTACTGTTCTACTAGAGGGTTAGATATTAAACACAAATCACATAAAACATATAAGACTCATGTATTTGGGACGAGAAAAGCATCTTTTCATTAATCTCATTATGAATCACTTACAATGATGTGAGATACCGGCCACCGTTCCTCGATCCTGATCCTGGGCTCCTCCTCTTCTTTGTCCTCCAACTGCTTTGCTTGAATTCTCCTAAAGCTTGAGGAAAGGCTAAAGGGTTGGGACAAAACGGATTTGGCAATTGGGCAAAGTTTCTTTGCTATGATTTTCCTCCTTTTGAATAGTACCCCTACCCCTTCTTTTATAGGCTAGAAGGAGCTAGGGTTTTAGGCGAACTCTCAGCCATGCATCGCTGGGAGTTCCAGTTAACTGACCCAAAGCTTTTCGTCCCGATGGAAACTTTCCTGATTTTTTACTTTGTTAGGTAAACGCGGGCTATAGTGGGCTAGCCTGCGGGCCACCGCGTGCAGTATAAGGCCAGCAAGTGGTCAACCGCACCCAGTGTTAGGTTAGGGCGCGGGTTGCTTTTTTTAAGTGGTTTTTCAAGGTTCTATTCAGCATGGCTTTGGCAAGGAAGGGACATGAGTTGGCCTGATGCCAGGTAAGCCTGTGTGGTGCATTTTAGGGTTATAACAGATATTTTGTTGTGGGTATTCTACCCTACGGACTAACAAGCTAGGGTTTAAGCTTGCATGCAGATCATGACCCTTCAGAAATAACTTTTAACCTTCTACCCCAACCTAAAACCCTTTTTCACAAGCACACATGGGAAAAACCAACTAACCTTTTTATCGACGGTTGGTGTAGATCCTCCGTTGAGCTTTTATCTCCTTGCTTCTGCTGCTCCTTCCAAAAAATGATCCTGCAATCAAGACAAAGCTACACATGCATTCTACTGTTCTACTAGAGGGTTAGAGATTAAACACAAATCACATAAAACATATAAGACTCATGTATTTGGGACGGGAAAAACATCTTTTCATTAATCTCAATATGAATCACTTACAATGATGTGAGAGACCGGCCAACATTCCTCGATCCTGATCCTGGGCTCCTCCTCTTCTTTGTCCTCCAACTGCTTTGCTTGAATTCTCCTAAAGCTTGAGGAAAGGCTAAAGGGTTGGGACAAAACGGATTCGGCAATTGGGCAGAGTTTCTTTGCTATGATTTTCCTCCTTTTGAATAGTACCCCTACCCCTTCTT
>JASDQU010099845.1:167754-187618 GCA_032191745.1 Picea mariana
GCAGTTGTTAATGTTGAGAATTTGAAGTTGTATGAGCCTCCATTGATTGATGATCAAGGAGAGCATGTTCAGATTCCTTCCATAGATGATTTTTCTCCAGAGTATCTAACAGAACTGCAGGAAGACACCATACTTGACAGGAGGATGCGATCTTCGAAGCGAGAAAATGTGGAGTATTTGCGAGTTGGTCTTAAAGGGACGAATCCAAGCAAGGCCAAGTGGATTGAGGTTGGAAGGGTGAGGTAACTATACCCTCATCTTCACATAGACTGAGATAGTCTTTTGGAGGTCCAAAAGCTTCCCAATGGGGAAGGTGTGATCAGGGGATCAAATTTCGCTCAATTTTCAAAGTGCTCAGAATGTGACAAAAACAGTTCCATTGCGTCTGTCTTGTATTCCTGATTCCAGAGGTATATTTACTTTCTAAAATGGATTCCGTATGAAGGAGATATTGTGATCTGTCCGCCAAGACAAACAGGAAAATTTTTTGGATGCTGACTGTACCTGTCCGTACAGTCCGTATGGTGACGTGGCAAGATCGTACAGGCCATACGGATGTGACATGGCAGTTGCATATTGATCGATCATTGGCAAGTACGATGTTGACATGTGTCATTGGGTGGCCAATAATAGGAGGACACGTGGCCCAATCCAAGGGTGCCACGTGTCGCTCACTAGATGGCTAAGGAGTTTATGTATTAAATGTTGGAGGCCGCGGGGTTCAACCCCCGGACCTCTCCTCCACATAATAACTTCACAAATTCCAATAACCAACTTTCCTGCCGACGTTGTATGTTACGGATGCCAAAGCGCATATATTTCATATGGTGTATTGTATTAATTGGAAAGGGGGCGGGCTGGGGCTTAGCCCCGACCCATGTTTTATTACCATAACATATAACCATATGTTATAACCATGTATGTAAATGCACGCGTGGATATATGTAACCAAAGTTTTACCATGTATTAAAATGTGGCGTGGTTATGACTTGCACCCGGGTTTTGACATGGCCCACAATTTTTAATATATATTGCATGTGCCCACGAATTGGAGCACAGGGGTTATGCGGTTGGAGTGGTTCAACGAACTAACCACCTTTTAATCTGCACGAGGTCATATGACCATCCATACGCCCAGGTGCTGAGGCGGTTAGGGGCTGGAGGCGCCTTAACTGTCCTACGGTTTGCACCGTTGGCGCGGTTGCACCCGGTGCTGGGTTTTTATGCTTTAAAGAGTGTGAGAGCCAGGTTCACTCAAGGAGGGTGCGAATTGTAGAACCAGAGACAACAAGCTTGGAGAAGGAGACTTCCAGGAGGCCTATTTTTCCCATTTTTCGACCGATTGAGGTGCCGAAAGAGCCCAGACAAGGGTTTTGGGACATTGGGAAGCCATTGGAGTAGTCGGTTTGTCAGTTTGAGCATTGTAAGAGATGTTTTTGAGCACTTTTTGAGAAATTAATAATACTGATCCATTGGAAGCTGGACCAGGAGATGTAGCCCATAAGAGGGGTGAACTCCTTTATCAATTGCTGTGTTTTATGTCTGCTGTTCAATATTTATGCTGCTGTCTATGTGTATTTTGCATAAGTAATCCTTAATTTATGTGTTGCAAATTGATCCTGTTGCTTTAAACACATAACATTTCACTTGCAATAATTATTCAAGTTTTTCAAGTCTTCTTCAATTTTAGATCACACAGGAGCCATGCAAGGGATGCGCAGGCCGAGTAAAGCCTCAGAGTTTTGAATCTGAGTGGAGTATTGAGAGACTGCTACTGCAGCTATGCGCAAAGTTGAAGAACTTCAATACTTGGAAGTGTTTGAAAATCTTCCGTAAGGAGTGCGAGCAGGAGGTTTTCTGAAGGAATTGAAGTCGTGAGAAAGTTCAGAAGAGTTTGAACCTTCGAAGGAATCGAAGGAAGGAAAGAGGCCAAGTAACTTGAAAATATGAAGAAAGGCGTAGTGATACCGAGCCGTAGAAGGATGAGTTCCATGGAGAGAGGCACTTTGTACATTTGTGCATAGGTCCTCAGAGAAAAACATGGACGGTCGGAATTCACTGAAGAGAATTCGCGAAGTCCCGTGAGCCGTTAGATCTCGCGAAAGAGTAGGGAAGTTACGACGAAAGCGTCGAAAGGTTCTAAGCTCAAGAGGAGTAGAACCATAGATCCAAGCCACAAGGGTCGATTGGATTTACACGTGGATACCTGTATCGGGTTTTCGTGGGTGGAAGCCCCATAAATTTTTCAACGGGGATCACGATATCCCGAAATGCGAAGTCCTGAAAGCTAAAAGGATTGTGTGGGCCACAGAGGAGTCAGCGAGTGGACAGGTGGCGCACTCTCGACAAGAATTCAATTCAGTTGACCGTTTCGGGGTTTCGTGGGGTGAAGTCCCAAAACTTTTTCATTAGGATTCGCGATATCACGAAGTCTGAAGTCTGGATAGAAGTAAAGTGGTGTTGAAAGGTCAACCTTGTGAGCGCATCGGTGTTTCAGAAAAATGGGTTTCGGGTATCGTAGGGAACAAGTCATTTGACACCGCGGCCACCGAAATCGCGATAAGGAAAAGTCTGAAAGAGAAAGAGGAAGGGTCAGCATTGACTATTTTTGGGTTTTAGAGATTGGAAACAAGGAGCGTGACCAACGGATTCGCGAAAGTGCGAAGTCCGATATCCCAAAGTACAAGGGGGAAATTCTTGAAGTTGATTGTGGGTGCAGATTTCCCGAAAGGGATATAGAAGAGCATTCTAAAATCTCTTCGAGCCAGTGTAAAGGGAAATATCCTGTGTTGGTGTGGACCTTCTAACCTGTGGGTTGAGGAGGGTGACTACATCGTCAGTTTGGTATCAGAGCCCAGAAAGGTTCTTTTCTTTCTGTAGTAGAGAAAAAGAGGATTCACCATGCCACCAAGAAGAAGGGACAGACAAACACCCGATCCACTAGAGGAGAGGGAAATGCCGAGAAGAAGAGGTAGGAAGATGATTGATCCATCTATGGAAAAAGAAATGTGTGATCTACGCGCTAGACTTGAAGACATGGAGACAACATAGAGATGCACAGTTAGTGCTAGGGATCTTAGTGATTCTAAAAGTGAAATTGAGGCCGAACATGAAGAAGAAGTTGCAGTTGAAGATGCAACAAACGAATGTTTGATCAGAGCTATTGCAAGAATGGGTGCAAGAGAGAAAATGGACATTCCAGTTTATGAGGGAAATCTAGATGCAGAGGATCTTCTAGACCAGATTAGAGCTCTAGACACATACTTTGACTATGAAGATGTCAAAGAGGACAAGAAAGTCAAGCATGTTGTCACTAGATTGAAGGGACATGCAACATTGTGGTGGGATGAACTACAAGCTGACAGATGTTGCAAGGGCAAGAATAAGATCAAAAGATGGGATAGAATGATCGCAAAGATGAAGTCGAAATTCATCCCCAGAGATTATCAAATTACTTTGTTCAGGAGGATGCAGAACCTGAGACAAAAGTTGATGACAGTGAAAGAATATACTGAAGAATTCTACAAGCTGAACATGAGGGAAGGTCATCGGGAGAGCGATGATGAGAAAGCTTCTAGATACATGAATGGCCTGAGATATGACATTCAGGATGAGATGAGCATGGTAACCATCCGAATGGTGGAAGATTCTTATCATATGGCTCTAAAAGCTGAAGAGAAGCTGAGCCGAAAGAAGGTTCAAAGAGGCCGAGGCAGAAGTCAGCCCAGAGGAAAATCAGTTGCCCAGGATAAATATCAGAAGCCCAAGGAGGACTAGAAGAAACCTTAGACTCGAACTGAAAGAGGTGGAACCTCGCAGCAAGGGTAATATGCTAAACAGCGAGGGAAGCATACCGAACAGAGAGGATATTATGCTGATAATAATACTTTTCCTCGTACCAGAGGTAGAGGAAAAGGAAGAGGTGGAGTAATAACATGCTTCACATGTGGAAAGAATGGGCACAAGTCTTACGAGTGTCCAGATAAAAAGAGAAAAGGAGGAGAAACTCACATCGCTGAAAAACAAAGACGAGATGTTGAGGCAGAAGACGCTGAAGGTGGAAGATCGATGATGATGCGAAAAGTTCTTTTGACACCAGAAAAGGAGGTGGAGAATTCAGTCCAAAGAACCATACTTTTCTGGACTACTTGCAAGACCAAGGACAGGGTATGAAAGGTCATTGTGGATAGTGGTAGCATAGATAATCTTGTTTCTATAGAGATGGTAGAAAAGTTGGAGCTGGAGACGATTGATCATCCAAGCCCTTACAGAGTTTTGTGGCTACAAAAAGGACACCAGGTAACTGTCACTAAACAATGTTTAGTTGAATTCAAGATAGGGGGATATAATTATAAGATACTCTGTGATTTTATTCCCATGGATGTTTGTCATCTATTACTAGGTAGACCATGGAAATATGACAGGAATGTGATTCATGATGGGAGAATGAACACATACACCCTAGATAAGAATGGGAGGACTCACATGTTGCTTCCAATCAAGGATAAGGAGGTGAAGCCTAAAGTAAGAAACACTATACTTCTCATGAGTGGGAAGGAACTTCTTACAGAGGTTAAGAAGAAGGAAGAACTGCAATTCATTGTGGTCAGAAAGCCTAGAATTGTTTTGACCAGCACAAGGGTGGATGATTTACTAGAAGAAGTTCAGGAACTACTGGAAGAGTTTGTTGACATAGTAGTGGATGAGTTACCTCGTTCGTTTCCACTGATTATAAGTGTGGGTCATCATATTGATCTCATACTAGGAGACAGTTTGCCAAACAAATTCGCGTATATATTGATGCTGCAGGAGAATGAAGAGGTTAAAAGACAAGTCCAGGATTTATTGGACAAAGGTTTGGTTAGGGAAAGCTTGAGTCTGTGTGTTGTTCCAATAGTACTCAGTCCAAAGAAAGATGGAGGTTGGAGGATGTGTATTGACTTGAGAGCGATTAACAAGATAACCATCAGGTACAAATTTCCATTACCAAGGATGGATGATCTGATGGATTTCTTGAGTGGAGCAAATATTGATTTGAAAAGCGGGTATCATCAAATCCGCATGAGAGAAGGTGATGAGTGGAAGACAACATTCAAAACAAATGAAGGGTTGTATGAATTGCTTGTTATGCATTTGGTTTAACAAATGTGTTGAGTACCTTCATGAGGTTGATGAACGAAGTTCTGAGGGAGTTCATTGGAAAATTTGTCATTGTGTATTTGGATGACATACTGGTTTTCAATAAAATAGTAGCAAAGCACCTGAAGCATTTGGCTACAGTGATGCAAAGATTGCAGTAGGAGAAGCTGTTGATAAACATGAAGAAGTCCTCATTCATGAAGACAAATCTCATTTACTTGGGATTTGTTATTTTTGCAAATGAGTTGAGGATGGATCTGGACAAGGTGGAAGTAATCAAGAATTGGCCATCACCGAAAAACATCTTTGAGGTGAGGAGTTTTCATGGATTGGCTAGTTTCTACCGGAAGTTCATTAGAAATTTTAGTGGAATTAGTGCACCGATGATGGACACAGCGGAGAAGAGACATAAGTATTTTCACTGGACAGAAGAGGCTAAGAAGAGTTTTAATCTGTTGAAGAGGAAGATTACGGAACAACCAGTTTTGGTGTTGCCGAATTTCCAAAAGACATTTCAAGTGAGATGTGATGCAAGTGGATTTGCAATCGGGGAAGTCTTGAGTTAGGAAGACAGACTGATAGCATACTCCAGTGAGAAGCTGAATGAAGTGAAAGTGAAATACTCCACTTATGATAAGGAGTTTTATGCTATTATCCAGGCATTGAAGAAATGGAGGCATTACTTGATCCCGAAGGAGTTTGTCTTATACAGTGACAATCATGCACTACAGTTTGTGACTCAACAAGAAAAGTTGAATCAAAGACATGTCAAATGGGTTGAATATATGAATAATTTCATTTTTGTGATTAAACATATTTCTGGTACTGCTAACAAAGTTGTTGATGCTTTGAGTAGGAAATGTTTGCTATTGCAGGAGTTCAAAGTCAAAACGTTGGGTTTTGATGATCTCAGGAACATGTACAAGGATGATCCAAATTTTAAGGAGGCGTATGAAGCAGTTGAGAATCCAATTTTCATGGATAGAAACCAATGGGTAGATTACATGATCCAGGAAGGATTACTGTTTAAAGGTAATCGACTGTGTATTCTGAAATGCTCCATGAGGGAGAATCTACTGAAGGAGAAACACAGTGGAGGGTTGGTGTTACACATTATTTTCATCATCCCTATGATCGTTAATGATGTAAACCTATCTGTTTCCTTCAGAGGGGTCAGTGGCCTGAGTTCCTGAAGAGAGAAGAGAGAAGAACGTTTCCTGAGAAAAAGAAGTTGCATTTTCCTTTGTAAAAACCCTATAAAAAGGAAGTTCGCATGCTACCTATGTATTAGGGTGTGAGAATTCTTGATTCTCGCAGGCTTTCCACACTTAGGGTGTGAACTGTTTTTAGGCTTCTCTATATGCAGGGTGTGAGAATGTTTACATGTGGGAAAAATGAGCATTTTCTCGAATCTTCTAGAAGGAGAAACTTCCATGGTGAGGTGGCATCCGAATGGTGTGGATCTTACTCGCTTTCATGATTTAGTGGGATCATCCTAACCTCCTCACCTTATCCTCTTCAACTTATAAAAGGAGAGGAGCTCTCATGAAGAAAGGTAGCTTGATTTATGGAGCTTGTTAGCTTTGGTTGGATTGGAATTATTATCTTGGTTGGAGTGGCTTTGAGATTTGCTTTGTCAAGATAGATTGTGAATATCATCAGATCTATGCTCTCAGAATTATTGGAGTGAAAGTGTGTGGGGGACAAAGGATAGTTGGAAGGGACCTTACGACATCAAGGCCATGGTTGTAATCTCTCTTTCACATTTAATATGATATAATAATATGATTCTTTCCTATAAAGCTTGTTGTGTTTTATTGTATGACTCCTTGATCACATACATAGGTTTATATTGAGTTTATTCTATTTCTATCACTTTGGTTGGTTGCGTTATTTTGCAGGATCATCATTGTATGAGTGTTGGAACAGAGTTAGGATGGCGATGGCGAGAGGAAGCGACATTTAAATGGTATGTCACCCATCCCTCTTTAGTTAGTAAATTCAATATCTAAAACTTAAGGAAAGCGTTATGTTCTGGTGTGTTTTGTTCTAGATCCATGTGGATTTAGGGAGATCAGTTAGTTTCCACACCTACCGATTAGTCTGATAATAGTTGGCAGGACACTTTTTCCATGACAAGACATTTGCAAAGTTGAATGAGTCATATTTTTGGCTGGGAATGCGAGCAGACGTCAAGAGATTCGTGGACAGATGCATAATTTGCCAGCATTCGAAGGGAAGGAAACAGAATGCAGAGTTTTATCAACCATTGCCCATACCAGAGAGGTCGTGGGATGCAATCAGCATGGATTTCATATTGGGGTTGCCAAGAACACAAAGAGTTTTTCACTCAATCTTTGTGGTAGTGGATAGATTTTCCAAGATGGCACACTTCATTCCATGTCAGAAGACTAGTGACACAACTCACATTGTGAATCTGTTTTTCAAAGAAGTCATTCGACTTCACGGCTTTCCAAGGAGTATAGTTTCGGATCGAGACACTAAGTTCATAGGACACTTCTGGAGGAACTTATGGAAGAAGTTGGGAACTAACTTGTTGTTTAGTTCATCTTATCATCCTCAGACAGATGGACAAACAGAAGTGGTGAACAGAAGTCTGGGAGACTTGCTGAGAAGCCTGGTGACAGAACACCACAGCCAGTGGGACAACATATTACCACAGGTAGAATTTTCTTATAACGACTCAGTTAACAGAAGAACAGGGAAAAGTCCATTTCAGATTGTCTATGGCATACAGCCAAGGGGAATTTCTGAGTTGAGAGATTCAGAATATACTGCGATTAGGAGCACTAGTGCAGAAGATTTCACAGAGGCAATGAAGAAACTTCACAACCAGGTGAAGGAGCGATTGCAGAATTCGAGCCAAAAATATAAGCGCAGAGTAGATCAACACAGGAGAAAACTTCAATTTGAGGTTGGTGATTTGGTTCTGGCACATTTTAGAAAGGAAAGGTTCCCGAGAGGAACATATAATAGACTGAAGATGAAGAAAATCAGACCATGTAAGGTCTTAAAGAAATTTGGGGCAAATGCATATGAGATTGAATTACCCGATGGGATCGAAATTTCTCTGATATTCAATATCTTATATTTGTACCCATATAAAGCTAAGGAAGTAGGGACAAGGAATGAACAACCATTGATCCAGTGGACAATGTAGATGCCAGTTGCAGATAAGTCATAGATGGAGTTCATACTGGACAAAAGAGTGAGCAAGAAAACCAGGCGAAAGCAATACTTTGAATATTTGATCAAATGGAAGGGCCATCCAGTTGAAGATGCCAGCTGGAAGGATGAAGCAAAGGTCCAGAGGCATGGACGGACCATGCATGAGCTCATGGACAAGAGACCATGAAATTTTTCAAGTGAGGTAGTATGATGCAGGAGCATCTCAAGCGAGCCAGCGCAGAGACAACGGACAGCTGGAAAAGTGCCCAGCACAAATTTTGAAATATCTTGAACCATAAATGAAACATCAAGTGGAGGCGCACTTGTATAATGTAAATGGACATTGAGAAATTTTCTCTCGTCCTTAGTAGATAGAAGGCATTTATGGTAGTTAATGCAAGTAGGTAGAATTGAATGTGTAGATTAGACAGTTTAGAGAACAAGAGGGAAACGGGATATAGACACCCTCATGGTGTATTGTAATATTATTCTGAAGAGCATAGAGGAGAAGAAGAGAGAGAGAGTTGTGTAGTAGACTCCATGTATAGAAGTTTTGAATTAATACAAGAAAGTTGTGATTCAGACTCATGGTGTTCATATATTCTCTATGTATGCATCTTTGAATGTTATGCTCATGGTTATTTCACTCTTTCTTCTGTACATTTTCTTTTATGCTATGTATGAATGATTTCTTATTGAATGTTTGAAATCTAAGAGGAAAGGGAAAAGGAATGAGTTTCAATTGTTTCTCTATCTGAGCAAGAGTTCCTACAAGGAGTGCAGTTGAATTTGTCCACAAGGAGTGCGTGGACAAGGTGTTCAGAGATTTATCTCTAAAAGTTCAGGAGAGATAGCTTTTGTTCTCATCCCCTCAGAAGTGCAGTCAGGCACATGAGCCATGCAAGGAGTGCACAGGCCGAGTAAAGCCTCAGAGTTTTGAATCTGAGTGGAGTATTGAGAGACTGCTGCTGCAGGTGTGCGCATAGTCAAAGAACTTCAACATTTGGAAGTGTTTGAAAATCTTCCGCAAGGAGTATGAGTAGGAGGTTTTCTGAAGGACTTGAAGTCATGAGAAAGTTCAGAAGAGTTTGAACCTTCAAAGGAATCAAATGAAGGCAAGAAGCCAAGTACCTTGAAAATCTGAAGAAAGGCGTAGTGATACCGAGCCGCAGAAGGATGAGTTCCATGGAGAGAGGCACTTTGTTCAGTTGTGCAAAGGTGCTCAGAGAAAAAAACGGATGGTCGGAATTCACTGAAGAGAATTCATGAAGTCTCGTTAGCCGTTATATCTCGTGAAAGAGTAGGGAAGTTATGACAAAAGCATCGAAAGGTTCTAAGCTCAGGAGGAGTAGAACCGTAGATCCAAGCCACAAAAGCCGATTGGATTTACACGTGGATACCTGTATCGGGTTTTCGTGGGTGGAAGCCCCGTAAATTTTGCAACGGGGATCGCGATATCCCGAAATGTGAAGTCCTGAAAGATAAAAGGATTGTGTGGGCCACAGAGGAGTCAGTGAGTGGACAGGTGGTGCACTCTCGACAAGAAGTCAATTCAGTTGACCGTTTCGGGGTTTCGTGGGGTGAAGTCCCAAAAATTTTTCATTAGGATTCGCGATATCGCGAAGTCCGAAGTCTTGATAGAAGTAAAGTGGTGTTGACAGGTCAACCTTGTGTGTGCATCGGTGTTTTAGAAAATCAGGTTTCGGGAATCACGGGGAAGAAAGTCATTTGACACTGCGGCCGCTGAAATCGCCATAAGGAAAAGTTTGAAAGAGAAAGAGGAAGGGTCAACGTTGACTATTTTCGATTTTTGGAGATTGGAAACAAGGTGCGTGACCAACGGATTCACGAAAGTGTGAAGTTCGATCTCCCGAAGTACAAGGGGGAAATTCTTGAAGTTGATTGTGGGTGCAGATTTCCCAAAAGGGAAATAGAAGAGCATTCCGAAAGCTCTTTGGGCCAGTGTAAAGGGAAAGATCCTATGTTGGCATGGACCTTCCAACCTACAGGTTGAGGAGGGTGACTGCGTCGTCAGATTCCAAATCCTTTACCAAGAGGAGGTGTATGGTGTGAAATATGTAAGACATAGGGACATGATCCTTATCATTGTCGCATGATGCAAAATTATCAAATAGTGCCAAAGAGTACATTTTGTAATTTCTGTAAGTTAGTTGGACATGAAGACAAGGATTTTAGAACCTTGGATTTTATGAAGTAGAGGACTTCTGATGCTTATAAAGCGCAGGTTGATTTAATGAAAGGACACCCTGTGTAGTATTTTGCAGTTCCACTTTGGTATGATAACGCACAATAGTTTCAAGAACCACCTTAGTATAATAATGCAAAATAGTATAATCAGGTACCATATTATAATACACCATGTAGAGATAATCAAGGTAATTGAGGAGGATTGTTACGAGGAAAATATCTCTATGGCTAGGGGAAAACCACAACAGACAAAAATGACTGTAGAAATCAACTCTATTCTCAAGTATGATATATAAACAAATATGCTAGCAAGACAAGATAAAAGGCCTACCTCGTCTAGATGTTCAATGAAGTCCATCATTGAGCACTCGATCCAAATAAATACACCTGCAACTAGTCCTCAACAACCAAGCAACGCAAGCATATGGTGATAATATATGATTTCAACACATTCAATAGCATAATCCATTAACATACATAACAAATACACCTACGGAATAATAATTCTAATATTGGAAAGATATCAATTGGATGGGAAAAGATTATTTCTATTAAGATATGATCAACAGAAGTGAAAAAGTTACAGACTTCTTTTTCGGTACGGTGAGGAACCCAGAAACTAATTTCCTTCCATATCGGCCTCGACCACTTCAATCCTCCACCAAAGGCAATCTCATGTAAGAGAGACAATGGAGTTCTCACTCAATAAGGGAAGAGGTTGGGGGTGAACACCATGTTCAGACTTAAGGGACAAAGGGATGCATACAAAATGTGAAGTAAATAATTCCTCCAGAGTAAATTTTCTCTCAAAGTTGAATTCTTTCTCCTCTTTTCCATAGCTCAGAATTGGCCCACTTATATCCTTCAAATGGAACTGAAGGGACGAGTTAGAACGTTTCCAGTATATGAAAGGCCAAGGATAATTGATATCCTGTCGTGACATTGAAACCCGACACCATTTTTCATTTTTGGGCACATTTCCTTATGTACGCGGGATATAGTGGTGCAACCTGCATATACGCATGTTGTATAGTAGGCAAGGTGCATATATGTGGAAAAATGTATTTTTAGCTCTGGCATTTGCAAAAAGGGATGGAAATTCTACATAGGGAAATGGAAAAAGGCCTTTTATGCAAGATTGCATAGGGTGAGGAAAATATTTATATAACAGATTCCCCCTAATGTGTGAGGTCAGAGGAGTATCTGTGATGGCCGAAATACATTATAAAAACCCAGAAGTGGAGTGATGGGGAACCATATGGAAGAACTAGTTTCTCATTACAATCTGCACTAACTTTCCATACATGGCTTCCAATTTGACTTACAGTGCAGATCCATGTGAAAATATACCAAAAAACTGTCCATGGCCATGAATAAGGAAATACAAATATGGCTACAAGTGAAAGAATTTCATAGTCACAAACAAGGCCCAATAGAACCAGTCTCAAAATCAATCTAAAGATATCTTTATACAATGGAGTATAATTTGATCTCCCATGATCACTGAAGTCGTATAGGTACTGGTCTAATGAAAAGGAAGCAACAACTCAAGAAAGCTACGGACACATGCGGATGTCTTCAAGTCTTCTACATAATCGGCCAAAGGTGCAAGTCTACATCATGTGAATAAAAGAGTTGAGGTCGAACACAATGAGACATTGTTTGATTACCACTCATTGAGGTATACCATTAACAAACGTGAGACAACCTATCGATGATGAAAGTAGGTATCAAGACACTAAGTACATTCTTATAAATGTGAATAAAGGAGTCGAGGTCGAACACTTGAATAATCCATCAATCAGGAGACATTGATGTATTCCGAACTATCGATGGTGAGATAACTTTCCACTAATGACTGCAAGCGTCAAGGTACTCATAGGAATATAGGTCTTGTTTCTAGAATAGATGAGCTAAAGTTGATGGAAGGAGACCCATTGAAAGGAGAGCATTAAGGCATATATCATCATTCAGCACGAGGTACAAAGTAGGAGCTTCATGATTTGGAGGAAATAGGATGAAGAACATGTTCATGAACCAACGACCCTATGCATCTTTCACGTGTGTCAAGTGCAAGCGAAACACAAAAAAGACCCTCTGAATATCAGACAATGAGGAAAACTATTGATAAAGGCAAGGAAACCACCAATAAGGCTAAAGGCATTGACGAGACTGCATGAATCCCAATGTGTGAATATATGTCTTGCCGTCGAACACAAGGGAGACCGCCTATTCAATGACCAATTATGAAATCTTGACTGTTGGGTTCAAGGTTGCCTACCAATGATGAAAGTAGGAACAAGGTGTGTGATACGACTACAATATAATGTGATTCTGAGACAAACTGAGGGTATGACCGACATGGAAAGTCAAGAGTTATGAGGAATGGCCTACATAGGTTTATATACATCCTTTTAACAAGAGCATGAGACATATGGAATCAATCGTGAAACCATGAGATGCAGGAGGCATCAATCAAATTCTCCATAGGGACTGGAAAAGTAACTAGTCGGGGGAGAAAACTCTCTATAATGAGCTCAACTTCCTAAGGCCATGCTAAAACCAAAATTATGATGACAAATGGACTCAATAACTTTGTGCTATGTTCAAAGGAGACACGACTTCTGCCAATACAATATAATACTCCCTTCCCACCCGTCTTTTTTGTTTTTTCATAGTCAAATGAATGTTATGATACAGAGGAGGAAAAGAGTGCCGCAAGTAAGAAAAACTAGTTCCAGCAGTGGAACATAACTATTTTCAATGCAAGGAGATGCATGCAGGAGATGGACACTTGGGGGAATGTTCCCTCCTAGTTATAGGGTGTCAAATTGTGAAGGATATAAATGAGTCTCTGCTTAGTTGAGGATGAAAAAATGCTGAGGCAAATGGTTTATTACACAAAGCGAGAACTGACTATAGGATCAATACTACAAGTAAGGGCATGAGATGCGGTCACAACTTACCACCAAGAAATGTCCTTTTTTGTAATCTTAGTCTACTTGGTTTGAAAAAGGGATGAGCTTGTACCAAATATACGTCCTTTCAAATCCAATTTACAAGTGTGAAAGAGATAATTTCACTCGGCAATCTTTTCTCTTTTTGAAAATGAGTCGAAAAAGAGCTTAAATCAAAATCGATTGGGAGTCCTCTAGGTATAGGTTAGCATGTTTATGAGTGAGAAATGAGGCTCGATGTAAATTCATTTATTAGCTATAAGGGACTCATGGTCCTATGGAAAAATATTGGCATGGGTACCAAATGGAGAAGAGGATCTAACTAGGGTACCCATGTTTGGTAAGTCTCTACCACTTGATAATGACACGTTTTGTAGAAAATGAAGGGTTTTGTGCCGCAAAAAATGGGTTCATACCTAAGTCATATGAGTGACAGTTATAGGACAATGCAAATGTTCCTGATGCAATGGATACCTATCCTATATGTTGGGTAATGAAAATACATGCCTATAGTTACGAACGGTCAACATAACACTAAAAACTGTAAGAATCTCTGGTGAAAACTACAAAAACCAACTCAATCCACTGATGTATTAGTCCATTAGGATAAAATACGATTCTAAACTATAGAAAGTGGATAAAAATTGTTATAAATAGTAACAAAAACCAAAATTTACTATGTCATTTTGACTTTTTACCCAAATAGTGAAAATTGGACCAAATTACCTCCGATCTTCAACTAGTGATTGCGAGAGCGTCAGGTGACAGAATCAGAGACCATCTAGACCAGGTAATTCCTCTTCCCCTCCTCTTCCTTTCTGGTGGATTACATTTTTAATTTAGGTTTCACAATTTGAGTTAATTAAGGCACAAATTGGTTATTTCGGTGTATGCAGGCTACCACTCATCGGGTCGTGTATACGTGAGGTTATACATGACTGTGTGAAATACAAGTTATGTGTACTCAGACCTATATGTGACTGGTAATGTTGTATCCCACATATAAGTCCGTAAATAAGGTTTTTTATGGTTGCTAACTCAAAAAGTGATGTTTCCCTGGTAGGATGGTGGTAAAATGGAGGGAAAGGGAACACAAGGAGGTAGATGTTGTTGTGGAAAGAGATCTAGGGGCCCAATTAATGGACTTGAAATGATGCAGGTTGTATAAATTTTGGGCACTCAAAGGAATGATGGCCCAGGTGAGTTTTCTTGAGTTTCTAGTGGATTACTGGGATCCTAACAGTGAGAGATTCAACCTCGATGGGCAACCATTGAGGATTGAAGTTGAGAATATATACTTTTTGAATGGGTTATTGCGTCAGGGTGAGGTGGTGAACCTCAAATCCTGGAGAGATGAGAGAGGTATGAATATATAGGAGTACATAGACGCTCACTTTATAGCAGGGACCGAGAAGGTCGGGATTCAACTCCCCATCTGAGCAATAAACAATCTCAACCTCAAGATTGTTTTCCTCGTTTTGACTAGGATCACATGATTGGCTTCATTTCACCAGGCATCGAGGCTGATCATGTTCTATTATATAGAGTGTTTGAGACCCATGGTGTGTGACTGGTGCACCTCACTACTGGCTAATATGAAGAGCCTATTGATAGAGTGAAAATAGGGTGACAAGAGGAACTTTGGGTTTGTCTCTATCTTGTGCATCTTTTTCTTCGAGTGGGTTCCAGGATTGGGACCTAGAGTCAAGATCATTCCTAGAGGACCTCACGATCCATCCATGGAACAGTGGACCAATGTAATGAGACAATAGGGGGAGGTGTTATCACTGAGAATCACCCTCAGATTGCAAGAGGATAAGTCCAATACCCATCAAAATATTTGTAAATGTAATTGAGTAATTAAAGGTCAAATGGAAAAAACTCAAGATAAGAATGTTTTAACTCAGAAATCTGGGCTAGCATGAATAATAAAATTATGTCTTGATTAACTTCACTTAGTGATTTGGAGTAAAAGTGAATAGGAGGAAGACTTGGTGAGGAAGGTGTAAAGGTATTCTATTGACATCAGGTCTTCAAGCAACCAAGGGAAGAAAAACTCAACCACAAGAACTTCTTGAACTTAAAGTTTAAGAACATTGAAGAATGTCATAGCAGTATTATAAATAAGGTCTTCAAGAAACCAAGGGAAGAAAAACTCAACCACAAGAACTTCTTGAACTTAAAGTTTAAGAACATTGAAGAATTTCATAGCAGTATTATAAATAAGAATTCATTCTAACACAACCACAACATCTCATATGGATCATCCAATCATGAGTACTTTAGTATAAGAGGCAACAAGATGATATAAAAAGAAATTGACTTCTATTAATCAAAATTTCTCAAGTCCAATACATAACTAGATAATAACTTACTTAGTCAAAAAATATTACAATCAAGGAGCCCTGCTCAACCATTCGAACCTCTCTAATCATTTAGAAGATGTATTTATAATAAAAAGAGGAAAGGCAATAGCTAGAGGTGAGAGTTGTCCCTCCTATCCTAGAATTCTCTAAAACAACTACAATTCTAACACCTGTGTTAACATATATTAACAAAATGATACAATTTAGGAGCCATGTTAGAAACCACTCCAACAAGAATTAAAAGGCATGTATTCTAGCTTAGGCGCATTATTTTTCAGTGCCAAGTGTCCTCCAATGGTTGTCTGTTGCTTCCAAGTTTCCACCTGTGATCCTTGCTTCTCCCCACATCATCAAAAATCAAGAAGGAGTCATGAATTCGAACCTTTGAATGCAAGGGTCGGTTCATAGTGCCATTCTATAGCGGCTTTTGAAAAAAAAATCTGCAGATTTCATAGTGCTTTCTCTAAAATATCTCTACATATTTCGTAGAGGCACTCCTAAAACAGGTCTGCATTTTCCATAGCGCCAGTCCTGTTTAATGACTGTGCAATTTCCATAGTTCCCCTCCTAAAATAACTCTGCAGATTCGGTTGCGCCACTCCTGTGTAACAGTTCTACAGATTCGATAGCACCACTCCTGGAATAGTTCTACAAATTTGGTAGCACCATGTTAATTTTGTCTAGGAGACTTCGTAGTGCCTTAGGTAGAACAATTGAATAACATAATTTATAGACAATTCTGTAGCGCAATGACGCTACAAAATCTCTGTGTGATGAAACCAATCCTTCAAAAACACAAAAACTTAGTTGATGGAATAGGAGCCTATAGATGCATATATAGGTGGAAAAATTATACTTCCTTGATCATTTCACACTTGAAAAAAGAGATCACCCACAAAAATGGATATGTCACCCCCCAACTACTTCATCAATCTAGCACTCCTCCTTGTTGCAGGATAACTTCCCTGTGTCATAGAAACATAATTTTCCTTTGCATGGATACTCCTCTTGACTACAGGTTCATCTCTTTCTATTGCATCTTGTACCAAAACATTTAAGTTCCTCTGGGCCAATTCATCCTTGAAATGATGCAATTTCTCTTTGAGATTTTTGTTTTGGGACTAAAAGATTTTTTTTTCCTATAGAGGGTCTTAAGTTTCCTATGAAGAGGCAAGGCTCTTCTTGATAAAAAACTTTCCAGATCAAGGGTTTCAATGTACATGTCCATGATCTCCTTCATCTTTCTTCTCAGTCAAACTTTCTTCCTTCAAACGAGCAACTTCTTTCCTAGCCTCCCTGAGCTGTCTGATCAATCTTTTGAAAGTGGGATTACTAGGTGGAGTGATGATTTTGATCACCTCAATAGGTTTCTCAGTGGATTTACCTTTATATTTATATTGAAAATAAGCTCTATCTATAACCTCAATAGGATTCTCAATTCCTTTTCCCTTATCTTTTTCTTTTCTTGGAACTGAAGCCTTAGGTAAGAATTCTACTTCAACAACTTCCTTGAGGGTTGATGATCTAGTAAAAGGCTTCCTGATTATGATATTAGCTACTGGAATAGGTGAAGGGAAACTCAACTTCCTTCCCCTCTTGGATGTGGTTTTGGTGGATGAAGGGACTTCTTCCAATTCAGGTGCAGGAGGAGGTGAAAAATCTCTCTTTGGAGAGTGATGAACCTTCCTCTCTTCTTCTTCATTTTCCTTGGGGATTTCTTTGTCTTGAGTAGTGGGTTTTCTTTTTCTCTTCCTTCTTGTTCTTGTTGGGGAAACACTACTTGATGGAAAAGGGCTATGCATCCTAGATTGAGGGGTAGAGGCTATATCTAACTGCATATGGGCAGAGATAATGAAATGTTCCCAAAGAATGTTCATTTTCTTCAACTCTTCCATCACCAACATCCTGATCAACCCAGAGTGAAAGATACTAGTGTCCACAACCTTGGACTTGGATTGGACTCTATCAGACATATTTCCCATTCTCCTCAAAAGATAAAAATGGATATTCATCACATCCTTACCAGTGAAAAATGTAGAAAGATTCTTCTATGATATTGGTATAACATGTTAAACCTTCCCTCGCATGTAAAATATATCTGGATGATCTTCATCATTTTATCAAAGCCTTCAACTAGGTGACTCCCATGCACTCCCTTAAACAAATTGTCCTTGAGGAAAAGGAAGTATTTAGGATCATGGATTTGAACCACCTCTCACCAGTATTAGGTATCCTAGTGGCTATTGCAATAGAGGACTCAAATAACTCAAGGTTTCCCACCTTGGTCTTAATGCCATCAAAGTGTAATGAAAATTGTGTTGCTACTTTAGGGTTTCCCCTTTGCATGTTTTGAAAAAAGAGAGGCAACCAATCCCTTGGAAAACCTCCCTGACCATTGGCTCAACATCAAACATGTGCATGTCAGAAGGTTTAGTCCTGGCCACACTCCCTCCCTTGTGAGACTTCTTCCTTTGAGGTGTCTCCATGGATTAAATAGGAGATCAAAGGCTATGATGTAATGAGGGGTACTAAACAGAGGAAAATATCAATGAGAATTGAAAGTAGCTAAAGGTTTCTCTCTCTCAAGGATTTTCCTCCAATCACTTTGAATTAAAAATAGACTGGTTTGTTGGATTTTCTTTTAAAATTGAGAGAAAGAAACTTTGAGGAAAGGTATGAAGGGATGTACTTATCATCTTTATGCCACCATACAGTGGTAATCAAAGATTTTAATGGGTAGGTATTACTATTATCCTCACTGCTAGCATATTTTGAGATAAAACGAAGCATGAAATAGTGAATAAAAGAGGCTAATGCATAAATCTTTGTGAATACAGAAAATGGCACTGACAACTCCAAAGAAAAATGCAACACTGAGACAGGGGATCTGTAGTGTAGTTTAGGAAGCGACTTTTTGTAGCGTAGTGTGGGTACAATATCCAAGGGAATGAATGGGAATTCAAGATTCATAAGAAAAATGTCTTGACCTCTAGTATAGGTGAAATTCAGTTGGAAAATGGCTATGAAGTCTGTGGGATAAGAGATACAGATGAAAATGGATGAGAGAGGATGCAGTCTGAAGCACCAGGCACTACCAAAATATGAGGAAGGGATATATTAAGACTTTTAGGTGCAGTTGAAAGGAATCACGGAATACCTGGAGGTCATGGCTGATGATGGAAGATTTGCAACAGGTTATGTAGCTTCTACATCCACCTCAGCCTCCAATTCAACTCTAACAATCGATCTCATAGAGTAATCTGTATCTTGTCTGAACTAGTGATTTCAACAGCACCGAGCTTGGGATAAAAATTCAAAATTATAAACAGTTAGAAGGCTCATAAAAAACCAAATCTCAAATATTCCTTTTAAAAAACAAGGGCGCTGACAAAAATGTGATTTATGACATCACCTAATTATGGTGAATTATGGTAAAGGAGCATAGGACAAAGGTGCTCTATGAAAACTCCAAGTGAGTTGGTAGCGCCCTTTTCAAAATTTGATTTGACCAACATAATAGACATAGGGACAACATGGAAAGGATAAAGAGCATGAGTGGATGAAGTGATATGTCAGGTCATTAGGATCATGGGGTCGATTATGCGTAGTGCCAAGTCAAAAGGTGAGTCAAAGACATGAACCAAAAAATGAACCTAGGCTAAAATCATATGTGTGGGCCAAAAAGTGAGCCAAAACCCAAGTCTTTATTATTTTATACTAATCTAAGAAAATCACAAAAATAAAAATAAAGAAAACTTAAAGACTAAAGGATAAAAATTAAAACCTAAAGGATAAAACACCCAAGACAACTTCATGTGATAACATTGGCTCCACAGGGGATGTCATGCTCCCTGTAAACTGCCAAGAACAAGCAACTTCAGTGCCTTATCCTAGGGATATGGGGTCACTTATTAAATCAGAAAAAAATTAAAATGATATTTACAATGAATGGAAAGCCACTCATGGCTTAAGCAAAATACTTTTTCAGAAAGTGCCCATTGACAG
>JASDQU010099845.1:187638-227216 GCA_032191745.1 Picea mariana
AAATTATAAACAGTTAGAAGGCTCATAAAAAACCAAATCTCAAATATTCCTTTTAAAAAACAAGGGCGCTGACAAAAATGTGATTTATGACATCACCTAATTATGGTGAATTATGGTAAAGGAGCATAGGACAAAGGTGCTCTATGAAAACTCCAAGTGAGTTGGTAGCGCCCTTTTCAAAATTTGATTTGACCAACATAATAGACATAGGGACAACATGGAAAGGATAAAGAGCATGAGTGGATGAAGTGATATGTCAGGTCATTAGGATCATGGGGTCGATTATGCGTAGTGCCAAGTCAAAAGGTGAGTCAAAGACATGAACCAAAAAATGAACCTAGGCTAAAATCATATGTGTGGGCCAAAAAGTGAGCCAAAACCCAAGTCTTTATTATTTTATACTAATCTAAGAAAATCACAAAAATAAAAATAAAGAAAACTTAAAGACTAAAGGATAAAAATTAAAACCTAAAGGATAAAACACCCAAGACAACTTCATGTGATAACATTGGCTCCACAGGGGATGTCATGCTCCCTGTAAACTGCCAAGAACAAGCAACTTCAGTGCCTTATCCTAGGGATATGGGGTCACTTATTAAATCAGAAAAAAATTAAAATGATATTTACAATGAATGGAAAGCCACTCATGGCTTAAGCAAAATACTTTTTCAGAAAGTGCCCATTGACAGGGCCACCAAAACCTTCGGAATCCTCCAAATTCTACAACTTATAAGTGTTATTTGAAAATACCTCAAAAATATTGAAGGGACCAATCCACAAGGCTTCAAATTTACCATGTTTCCCTTTGTTTTTATTGGGTGCATCCCACTTGAGCACTAGATCTCCCAGCTAGAAATATTATTTTCTTACCTTCTTGTCAAAGGCTTGCTTGATATTTTGTTGATGGTCCTATGGTTTTTCTAGTAGTTTCTCCCTAGTATGTTTCACTTCTACCAGTTTTTGTATCCTTCTAACCATATCATTAAGTTTTCCTTGGTAGTCCTGGAAGAATTTTTCCACAGGCAAGGCAAGATGAGTAGGAAAGATAGCCTCAACCCCATACACAAGATGAAAAGGAGAGAGACTAAGTGATCTCTTTGTTGTAACTCTATCAACCCACAAAGAAAATTTCATCTTTGAGTCCCATGCTTTCTTCTTGTCTTCTAACAATCCTTGATGGTCTTAATAAGGCTCTTGTTAGAGGAATATTCCAATCCATTCCTTTGGGGGTAGTAAGGAGGATAATGAATCAATGTAATCCCATATTGTTCATAGAACTTGATCAATGGTTCAACTTTGAAAGATGCATCATTATCAGTAACAATTTTTCTCGGAAAACCAAATCTTGACATCATATCCTCAAGAAAACTAATTATAACCTTGTGGGAGGCATTCCTAATAGGAATGGCTTATATCCACTTGGTGAAGTAATCAGTGGCAGTCAAAATCCACATATGTTGACCACTTGAAGAGGGATGGATTTCCCCAATGAAGTCTAGGCCCCACTGATGAAAAGGTCATGAAGCTACCACATGCTTCAATGGAAAATATTTGAGTTGTTTCCTTGCAAACAATTTTTGGCATTTGACACAAGCTCTAATATTTTCACAAACATCAGTAAAAAGGATAGGCCAAAAATACCCATCTCTAAGGATTTTATAGGCTGTGGTTCTCCAGAAGTGATGGCCCCCACATAAACTATCATGAAAATCAGGCATGACCTTTTGGGTCTCATGTGGATCTAGACATCTCAAAATCACTCCTAGAGGATCTTTCCAATACAATACTTGGTCAATAATATAGTATCTGATTTCTTTAAGATTCAAATCTCTTACCTTGTTCTTTTCCAAACCATCAGGAGGCTGCAACTTTTGTAGAAAATATATGATGTCCTTATACCAAGTGCATTTTGCCAACTTTGGGATGACATGAGAACCTTTGTCATCCAAATCAACTTGCTAATTATCTGAGTTTATGTTTATGAAATTAACCCCCAAAGCTTTGCAATTTGATTCAGCCAATAACCTAGCTAAACCTTGGCCTTTCGCCAATTTAGTGGGCTTTATTTCAAGGTCAAATTCCAAAATTTTGGCAATCCATTTGCTTCTTCTCCCATCTATGTCAAGATGGATAAGTATCTATTTCATTGAGGTTGAAGGGATATATGCAACAATATTTGAATGCAATGCCCTGCTAAAAAAGGAAATAGGATGCTCTAACCCTACTACATTTTCTTCAATAAAACATCAACCATTGTGTTAAATGAAGCAAAGGAAAATATCAGAATATCCTTTGAGTAGTCAGGGTTGATGAGCACAGGTTCTTCAGTCAAAGCCTTTTTTATTTTATCAAAAGAAACTCGAGATTCAATGGTCCATTTGACCTCATTTCCTTTCCTAGGCATGGTTGTAATGTACTTTACCAATTCAGCAAAATTTGAAATGAACCTTCTTATAAAATTGATTTTCCCCAAGAAAGACTAAAATTATTTCTTGGATCTAGGGAGAGACAAGGTCTAGATGGATTCTACTCTTCTTGAATCAATTCTTACCCCTTGTGCTGATACAATGTGCCCCAAAAACTTCCCCTCCATCATAGAAAACAAAGAATTTTTAGGATTGAGAGAGAGACCAAACTTTATGCACTTCAAGAAAACCTTTTTCAAATGATGATAATATTCTTTATCAGATTGTGAGAACACTATGATATCATCTAAATAGATGACTACAAATTTTTCCTTCTCCCCAATAAAGGCAATTTCCATTTCTCGCCGAAAGGTCACTCCTGCATGCATCAATCCGAAGGGCATTTTGGCATACATGAATGTGCCCCAACGAGTATTGAAGGTTGTATTCTCTCTATCTTTAGGCAAGACAAAGATTTGATTGTAGCTAGAACATCCATCAATCATAGACATCCTAGATGAACATGTCACCCTCTGCAAAATGTGCTCCATCTTTGGTAAGGGGTAATTATCATTCTTGGAGCTTCTATTCAAATTTCTAAAGTCAACACATAGTCTGATTTCCCCATTTTTCTTCCTCACTGGGACCAAGTTAGCCACCCATTCAGAGTATCTCAAAGGAATGATAATCTTGGCATCCAAAATATTTTTTACTTCCTTTTCCATAATAGGCAGCAACATAGGATTTATTTGTTTGAGTTTCTGCCTAAATGGCTTGGTCTCCCCTTTCAAAGGTATATTATGTTCAATGATGCGTGTGTCATATGTTATCAAATCTTCATATTTCCAGGAAAACACATCAGAAAACTCCTTTAAGAGCTTAACATATTCATCCTTTTGTTCTTTTGACAAGATACTAGACAACTTAACATACTTTGGATCCTCCTCTGTACCTAAATTGCATTCAGTCACATCAACATTTTCAGTTGAACCTTTAAACTTTATAGCAACATCATTTCTATCAAACAATATCTCCAAAGGAACTAGTCCTTTTGGAATATGGTTACTAGGCAACTAAACAATATGATGGTCAACAATTTTATTCAGAAAAACATCAGCGTGAGGGATTTTTTCATTGTCATGATCTTGATCAATATGTAAGGTAGAAAACAAATCCACAGTCTCAAGAAATATTTTTATCTCAAGATCATCCTCAAAAACCTTGCAATGTTTGACATTGTTGGGTATAGAGGGTCTATACTTCACTTCCACATCGTATTTGAGTTTAGGGGGCAAAGGAACTTTGAAATTACTTGCTAAAACAGCCAAGAAATCTTCCATAGTGTTCTCCTCTTTTGGAACAAATGAGATATTAAAAGCTAATAATAAACTATCAACAAGATGCCAAACTTCATTTATGTAAGTCCTTAACCTGGGGTGTTTATCTTGATACAGATTTTTTATTTGATGGAAAAATAATTCAGCTTCTCCAGACACTGCTAGCTCTTCAATCCTCGTGTCTTTGGAAGCCCTCAAACCCAAAAAAAGAGCCTCATATTCTGCCACATTGTTTGTAATTTCAAATTCAAGATTGTAGGATAAATAAATGATCTCTTTAGTAGGGGAAATAAAGACTACCCCAACACCAACACCTTCTTTAGAATAAGCCCCATCAAAAAACATCTTCCAAACATAGGTATTAGGAAGAGACTCTTCACAAGAGGCAATGGGTTTTTTTATGATTTTAATAGCAGGTTGAGGAGCATCATTGAGTTGCAATATAATGGATCCTAAATTAGTATCAAGTGAAAAAATAGGATGGTTGGTGGGATTTGCTTCATCACTAATTATGTAGGATAATTGAGCCTCCCTGTAAAGCCTTCTATCTTCTCCCCCAAACACAGGAATGCTAGCATAGGAAAGGTCCATCTGCAAGGTTCCCCCTAGTATTTTTATCCAAGATCTTGACAAGAGCATCTGAAACTTACGGGGGACATCAGCCACCACAATATCCATGACTACAATTTTCATTGACAACTGAAACAAGGTCACAATCAAATCTTTGATAACCCCAAGATACTTCACTTTCCTAGAGTCAAAAGAGTATAAGTCATGGTAGGTTTTTGTAATTTCCAAACCAAGCTCATCCATGACTATTTTAGGCATGAGATTGTGAGATTCCCCTGAGTCCATCAAGCAGTTATGCATAACTTTACCATGAATGTTCAATGATGTATAGAAATGAGGGGAAGAATCATCTCTATCTTCTACCAAAGATCCCAGGATAATTGTTGGTTTTTCATCTTGAAGGTTAACTGAATCTGTGGAATTAAAAGAAAGCTCAGGCTACAGCATTTTACAAAGGTATATTTTAAATTCCTCATTCTTAATCATCTCCAAAAAAGGTTGTTGGCCCTCGACCAAGTTTTGAGGAAATCTTGGTCAGGTTTAGACCACTTTTGGACTTCAACAGGCTGGTCGAAGATGGAGCGCCTAGGCAGAGTTGAGATCGCAGATCTCACATATTTTGCGGGATTTGTAAAGGGTTATTTAATATTTTTGTAATGGGTTATGGTATGTCGGCCCATGGGGTTTACCCCTGATTAGGCCTTATTGTAAGGGATTGTAAAAGTATAAATAAGTAAGAATGTATGGTAGAAGTAGCGAAGTAGTAGTGAGAAGTCTTGATAGCTAAGTGCAAGTGCATTGTGAAACATAATTTACATCTGTTAAGGCTCTGTGCTTGATAGAGAGTAGGATATGTGCCTTTATCTAGTTTGGAAGGAGAATTTGACGCTCAATGAGAAAATATCCTATCATATGTGAAGCTCGACTCTGTGGCTTAGTGCACATGAGGCGTTGAATGTAAGAGATTGAAGAATAATAAAGAAGATGAAGCAGTCGGTGGACGTAGTCCCACACTGGGGTGAACCACGTATATATTGTGTCTCTGGTTTTCTTTGTGTTTTGTTGTTTATGTTATGAATCTACTCAGTTCTTGATTATTATGTATGATAGATAGATTTTTTGATGCTTAGTGCTTTACTTGTGTAAAAGATGAATTAATGTTAGATCTAACTTAATGCTATGTGTTAAGTAGTTGAAATGCTTAATATTTTTTGTTATTGTGCCGATCTCTATTAGGTTATGTTCTACAATGTTATTAAAGATAATGAACTAATGCATCTCACCTTTTAAGTGTTAATAGAATACTCCGTGAAGTGTTTCTATCACAGATTTGTGTCCCAGCCTGGTTACAAACACTTGTGTCCTGTAACCCCACCTGCTTATACCTTAGGTGAGACCCAACCTTCTTCGTAGGTGTTGCCGAAAGGGCCAGTAGTCAGGGTTTTGTTGGCACACTGTTAAGCGTTGAACCCAGGGTCTGCCCCTATGCCAAAAAATGGTTTCATTGTCGGGACCTGAAACTGTGATTTCCAGGAATTGAAGTAAAGAAAAGAGAAGCTCTGTGCGTACATCTATTTTTGTAGTGCATAGTACTCTACTTGACTTGCAAATCCTTGTGATAATAAAGAAATCTTATATGAAGAAAAGACGTAAGATCTTAAAAGAGGTAAAGCTTTGTGCTTTGACAAGAGTAAGATAGGTAAAAATGTTTGTTTCGAAACCATGAATTTAAGTACGTTTAATAGATTTTGTCCTTGTCTGAAGGCTAGGGCACAGTTGAAAGAAAGACTTGATTTGAGTAAAGCTAATAGAAATGAAGAAATATGTGTTATTCCTATGCATAGAAAGAATTTTTGGACTAATAAGTGGATGCAGGAACCTAGAATTGTTTTTTGTAGATTGCAGGTCCAACACTATGATCCTAGTGCTCAGTACAGGAGAGGTTGGGGAACATACAAGAGAAAGAGAGGATCAAAATTATGTTATAACTACAGAAGACCGGGACATCTTGCTAAGGAATTCCCTGGTACATGTCCTATTTTTCATTTTTGTAAGATTATTGGTCACGAGGTTGAGGATTGTCCAAAGATGATTTCTAAAGTTGAACAAATGAACATGAGACAAGAAAACTATGAAGAAAGTCCAGATACTAAGAGCGTGTTAGAGAATCATAAAGAGAAAGAATCAGAGAAATCTTAGAGTATGTTATTACAGTTGAAAGAAATGATGGATGTTCACAAAGATGTCAGTTTACCAGAGATCCTGAAAGTAAAACAATGCATAAGTGAAAGAATAGAAGACTTTGACATAGGTTGTGTCTTGGATGAGGAAACACAAGTGAATATTATGATAGAAGGCACTTGGGAAATGTTGGGAAATCCTACTGTGGTACCTTCATTGGGAAGGATAGGCTTGTTTAAAGGAAAGATGATAACCTTATGTGGAAGAGTTACTAATTTACCTACTATTGTTCATGGAACATCGACTGAAGAGGAATTTGAAATCAGTAAGTTTGTTGGGGAAAACGCTCCTTTTCCCACTTTTGGTTGGTAAGACTTGGATTGAGAAGGATCACATCAGAAGGAAAGCAGAGGAAGAAGCTATAGAAAAGAAAAGGAAAGAATTAAGGGATTTCATAGCTAGAAAAATAGATTGAATAATAGAAGAACGAGAGGATAAGTCAAAGCAATAGAACAAAGTAACAACGTAGGAGGGACAAAAAGAAAGAGAATTAGTTGTCAAGGTTGAAAGAATGCAAGAAGGATTGAAGGACCTATCTATACAAGAAAGAAGTGTATCCACCCAGGAAGTATTAAGAGGAAGGATATTAACTTCATACCTTTTAAGGGCACATCAACAGTGCGAAGTCACTACGCTAAAGGAAGATAAGAATAAGAATGGAAAGAGGATTCCAAAAATAGTTAGAGAGACTCAGATCACAGGAAATAAGACAAGGAATATTAGTAAAAATAAAGCTAATATGGAAAAGATACAGGAAGCTACAAAGACCATATGGAAGACTTCACAGGCTGAAACCTTGTAGTAGGGATTTCACCCTGGCGAAGCTGTATGACCATTAGAGGTGCCCCAAATGTTAGAACGATGCTCCAGAATGGTTAGAAAACACATTTATTAGTGGATGGATCACTTTTGGGACATTGAGACCACACCATAATGGACATATTCACATTTATGGAAGCATTCCTTCCCATTGGAAGAATCCGTTACGATTGCCCACTTATTTAACCCGTTGGTCATTGTGTTGGGACCACTTTTAGCCAACCGTGATTAACTGAACCAAGAAGAGAATTTCTTGTGTATTGAGTTGTGTTATCTGAAGCTAGACCTCACCATCCATTTGTCTACCTCGCCTTTTTGTTCACCTACCATAACCTTCCTGTTAAAAGTGAGAATGTCGAGCGAACCTACTAAATTAGAGAAGTCTGTCGAGGAGGTCCTCAAAAAGATAATGGTTCGCAGACAGTTATCTGAAGGGGTCCAGACATCATAGACTAAGGAACTATAGGATTTCCCTTCAACTGGATGTCATTCTGGCCGTGTTAACCCCGCGACTGAGAAGCGAAGTAAGCATCGCAACGATCTGGCTAATGCAAAGTAGATCCCGTCCATCCTACCAGAGTATATCCCACCTTCGGCTGGTGCATTTAACCACAATAGCATCCCATGATATTATGAGTACACCTTGATCACCGCGTACATTCTGAAAGGAATACGTGTAGTTGGGAGTCAGTTAGGATAGATCCCACTACTAAAGAACAATGATTTTAGTCTAGGTGATAGAAAGAACTATGCTATTATAGTTCCCCACCGCTACTTGACAAAGACAACTGGGAATAAGCCTATCTTTGTCTCCCATCCATGGATTAAGGAGATGGCGCAGTCCATCATGCTAAATGTGATGAAGATTACTCATTTTGGCCGTCACCAGGAGGTTAACGCTTGCATTAAACTCCTCTTGTCATGTTATCATGGCATATACCTATGTCTCGACTGGAGGATTAATGTGGATATGTTGTTGATACACCAGATCATGGGCTTAAGAATGAAGGGACCTGACCCTCAATATTTTTATCCAGGGAAGGCCTCAGACCAATCCCTGACACAATGCATCAAGGAATCTTACGGTGAATTCAAAAAAGGAAATTGAGGCTACAAGGTAGCCTCTATATAGGATGGCACAGTGCTCCTCGATTGTCAACTCATAGCTGGAAAGTGAGTAAGGAAGAACTGCCCCACATAGGTCATCGGGTTTGTGGTGGACCTCACAGGAAAATGTGTGGAGGGCATGCAAATTAATTGGGCAAGTTACGTCATCAATGAACAAGAGAAAGACTGTCGCGAAGCTAAGGATTTGGGATACAAATTCCACTTCAGATGGATGATCATTTTGATTGCATTTGTCTCTCAGAAAATTCCTGAAGGATCCACCTTTCTGGAGATGAAACCATCGAAGACATTGGCCGCTAGGTTTTCTACCTTGTGGTAAACCAATAACATGGAGAAGTAGTGGTATTCCAATGCCTTTTTTCATGCATTTTATCAGCAATTTAAGGTTTCCATCAAGTCATTTTCGTGCATGACAGTGTGCACCTTTCACCAGTACAGACCAATATAAAAGTTCCATGCAGATACACATTTCGTATATATCACTGCACGCAGAGGTGAGAGCAAGGAAGAAATACAGTCATACTATATATTGACAGATGAAGACATGAAGCAGATCACAAAGGAGTGGATGGAGGAACTCCTTGTACCTATCGCTGATGCAAAACTCTACAACACTGACACCATAGGAAGTCCCCCTAGTCACCTGGGTTGAGCATGTTGGACAGTCTAGTGGGATGATGAAGAAGAAGAAGAAGGAATAAGTCCAGGATATAGAGACCGATGAGGAGGACAATGCCTCTGAAGAAAATGGATCTGGCTCACTAGGAGGAGGAGGAAACAAAGAAAATGGAAAAGGAGGAGGGGATGATAAAGGAGGAGGTGAAGCTACACTGTCGAAGGATCCCCCTACTGAAACAGTAACACAACATAAGAGGAAGGGTTCTCCACAAAAACCTTGAGTAAGAAATAAGACACATGCCAGTAAGCCCCAGTTAGAGGCCACGCTCATGGAGAACGACATCAATTTGGTCCACGGAGCCATGGAGGATGCTTCCAAGGACATCTTGAAAAGATATGGACCAAAGAAGGAGGATTTGTATGGAAGGATCGAGAAGGAACTGAAGGAAACAAAACAATCTATTTGTTTGGTCTGCGCATTACCTACTGTACCTTCTTCATCACAGATTACAGAATTGGAGGATGAACCAACCCAATTGAGAAGACTTGTGGATGCGACGGAAGCTCAACTTCAAAGAATCTAGGAAGAGAAGGAGAAGGATAAATAAGCATTGAAACAAGGAAAGGATGAAGCCTTAGAGAAATTATGCATAGAGCGATACTATGTAACTGCCTATGAAAGTGAGAAAGAAGATTTTTAGGCAATGATACAAGAGGAAAAATCCCAAATACAGAGAGAAAAGGAAAATTTTCTCGCAAAATAGGCCACAGTAAAAGAGATAGTGAGTAAAGCATGTCATTTTGTGCTAGGCTTGGCACATGAGGAACAAGAGTCAGTCGAGGCTCAAGTAGAGAATCTCGCTGAGACCATCCAATATCTTCAAGGAAGGATAACAGAGTTGGAGGTCCAAGTAGTGTCGAGCACCCCGCAAGAGGTGCATGACTAGAGGGAGGAGACCACTAAGAATACAATTGTAAGAATCAGAGCCCTTGCCTCAGAATGCAAGAAACTAAGTGATATAAGTGCGCAAACATATGAACACCTCGCAGAAGATCCAAAGATAAGGAAACTGGAAGCGTAGTTAGAGGAGGCACAACAACAGGCATTTTCAATACAGATGTAGATGAAGTTACTCACCACAGTTGAAATAATGAAGAGATCTCAGGAACATCATGTAGTGCAACAATAGATCACTGCCCTCCAGGGAAGGGTAATGGAAGTCATGTAGAATCTACAACCGATGCAGGAGGAAGTCTACCAGATGTTCGAATAGATTTATGGACAAGGCTCGCAATTGGCCCAAGTGATTGCATCAGTAGAACAATGCCCGGAAGGGCATGTTACATAGTAGATGATCCAAGAGTTCATTGAGTAGGGGGCTCAGACAAAGAAACAAGTTGAGGTAGCTTGATTTAAGCTTGAGGCATTCGAAGAAGCATTGACCAGATCTGAGTGACTCAGGACAAGTCACAAGTGAGTGTTGGGGGTGTGTTGGCCCTCGACCAAGTTTGAGGAAACCTTGGTCAGGTTTGGACCACTTTTGGACTTCGACAGGCTGGTCGAAGATGGAGTTCCTAGGAAGATCTGAGATCATGGATCTCACTGATTTTATAGGCTTTGTAAAGGGTTCTTTAGGGTTTTTGTAATGGGTTATGTGATGTCAGCCCATGGGGTTTACCCATGATTAGGATTTATTGTAAGGGATTGTAAAAGTATAAATAAGTAAGAATGTATGGTAGAAGTAGTGAAGTAGTAGTGAGAAGTCTCGGTAGCTAAGTGCGAGTGCTTTTTTCAACATAATGTACATGTGTTAATGCTCTATTCTTGATAGAGAGTTAAGGCTCTATGCTTGATAGAGAGTAGGCTATGTTCCTTCATCTAGTTTGGAAGGAGGATCTGGTGCTCAGTGCGTCAATCTCCTGTCATATGTGAAGCTCGACTCTATGTCTTAGTGTATAGGAGGCACTGAATGTAAGAGATTGAAGAATAATAAAGAAGATGAAATAGTTGGTGGACGTAGCCCCACACTGGGTTGAACCATGTATATCTTGTATCTGTGGTTTTCTTTGTGTTTTGTTGTGTATGTTATGAATCTTCCCAGTTATTGATGATTATGTATGATAGATAGATCTGTTGATGCTTAGTGCTTTACTTGTGTAAAAGAAAAATGAATGTTAGATCTAACTTAATGGTATGTGATAAGTAGTTGAAATGCTTAATCTTTGTTGTTACTGTGCCGATCTCTATTAGGTATTTTCTTTGATTTTATTAAATCTAATGAATCAAGAGAAGATCAAGGAAGAAAAGGGAGAATACGAACTTTGCGGAAGACACAGTGATTGTTACTGGGTCGAAGTGAGCAAAAGATCAGGAAAGTTGACATGAAGTAAGGAAATGCAAGATGTTGAACGAGGAGATTGAGAATGATAGATAAGAAAGGAAGAAGGATCGTGGACAACTCAATAAGCAAGAAAAGACACCGTTGGATGATTTGGAGCACTGCGCGAGAAGGAAGGAAAGACAGGCTGGCAGAGCCCTGGAAACGCAGGTCAAGTTGACCTCAGGTTTTAGACACCTAGGGTTTTGTTATATAGGGTTTTGGACAGCTAGGTTTTGGCCTAAGGCTGTCAGTGAAATATTGTAATGTATAAATAAAGGTATAAAAAACTTGGATTGGATTGGTACAATATTGTTGTAGATCTAGTTGTATTGTTGATGTGAGTGAGTACTATATCAAGAGAGAGAGAAGTGCTAAGTGTGAGAGCCTTCTGGTATTGTAATATATTCAGCTGGGTGTGAAGTTCAAGTCCTACAACTGGGTGCACAGGAAGGGAAGAGAAAGAGAGAACATGAAAGAAGATCTTCTAGCTGAGAGTGCAGACAAGAACTGTATGCTTTATCTTAATAAATCATAAGCACCATTTTGTGGGTGTATCCCTAGAGAGAGGGTGAACCACGTATATTTAGTGTTGTGTGTGAGTAGTATTTTATCTCTGTCATTGATATACTATGATTGCATTACTGTTTTATATTTGATCAGTAGATGTGCAGAATAGATCTAAGCTGATAAGTGCTATATGAACATTGTGATGTTCTTGAGCGAGATCCACTTGACATTTCCTTTGGTTGTAGACATATTTTTCCTACAACCCCCTCATAGATACTTCGGGTGAAACTTCATCTGCTTCACAGATGTTTCCGAAAGGGCCAGTAGTTAGGGATTTTTGGTGCCCTCTTGGAGTTGAACCCTAGGTCTTCCCCTGTGCCAAAAAATGGCTCCATTGCTAGGACATGAATATTCTTGAGGGAATGTCAAGGTGGTTTCCATCGAAGACAAACATTCAAAAGTAGATAGAATATCAAGAAAGGGACTTCGTTGAAGCCCAGAACAAGAACCCTAATCTTATCTTAGAAGATTGGCTGGATAAATATATCTTTACTGATATACATGAAATTTTCATTGGAGGAATCCATCAGGAGGTATATGAGTGGCTAGCTAGATTAGCAAATACCCAGTTTGAGATCTGATCTAGACCTCCTATGGTTTGGATGTTGGAGTTGATCAAGAAGGTCAAAAGAGTTGATAGCACCATATTATGAGCAGTAGATCATTGTTTTGATAACAACATTGGTGGGTACATCACAGAGTTCATTGTTGACAGAGTAGAATCATACGAGCAAGCTGAGAGATATTTCTTTAAGGGACCCAGAGGGAAATATTTGCATTTTCTGAAGCTGAGAATAAAGATGCTATTGCATGAGAAGAACATCTTGAAGATACAATAGATATGTCGGTTCAAGAAAGGATAATGTTCAAGAATTCAGACAATGACAGCGACACATAAGATGGACATACGCGCAGTGGGAGAGTGTTCTGAGAAGTTCACCTTACAAACTTGTTTAAATATAACTATGGGGAGGAGGGTTTATACAGTGGAGAAGAGGCAGAACTGATAGACGAAGAACATTCATAACCCGCTAGGGAAGAGGAAGGAGAAGCTGAAGAGATTCATCGAAGAAAACCTGAAACCTCAGAAACTACACAGACCATTGAAGTAAGTAATCCAGAGCACTATCAATAGTATTCCACCACATATTCAGTTAGGAACCCTAACAAGATCTATGGAAGATGAGATGAGGCTTCCTATATTTAGGGTAGATGGATCTAAAGATACTGATCAACACTGGTTCCTATGTGAAGCCGTATGGAATATTAAAAATTTCACCAACAAAGATGTCAAAAGAACCTAGTTTAGTACCACTCTAAGGGATCGTGCACTGAGCTGGTACATGAAGTTTGTCCAAGGACTTGTAGAGCCTAAGCCAATGAATCAAATTAAGAATGTGTTGATTAAAAATTTCAAGAAACCCAAGTCTGAGTCACAATGTATCACAGAGCTAAAAGAGATCAAGAAGAAGGTGGCCAAACCTATTTGGGGATTCAATCAGAGATTCAAAACCTTAACATACCGATTGACCTTTCAAATCTCTGATGAGAAGAACAAGGAATGATTCATTGATGCCCTTATACCACACATCAAAGTTCCCCTGATGAAATAGAACATTGCTAAATATTTTGAGGCACTGGAGATCTCCATGAAGTTAGAATCAACCCCTATGGGAGAATCCAACTCAGGTATGAGCCAGATATTGAGTCAGCTAACTAGTTTGTCTCTGCAGGTCAAAGATATGAAGAAAGAAAAGGGAAAAGACAAAAGAGAAGACATATGGTGTGTCAGATGCAGATCAAAACTCCATGACAAGGAACATTTCCCTCTATTTAATGAATACTTGGATTTTGGAGCTACGAGCCCTTTGAAGCAAGTCACCTTACCTTGGTGCAATGTATGCAGAAACATACATCGCCCTGGTGAGTGCTACTACATGCAAAAGTATGTTCAAACACCTACAAATTTGTACTGTACATTCTATAAGTCCATAGAACATGATGATAGGGATTGTAGGGATTACGATCTCATGCATGAAAGGTTGAGAGACATATATAAGATTCAAGGTGAAGTATAGCAAGAAGGAAACACTATGCAATATAACTCTCCTGGGAGAGGAAACTTCAATCCTCATGGTGGATTGAAAGGAAGAGGACGAGGATGAGGAATGGGTTGACACCGAGGATAGATCATATATTATAACTGCACACAACTAGGACACCTTGCAGGGGATTGTCAGAACCCTTGTACTACTTGCAGCTACTGCAACTCATTTGACCATGTTATAGAAGATTGTCCGGTGCTGCTAGCTAAGCTTGAGGAAAGACGGGGACCTCAGTAAAACCCACAAGTGCAACTGAAATATGTTGAGCCTCGTGGAGAATACCCTAGATTTGTTGTTATAACAAGAGGAGGTGTTGTTACAAGAGATGACATAATGACCCAAGGGAAGACCACAGAAGATTCAGGAATTAGGAAAGCCACACAGAAGACACAATCCTTTGATGCAAATAGAGAAAGACAAATATTTGAGGAAGCCAGTAAATAATTCAGAGGAGACCAAGGCTCTTCATCAAAGACAAGACCATAAGTGAGAGAATATGGAATGCCTTTGGTGTTTGATCATTCTACTTCGCGAAAAGAAGGAAAATAGGTAAGCAAGCTCATGGAATTTTTATATACTTGTATAAAGTTGATTAAGGATGAAAGCATTGTACAAGAGTTACAAAATTTAATCAAACAATATGAGCTAGGAAAGATAGACCCCTTATTGAATAGGGAAGTACACCAAATCGGTAAGAAGAGAAGGAAAAATAAGGAATTACATTTGAATGCTCAAATAGGATAATATGAGATAGATTATGTAGTCCTCGACTTAGGGTCGGAGGTCAATGTCATGATGAAGAAAAACTGGGAACTGATGGGAAAACCAAAGTTGACCTATTCCCCTATCAGGATTAAGATGGCTAATCAGCAAGCTGTTAGCCCATTTGGATGATTGGAGAATGTCCCTGTGGACATAGATGGAGTAAGAACATTCACAAATTTTGAGATAATTGAAATAGTTGATGACAACTTCCCTTACACTGCGCTGTTAGGAATTGATTGGGCCTTCAATAACTCTACTATTGTTGACTTAAAGAAGAGACATATGACTTTTGAAAGAGATGGCCTTAGGGTCATTTCACCTTTAGATCCAGATGAAGGTAAGTGATACACAAAACCTATCAGAGAAGGATACCACGCATATGGACTAGAAAATATATATAAGCTAATAGCCAGACAACATGATTACATTAATCCTATAGTCGACAGGAAGCTAAGTTGGCAAAGTGAGAGAGCATGTTCAAAAGACTCAGAATAAGAATTGGAGAATTGACAAAACAAGATGTATGAAGTATCTACAAGAAGATGTGTTATATTAACTAGAGAAGTTTGTTGGATTGGCACAACAATAAGTAACTTACCCACCTTTGATGGTCAGAATCCTTTAGAAACCTTATTGTCGTACTTTGAAGAGACTGTACCAATACAACATACATTATTGGAAATGGATGAGGCCTTGAAAGCCACACCAACAAGATGGTGGGGGGCACACAAAAGTAACATTACATATTGGATACAGTTTCATACCCTAATGACAACGAGGTTCTCAACACAAGTAGAAGGATGCAAGGTTCAGTACATAGGTTGAACCTACCCGAAGGACCATGTGCGAAACTGTGAAGATGCCTGGAGCAACCTTATGCAAGAACAGTGGGTGCACAAATTCATTAATACACTGGACACCACCCCTATCAATTGGTACCTTCAAGCAGAGTTGTGCCTAATCACTACAGATTGGGAAGGTATGACTTAGAATTTTGTAACTACCTTCTTAGTCAATACTCATTAGTATATTAAGCATTACAGGTTGTGAAATAGAAGAGGACAAATGGACAAGAAGAGGAAGAATGGACTGCGCCTCTCCAAAAATTGCAGGGCTGCTACAACATCAATGATGATGAAGATGATGATCCTAGGAAGGTGAACATCACAGAAACAGAGGGCCAAAGAGACATGGAAGGACCCAAAGTTGAGATACCATTTATTGGACAGTCGATTAAGATTAAGAAATTCAATATTGGAACAGAGCAGACACCAAAGTTTGCAAATGTTGGAGATTATTGGGATCCTGCCACCATTGAAAAAATTATAGAGTTATTGCATGAATATCAGGACTTGTTTCCAACCAAGTTCACTGATATGAAGGGAATTAAATGGCCTATGGGTGAGATGAGGATTCCTTTGAAGCCATATGCTAGACCAGTCAAATAGAGACCTTACAGACTAAACCGTAAATATAAGGAAAAATTGAATATTGAGCTTGACACAATACTCAAAGCATGGATTATAGAATCTGTCGAAGAGTCAGAGTGGATTAGCCCTATGGTGGTACAAGACAAGAAGATAGGAGAAATCAAGATATGCATAGATCTCAGGAAGTTGAATGATGCTTGTTTACATGACCCCTTCCCTACACCATTCACATACGAAGTGTTAGATAATGTGGGAGGCCGGGAAGTATATTCTTTTACAGATGGATTTTCAGGATACCATCATATTTGAATTGCCAAGGAAGATCGCCATAAGACCAAATTTGCAACAAAATGGGGATCCTACCAATACACAGTAATGCCGTTTGGATTGAAGAACCCCCCAACCATATTTTCCAGGGTGGTGGTCGAAGCATTCAAGGAATTTCTGCATAAATTTTAGGAATCATATTTTGATGATTGGACTGTCTTTGGTTTATTGAAGAATCATATTGAATGTTTAAGGCTAATGTTGGATAAATGCAGGCAGTGCCAAATTTCTTTGAATCTGAAGAAATGAATTTTCTTTTCACCATTTGGAGTCCTGTTAGGACATATTGTATGCAAGCAAAGATTGTTGGTAGATCCATCCAAGATCGCCATTATAGTTGATCTACCCCTTCCTACGTCAGTCAAATAGTTTCACACTACATTAGGACACACAGGCTACTACATAAAGTTCATCAAGGGGTATGCTCAGATTACAACACCCATGGAGAAGTTGTTGAAGAAGGATTGTCAGTTTAGTTGGACAGAAGAATGCCAACAGAGCTTTGACACACTAAAATAGAAAATGGTTACTGCGCCCATTCTGGTTTTCCCAGATTGGACCAAGGAGTTTCATGTGTATGTCGATGTATCTTCCATTTCTTTAGGAGTTGTGTTATCACAACCGAGAACAAGATAAATTGACCACCCATTATATTTTGCTAGCAAGAAGATGTCAACTGTTGAGATAAACTACACCACCACTGAGCGAGAAGGGCTAGCCATGGTGTACGCATTACAAAAATTTCTCCACTACGTTTTGAGTAGGCATTTTAAAGTGTTTACTGATCACTCTGCATTGAAATACCTAGTCAACAAGCCAGTGCTCAGGGGAACGATATGCAGATTGCTTATGCTATTTCAAGAATATGATTTTGAGATCCTAGTAAAGCTAGGGAGAATGAACAAAGGTCCTGACCACTTGTCAAGGATGGAACATGGTGAAGAGCCCACCAGTTTGGAGGATACACTACTTGATGCACAGCTACTATCCATTAGAAATATTGATGACCACTTCACAGAGATAGTCCAGTTCCTATCAACAGGAATGGCACCTAGCAAGTACACAATTCCTTAGAAGAAATAACTAGTACTGTGCGCTGCAGATTTCTCACTTATAGCCAGACATCTATACAAGATGGGACCTGATGAGATATTGAAAAGGTGTGTTATGGAGGTAGAACAACCATTGATCCTTGTAGAAGATCATGAAGGCATCACAAGAGGAAATTATTTAGGAAAAGAAATTGCGCAGAAGGATTTGAGAGATTGCCTTTGTTGGCCTACCTTACACATAGATTCTAAAGACTATTCTAGAGCCTGTGATGTATGCCAAAGAGTTGGGAAACCATACAGAGGAGACGAAATTCCATTGGCACCACAACTGACCCTAAAAAAATTTTAGAAATGGGCCTTTGACTTTGTTGGACCTATAAACCCACTAGGAAAGTGCACAGGAGCAAGGTACATAATTACAGCTACAGAGTACTTGACCATATGGGACGAAGAATGAGTAGTCAAGGACTGTAGTGAAACTATAGAAATGCGCTTCATATTTGATGACATCATAACTGGGTTTGGATGCCCAAAGATCCTTGTGAGCGATCAAGGAACAAATTTCATCAATAAGACAGTTGAATCCCTGACTGAAGAATTTGCAGTCCACCATCAGAAGATCATGTCGTACCATCCACAAGAAAATGGGACAATTGAAGCATTCAACAAGATTTTGGAAACAACCTTAACCAAGATTTGTAGTGTGAATAGGGATGATTGGAATTTGAGAGTACCAACAATGTTATCGGCCTATAGAACTACTTGAAAAGAACTAACAATGCATACCCCTTTCAAGTTGGTATATGGTCTTGAAGTTGTTGTTCCAATGGAATATTTGGTACCAAGCCTAAGAATAGATGCCTTTATAGATATGGATGACCCTGGTGCTATTCAAGAGAGGCTTGCCCAGCTGGTTGAAATAGAGAAAGATAGTTTCATTTTAGGATTCCATCAACAGGTTCAAAAGGAAAGAGAGAATGCCTATTATGACAGGTACATCAAGAAGAAGGCATTCAAACAAGGTGATCTAGTACTGGTATATGACAGAAAGTTCATAAAACATCATGGGAAGTTCAGAATTCATTGGCTAGTGCCATATCAGATTTCTTATGTTACAGAGGGAGGAGCTGTGCAATTGAAAACGTTGAACGGAGAATGAAAGGAAGGTTTGGTAAATGGGAGTCAACTAAAGTTGTATTATGAAAACTAGCTTCCTCATAGCTCTCTGTAAAAGCTGGAAGAAAAGGGTCTAGGTACCAGGTGTAGTTGAAAATGGGTACCAGACACAGAAAAGATAGTCTGCATAAAGGAAAAAGGGGAGGCATCAAACAGAAAGCAGAGGTTGCACTGCTTAGTCTGAAGTCAAAGAAAAACTGAGGAATCAGATCTTAAGTGCCTTGGGACGAGTCACAGGTGAGTGTTGAGGGCCTATTGGCCCTTGGTTATGGAATAAAGAGAAGATCAAGGAAGAAAAGGGAGAATGTGAACTTCACAGAAGACAGTGATTGTTACTGGGTCGAAGTGAGTACAATATCAGGAAAGACGACGCGAAGTAAGGAAAAGCAAGTCGTTGAATGAGGAGATCAGGAATGACAAATAAGCAAGTAAGAAGGATCGTGGACAAATCAACAAGAAATAAAATACATTGTTGGATGCTTTGGAGCACCACGCGAGAAGGAAGGAAAGACAGGTTGGAGGAGCCCTGGAAATGTGGGTCAAGTTGACCTAGGGTTTTAGACAGCTAGGATTTTGGTATCTAGGGTTTTGGACACCTAGGTTTTGGCCTAAGGCTATTGGTGAGCTATTGTAATGTATAAATAAAGGTCTAAAGGACCTAGATTGGGTTGGTATGATATTGTTGTAGATCTAGTTGTATTACTGATGTGAGTGAATAATGTATCAAGAGAGAGACGTGTTGAGTGTGAGAGCCTTCTGGTATTGTAAGATCTTCAGCTGGGTGCACAGGAAAGGGAGAGAAAGAGAGAAGACGAAAGAAGATTTGCTAGCTGAGAGCGCAAACAAGAACTGTATTCTTTATCTTAATAAATCATAACCATAGTTATGTGGATGTATCCCTAGAGAGAGGGTGAATGACATATATTTAGTGTTGTGTGTGACTCATATTTTATCTCTTTCATTGATATACTATGATTGCATTACTGTTTTATATATGATAAGTAGATGTGCAGAATAGATCTAAGTTGATAAGTGATATATGAATGTTGTGTTGTTCTTGAGTGAGATCCACTTGACATTTCCTTTGGTTTTAGACATCTCTATCCTGCAACCCCCTCATAGCTACTTTGGGTGAGACTACATCTACTTCGTAGGTGTTACCAAAAGCGCCAGTAGTTAGGGCTTGTTGGTGCGCTCTTGGACTTGAACCCTGGGTCTGCCCTTGTGCTAACAACATCTCATCTTTTAAGTGTTAATAGAATACTCTGCGAAGTGTTGTTATCATAGATCTATGTCCCAACCTGGTTACAGACACCTGTGTCCTATAACCCCCCCTGCTTCTACCTTAGGTGAGACCTCGCTTTCTTTGTAGGTGTTGTCGAAAGGTTCGATAGTCTGATTTTTGTTGGTGTGTTGTTAAGCATTGAACCCTGGGTCTACTCATGTCCCAACAAAGGTACAAGGATTTTGATATTTTGGATTTCATTTTCAAAGCTAAAGGAGGATGGGGATTTAAGAATCTATTTAAATTCTGGGGAAGGGCTCTTAACCAATGTTTGAGGACTTTGCACATATTTTCCTTTTCTCCTAGTTGTCACAACCTCATTAGAATTTTCTGTTTTAGTGGGTTGATCAGAAGTGTCAGTATTTCCCTCTTTATTTTTGGACCTTAGGTTGTATCTACTAGGATTTTCATTTGTTTTCTCTCCTTTACTCAATTCATTTAATTGACTATCCATGAGAGACTCTTCATATGAAGATTAGGTCACATGAGGAGATGAAGAGGTGTCACCAAGACAATGGATTTTAGGATCGGTTTCTTCATCCTCTCCTTCTTCATCAACAACAAGGTTGTTTTGGAGAGGGGTTTGAACTTTTTGATCATCTCCATCCCTATTTCTTGGATCTCTTTGGAGGACCTAAGGGGAATTATTTGGTCTTCTAAAATTACCTCTATTGTCAGCATTTTGTGTCTTTCTATAGTTATGTTTTCCTTCAAGTTTCAACTTCTCCATTTCAGCAGAAAGTGATTTTACCAATTTTGTAAGTTCATCAACCAAAGGGTGGACAACATGGGATTCAGAGTTTGAAGCTTCAGCTCAACCTTTCCTTCTACCTCTATCAATCTTTCCCCTAAGTTTGTCAACTTCCAATATATTGGATTCTACTTCTAAGGCTACATCTTTCATATGAGCTAAAGAGGTAGATCTTCTTTCTCTCAATAGGAGGCATAATTCAGGGTCAAAAGAATTGGCATAGGTAATATTGGAAGAGGTTTCTGTCGGATTTATTTTAGAGGGAATCTTGTTGTACATTTTATTGAATCTCTTAGAAAAGTCAGAAACAGATTCCCCTTCTTTCCTCTTAAGTGATCCAAATTCTGTAATATAATAAAGGAAATCCTTTTTATCCCCCCAATGCCTCAAGAAGGCATCATCCAAAGCTTCAATCCCAATAATAAATCCAGGAGTAAAACCCCTAAACCATTTTCTAGCCTCACCATCAAGAATCTGTACAAATACTCTCATCCATGCATCTTCATTTTCAATGTTAAGATTATCTGCATAACTATAAAAAATTGTAAGGTGTTCTTCTGCAGTTGTGTCTTCCTCCCAAGTAAAATTGGGCATGTACTTAAGGTAGTCTCCAAATTGAAGAGCATTCATAGGATGAGGTAAAATAAGAGGGGAATACCTAGCAACCATTATGGCATCCATCCTATTTATAGGAATATTAGCACATGCCATTGGGTTGTGAATTGTAGGAGAACAAGGGGGAGATGTATTTTTGACAGTTGCAAATATAGTCTAGATTTTTGGGGAAAGAGGAAACTTGGATGGAGAGGTTTCATTTTTCAGAGGAAGAGTTTGAGTCTTGGGGGAAGATGGTATAGGGTCCAAGGGAAAAGAGGTTTCCTCTTTTTTATTCACAGTAACTTTGATAGGAGGAGTAGGAAAACCCAAAGTAGGAAAATCTTCAAGACTCTCAAGTTTGAAGAACTTTACAATATTAGGAGAAACAAGGGTTTCAAAACTTTATTACTTGACTTGGGGGATAAAAGATGAATATTCAAAAGGGAAATTTTGAAAATATAAACTTCTAGAAACTTCAGTAGAAGGTAAAATAGGAGGGTTAGATATGGCTACTGGAGTTTTAAAAGTAGAATCATGCAAATGACCAGAAGTACCTGGTATAGTAGCTGAAAACCCTTCTTGAGAAACTTTCCTTTTTTGAGAATATTCTCTAGGTAAGCTTCAAGAGTTTCCAGAGGTAGATGTGGAGTAAACCTCATCTATCTGCCTTTGGGAGCCACAACTGAAACATTGGAGGGGCCAGGTGCAAGATGCAATCTTCAATGTATTGATCTCTAATGCACCTTCAGAATTAGTATTTCTTTGTCGTTCAATCCCAAGGAAATGTATTCAATTCATTCCCCCATGACGCCAAGAATGTTATCACTGAGAATCACCCTCAGATTGAAAGAGGATCAGCCCAATAACTATCAAAATATTTGTAAATTTAATTGAGTAATTAAAGGTCAAATGGACAAAACTCAGAATAAAAATGTTTTAACTTACAAATATGGGCTAGCATGTATAAGAAAATGAGGCCTTGACTAACTTCAGTCAGTGATTTCAATTAAAATTGAATAGGAGGAATACTTAGTGAGGAAGGTGTAAATGTCTGCTAATGACATCAGGTCTTCAAGCAGCCAAGGGAAGAAAAAATCAGTCACAAGAAATAGTTGAACTTAAATTTTAAGAACAATGAAGAACATCATAGCAATATTGTAATAAAACATGCATCATAACACAAGCACAACATCTCATTTGTATCATCCAATCATGAGTACTTCAGTATAAGAGGCAACAATATGATATAAAAATAAATTGAATTCTATTAATCAAAATGTCTCAAGTCCAATACATAACCACAGAATAACTTACTTAGTCAAAAAATATTAAAATCAAGGAGCCCTACTCAACCATTCGAACATATCTAATCATTTGGAAGATGTATTTATAATCAAAAGAGGAAAGGAAACAACTAGAGGTGTGATTTGGCCCTCCTATCCTCGGATTCTCCAAAACAGCTACAATTCTAACACTTGTGCTAATAGATCTTAATAAACTACTACAATTCAGGAGCCATGTTGGAAACCACTCCAAAAAGAATTAAAAGACATGCCTTCTAGCTTAGGTGCATTCTTTTTCAATACCAAGTGTCCTCCAATGGTCATATGTTTCTTCCAAGTTTCCACATGTGATCCTTTCTTCTCCCCACATCATCAACAATCAAGAAGGAGTCATGAATTTGAACCTTTGACTACAAGGGCTAGTTCGTTGCGCCATTCTCTAGCACATTTGGTAGCCAATTTTTTAGCGCCCTTTGCAAAAAAACTCTATATATTCTGTAGTGTTTCCTCTGAAACAACTCTTCATATTTCGTAGCGCCACTCCTAAAACTGTTCTGCAGTTTTCGTAGCTCCACTCCTGTGTAATGACTGTGCAATTTCTATAACGCCCCTCCTGAAATAACTCTACAGATTCGGTAGTGCCACTCACGTGTAACAGTTCTACAGATTCGGTAGCATAACTCCTGAAACAGTTATGCATATTCGGTAGAGCCATGTTAAGTTTGGCTAGGATATTTCATAGCGCCTTAGGTAGCGCAATTGCATAACATATTGTATAGATGATTCTGTAGTGCCATGGCACTATAAAATCTTTGTGTTTTTTCTATGTGATGAAACCAATCCTTCAAAAACAAAAAAATTAGTTGATGGACTAGGAGCTTGTAGATGCCTATATAGGTGGAAAAATAATACTTCCTTGATCATTTCACACTTGCAAAAATAGACCACCAACAAAAATGGATCTGTCATCTCCCAACTACTTCATCAATCTAGCACTCCTCCTTGTTGAAGGAAAACATCCCTCTGTCATAGTAGCATATTTTCCCTTTGTAGGGATACTCCTCTTGACTGGAGGTTCATCTCTTTCTATTGCATCTTGTACCAAAACATGTAAGTTCCTATTGGCCAATTCATCCTTGAAATGTTGTAATTCCTCTTTGAGATTTATGTTTTGGGACTGAAAGCTTTTGTTTTTCCTGTAGAGGGTCTTAAGTTTCCTATGGAGAGGTAGGGATCTTCTTGCTGAAAACCTTTCCAGATCAAGGGTTTCACTATACATTCTCATGAGCTCCTTCATATTTCTTCTCTCAGTTAAACTTTTTTCCTTCAAATGAGAAACTTCTTTCCTAGCCTCCCCGAGTTGTCTGATCAATCTTTTGAAAGTGGGATTACTAGGTGGAGTGTTGATGTTGATCACCTCAATAGGTTTCTCAGTGGCTTTAACTTTATCTTTCTACTGAATAGAGGATCTATCTATCACCTCAATAGGATTCTCAATTCCTTTACCCTTATATTGTTCTTTCCTTGGAACTGAAGCCTTGGGTAAGACTCCTTCTTCAACATCTTCTTTGAGGGTTGATGATCTAGTAAAAGGCTTCCTGATTCTAATATTAGTTGCTAGAGAAGGCGAAGGGAAATGAAACCTCCTTCCCCTCTTAGATGTGGTTTTTGTGGATGAAGGGACCTCTTCTAATTTAGGTGCACGAGGAGGTGAAAAATATCTCTGTGGAGAGTGATGAAAGTCCCTCTCTTCTTCTTCAATTTCCCTGGGGGTTTCTTTGTCTTGACTAGTATGTTTTATTTTTATCTTCCCGCTTGTTCTTGCTGGGGAAACACTGCTAGATGGAAAAGGGATCTGCATCCTAGATTGAGGGGTAGAGGCTATATCTAGCTGTATATGGGTAGAGACAATGAATTGTTCCCAAGGAATATTCCTTTTCTTCAACTCTTCCATCACCAACATCTTGATCAACCCAGAGTGAAACACACTAGTGTCCACAGCCTTGGACTTGGCTTGGACTCTATCAAAAATCTTTCACATGCTCCTCAAAAGATAAAAAGGGATATTCATTGCATCCTTACCAGTGAAATGTAGAAAGAGTCTTATATGATACTGATATAACATGTTAAACCTTCCCTCATGTGTGAAATATCTCTAGATGATCTTCAACCTTTTATTAAATCCTTCAACTAGGTGGCTCCTAGGCAGTCCCTTAGAAAAATTTTCTTTCTGATAGTCTGGTTTGAGGAAGTCCTTGGAAAAGGAAACATTGTTGATCATGGATTTGAACCACCTCTCACCTATATTAGGTATCCCAGTGGTTGTTGCAATAGAAGTCTCAGATACCTCAAACTCAAGGTTTTTTGCCTTGGTCTTAATGTCATAAAAGTGTAATGCAAACTACCTTTCTACTTCAGGGTGTCCCCTCTGCATTTTTTGACAAAAAGAGAGACAACCAACCCTTTGGAAAACCTCCCTGACCATTGGCTCAACATCAAAAAGGTGAATTTCAGAAGGTTCACTCTTGACAATACTCCCTCCCTTGTGAGACTTCTTCCTTTGAGGTGTCTCCATGGATTAAACAGAGGATCAAAAGTTTTGATGTAATGTGGGGTACTAAACAGAGGTAAATATCAATGAGAATTGACAGTGGCTAATGGTTTCTCTCTCTTAAGGATTTTGCTCCAATCACTTTGAATTAACAATAGACTAGTTTGATGGATTTTATTTTAAAATTGAGAGAAAGAAACTCTGAGGAAAGGTATGCAGGGATGTACTGCTTAGTTTTATGCCACCATACAATGGTCATCAAAGCTTTTAATGGGTAGGGATTACTATTCTCCTCACTGCCAGCATATTTTGAGATAAAATGAAGGATGACACAGTGAATAAAAGAGGATAATGCATAGATATTTGTGAATACAAAATATGGCACTGAAAACTCCAAATAAAAATGGATCACTAAGACAGGGGATCTATAGCGTAGTTTAGGTAGAGACTTTATGTAGTGTAGTGTGGGCACAAGATCCAAGTGAATGAATCGGAATTCAATATTCAGAATAAAAATGTACTGACCACTAGTATAGGTGAAATTCAGTTGGCAATGGCTATGATGTCTGTGGGAAAAGATATACAGATGAAAATGGATGAGAGAGGATGCAGTCTGTAGCACCAGGCACTACCAAAAGATGAGGCAGGGGTATCTTAAGAATTTTTCATGAAAATGAAAGGACTCACGGAATACCTGGAGGTCGTGGATGATGATGGAAGATATGAAATAGGTTATGGAGCTGCTACATCCACCTCAACCTCCAATTCATCTCTAACAGTTGATCGCGTAGTGCAATATGCAGCTTGTCTGAACTAGTGATTTCAGCAACGTCGAGCTTGGGAGAAAAATTCAAATTGATAAACAGTTAGCAAGTTCATAAATAACCAAATCTCAAATCTTCTTCTTAAAAAAAAAGGGTGTTGAAAAAAATGGGAGATATGACAACAACTGATTATGGCGAATTATGGTAAAGGAGCATAGGACAAAGGTGTGCTATAGAAACTCCTAGTGAGTTGGAAGTGCCCTTTTCAAAATTTGATTTGACCCCCTTAATGGACATAGGGACAACATGGAAAGGATAAAGAGAATGAGTGGATGAAGTTATATGTCAGGTCATTAGGATCATGGGGTCGATTATGCTTGGTGTCAAGTCAAAAGGTGAGTCAAAGAAATGAACTAAAAAAAGAACCTAGGCTAAAGTCATATGTTTGGGCCAAAATGTTAGCCAAAACCCAAGTCTTTATATTTTTATACTAACCTAAGAAAATCACAAATAGAAAAATAAAGAAAACCTAAAGATTAAAGGATAAAACATAAATCCTAAAGGATCAAAGACCCAACACAACTTCATGTGATAATAGGAGGTAGGATGCCCACACCCTACAAAAATGATTTATTTTACTGGTGGAGGTGACATGTCATTTCTCTGGATGACTAACCCTATGTAGGGATCGACTTCAGAGGGGACCCTGGCATGTCACAACCACTAGGGACTACCTATGGGGACATAGGTATGTCAATGTTTTTAAATATTTCACTTTTTTTTATTTTTGTATAGTAAAACACAAATATTTTTGGATGATTCTTAAATACTAGATAGACACTTTTGTGACACAAACATAGGTCCACGACGACTAGATGAGATTCCATGACATCTTCGGAGGCACCGGGGAGATGAGGTAGTGGGAGGAGAAGCATAGAGAATCCTTCAAAATGTGGAGGGCAACCTGTCTCGTTTGAGACATAGGATTTTGATGGTTCAGGTAGAGGATCTGTCTGAGTCCATGCAACGACAAGTGGTTGGTGTGCCCAGAGATTGGGTGTGACTCTTTCGGTGTCTCAAAAATGTCATGATTTTTTATCATGACATGCATCCAGTGCCACATGCATAGATGTCATGGATTTTGTACTATCGGATGTATATGTGTATTGAGTGTGTTGGCCCCAATTTTGTACTATAAACACCATATTTTTTGAAATATATATAAAACAGGGATCTTTAGCTTTACTTATATTACAATGTGTACATTGATGAGATGGTTTTGTTTGCTTTAGTTATGTGACAAATGCCAATCTAAAATGAAATTATCATAAGCATCTAATACATAATTAGAACTCCTAGGTATGTGATGATAAGTAATAAAATCAATCTGTCATTCTAAAAGATGTACCCATAGGAATCATCGGAGTAAATTAGGATTGTGCACATGGTAACTATCGTTCAACTGACATACTACTAAATGGGAATCCAGGAGAACCTATAAAGAGTGAATACCATGTGAAATAGCATCGCGCAAAAGTTCTATAATGACACTATATTCATCCACATTATTCGTGGATGGCCCTAGGCATACGCCACCTGAAGACACCAGTAGAACCTCAGATGAGTAAACCACCCAAGCGACGGAAGCCAATTTCCATGTATGACGATTGGCTCTGTCTGTGAATCCTAAGTAGACCAGAGACTCCATTGACATCTTCCAACCAAGGGAAAACTTGATAAGCAAGTTGAAGACAAAAAGTAAAGGGAAAATATATATACACTAAATTAGACTAGTATACAAAGATTTATGCCCAATATTGGGGCTCAAGAGTAATATCTTTTCAAGTAGATCCCATTCTTGGGCTTGGCCAACATATTCCCTTCATAATCTTCTAACTCATAGGCTCCTTTTTCTAGGACAGGTCGCACGATATAGGGACCATGCCACATGGGTTTGAACTTTCCTACCCCGAATGGTTCTTTGTCTTGATCATATAAAAGGACAAGGTCACCCTCAACGTACAACCGAGGACAAACATAATTATCATACTAGACCTTGACATGTCTTTTGTTCACCTCAATAGTCGTATAGGTGTCTTGACGTTGTTGGTCAAGACTCCCTAGGTGTACAAGGCGTCACTCGACATCAGAAGTGTCAGGAAGGAGTGTGACTGCCAACTTAAGAGAAGGTATTTCACATTCAATTAGTAATATCGACTCCACACTGTGTACTAACTGGAAAGGAGAAAATTCGGTGGAAGTATTGACTGAGGTTTGGTATGCCCAAAGTGTGGGATATAGCATAATATTCCAGTCAGATTTACTCTGATTGACAATTTTCTACAAAATGGTCTTGAGAGACTTGTTTACGGCCTCTACCTATCCATTTTCCCGGGGTTATTAAGAAGAAGAATGATCATGCTTAAACCCTAGCTTGGATTCTATCTCTTCCATCATTTTGTTTTAAAAGTGACTACCATGATTAGTGACAATCTCACTCAGGATATCGAATATGGTGATAATTTGATTGAATACAAAGAAGGTGACAGTATTCCCATCAGACTTAACTATAGACATGGCCTTGACCCAATTAGTAAAGTAGTCAAAGGCCATGATAATGTGTTGATTCCCCCCATCTGAAGTTGGGTTGCAATACACCAAGTCCACCCTCCACTTGGTGAAAGGGCCGATGGTAATGACTGGGTGAAGAGGGGTTGGATGCGAGGGCCTTTTACGAGTGAACACCTGGTAGGGGTGATACTTCTTAGCCACTTCAACACAATATCTAAAGATAGATGGCCAGAAATAACCAGCTCGCAAAATTGATTGGGCTATCACAAGCCCAGATAGATGACCACCACAAGCCCCATTGTGGAAATTGTTTAGAATTGACTCAACTTCTTCTTGAGTTAAACAATGATGTGGGATATTGTCTATTCCTCAATGATAAAAAGTGTCGTTGATGATAGTGTATTTCTTAGCTTGGTAGCATACATGTCATCGGTCATCTCGCAAGAGATTCTAAGGAAAATTAAAAGTTTGAAGATAGAGAACAATGTCTCCATACTAGGGGTCGGATGACGAGACAAGGAAAATTTGTTCATCCAAAAATGAATCAACATGGATAACATCCTCATCCAATCATGGGAAGTTGGATATTAACTCCACAAAGACTAGTGATTTCTTGGATTTTGCAAAAGCGAAATCAAGATCAAATTCTTGTAAAATGACAATCCATTCATTGTATTTTCCCCCTATGATATGCCTGGTAAGGACGTATTGAAATGGATTGACATCGAAAACCACAATAGTCTTGCAAATAAATATATAATGGTCTAAACGTTAAACTACGTGAATGACATCCAAAGCTATCTTTTCAATGTGATAATAATTGAGCTCAGGACCGACTAATTTTCAACTAAGATATAAGATGATGTGCTCGTGGAGCTCATCATCCTCCTGAACCAAAACCATACCAATTGTCTCCTCGGATGTGGCGACATAAATTAAGTAATCCCTACTCTAGTTAGGATACTTCATCAAAGGTGTCGATACTAGGGATTTCTTCAAATCATCAAAGGACTCCTAGGCTCGCTCATCCTAGATAAAAGGGGTGTCCTTCTTCAAAATATGCATGACACCCTTAGTAATATTGGCATAGTTTACTATAAATTGACGTAAAAAGTTAGCTTTCCCTTGTGTTGACGGGTACTAAATCCCTTGATTCAACAACAGGAACCAAACCCGCCACCAAGGCCCAATTAGACTCTGCAGCGTTTAACAACAGAATGGTTATCCAGATCTTGTGATCCAGCCAAATTATCGATGGGATTTGTGTTTTATTATGAAGGCTCTTCCTTCAGTTAGGACTATTCTCTTCTGTATTTTCTCTTGGGTGGGACTGGTATGAGATATGCAAGCTAGTATAAACCAACTTGACAAAAAATAGGATTAAGTTTTAAACTACTAGGGAAGAGGTTGAGCTTGGGATAACCCGTTGCTCAAGCATGCAGATGAAAATTTTATACCACAGGCCTAGTACTAATACATTAACCATGTTAGCATCCAATTACTGTCTGAGAAAATAATTATCAAAAATAAATCACATATGCAATAAGATAATGGCAAGAAAAATAATTCATCTACCATAACCATTCATCACATAATAACACAACGATTCATCTTCATCATTAAAGAAAAGAACATCAAAACATTGCATCAGATAAATTGACAACATAATTAATTTCTCTTACTCATTACTACATCATTCATGAAATAAGATAGGAAGTAGTTTTTCTCCAAGTTCAATCACATGCATTTGATGAAAATAAGTTGTCTCTGGTCTAGAAGGAATTCTCAATTCATAGAAGCTTCAAAATAATTCTTAACAACCAAAAATAAAGAGTTCTTACAACAACCATTGACCCTTAACTAATTGGTCGATGTATTTATTTATAATGTAAATCTTAACTAAAATTAACGGCTAAGTGCAGTTTAAGAAAAACAAAATTCACCACGTGGTATCATCTTCTACCAGTTTCTTTAATAGTCAGCCTGAGATATCTCTTGAAAAGGGTGTTTTCTCTCGTACTCAAACCAACTGATAAGCCATTCTTCACAAGTTTGGGCCCATGAAAACCTGTGTTGTTCCATTGAAGCCACATGTATTCCCCTGATGTCCATCACATGCACCCGGTACTTTAATAGACTGGAGTTCAACTATTGTAGCATGGTTCGGGCTCTGATTGGATGTTCTGCAAAATGTTGCACTTGCCCTAGTCTCTCTTCAGACCCTATTGGACTTCCTCAATGTACTCGAGTCTTTATACCACTATCTGCACCCTTTCATACCATTTCTCCATATCCTTGCATGACACAAGTTCCATGAGAGTGTCCTCCTAGAAATCAACTATTTTCGCAGTTAAAAGGTAACTTTCTTTCTTGAAATCAGTGTAAACTTCTTCGAACTCACCTTTCAGGTACATAGCATTCTGCGTGGTGCCTTTATAGTATTCGGCTAGATGACACAAGTGTTCGAGCTCCTTTAGGGCGCAGACTAGTTCCTTTTCATCTCTTTTGGCTCTGTCCAGGGTGGCATCCGAGAGTGCCTTTCCCACGCCGATAATTTCAAACGTCCAGGCGTCTAATGTGTTTATCAATTTCTCTTATGTAGTAACCAATATGGAGTGATCCAACATGATCTTTCTTTTATTTTCAATCCTTTGAACGATGGCCTTTCTCTTTTGATCATAGGAGATCGCATAGATATCTTCTACCTCATCTACCATCTTTAGTATCTACTTATCACCCCATGTGAGAGTGTTTCCTAGGCTGTCGGTGGTGTATACTTGTTCAATATTGGGATCTTGAACTTCCTCGTTGTCCCTCGTAGGCTCAACCTCTACCTGTCAATTATCGGGGATCTGAGTATTGAGAAGAATAGAGACGTTGGGCACAGACTTTTTAGTTACTTGCTCGTTGGTCACATAACCGTTGATTTCCTTTTGTAGGGATTCTTTCTTTGGCTCATCCAATTAAGGCTTGTCCTTCAAATCTGTTCCGGCTTCCATCATATTGGGTCCCTTTGTTTCAAGGCCACTTTCGGCTTCTGTTTCCTTTTGCAGGACCTCCTTTGTTTGAATTTCGGGCTCAGGGGAAGAATTCTTCTCAAGACCTTTTTCCTTTTTGACACACATAGGAGTGTCATGAGTTGACTCTGGGATCTCATCATCACTATATATAGTTATAATATTTCTCAAAGTATTAGGCGCATGTGTTTCTATTGACACTCAACCTGTCTCTTGTTGAGTCGTCCTGCCTCCCGGCGGTCTTGTCGGTGATGAGGTGGATTCTGGGCCATATGACCCGTTGATGTTACCCAGGTTCATTACATCAGAGTCATTTGGCCCCACAGGTATCTCATGTGGGCTATTGGTTGGAATCCTTAGAAACCTGATGGGGTCTGGGATATATCACATCTGACCCATTATCTGCAGGGATTTTTGGTACATAAGTTCCCCTCTCTCCCACGCATCCTGAACCTTGGGAGAGATCCTTTCTTGTGCAGGGGTTACCTAGGAAACCTCCACTGTTTCGATGGCTCCTTGAGGGGATTCCACCACTTTGGTTGGTCTAGATGTTATACTTTCTCCTTTGGCCCTAAGGACCTCTTGAGTCGTCTGTTCCAGGATTGTTCCTTGCTCATCCAAGATCATAGACTTGAACTTGGTTGCCTTAGTGTCAGCCATTCTCTCCATTACTTCACTCCAGTCTTGAGCATTCTTGGTGAAGATCTCGTCTTCAATTTTTTTGTGAGCATATGGCCAGCAGGAAGATACCTGGGATGCATGCTTTGGGACTAAACCTTTTGGGTCGTTCTTGTGAAAGTGACCAGTCGATAATCGAAATTCCAATTATCTTAACCCTTCTAGATTTTCCTAAGCAGTGTCTTTTACTATGTAGAAACCAACATGGAACGCATAAGGTATGAAGGCTCGCTTCTTATATTTTACAAGAGTAGCATTATAACCCTGCAGGATGGTCTAGTAACAAATTTCCCCAAATACCAATCAATCGGGGACATACATAGGTAACAGATGTGGTGCTCCAATGGCACCGAACACCTGGATATAGGTGTCATGTTCATCGAGATACCAGTTGTCGACTTTGGATATACTCCTTTTAGCCGCGTATGACAATATTGAGCATTCTTTCCGAAACAGTAAAGAATGAATATGCGCGATAAATTGATCACAAATGAGAGAGTAGGATTTCTTGCACCTGTTCTCCCACAAAATGTCAAAATATACATGAACCAGGAGCTCTGAGGGATTCCAGTTTAGGTTCATTCATGGGAAGGTATTTCTAGTGAAAACGACATCCAATAGATAAGAGGCCATGTAAAAGGATGGGGTTTCTCCCTCTTTTAGCATCCAAGCCTGATGTATGCAAGTTCTCATCTATTTGGAGATGATGGCACCCTAGTTGAAGCTTTTGCCTGAAATGGAAACTATATAATCTAGAGGCATCCAAGCCTTTGAAAAATGGGAGAAATCTTTCTCCCCATGTAATCTGCAGAAAAGAGCCATCATTTATATGTATGGCTCCCTTAAGTTGGTCGTCGAATACCAGCTGGAAGTCCGGTTTGTGAAATTTTTGTCTTCCCTCCACCACGATGCCATAACTTTGTTGGTGTCATGTGTTTTATAGAAACTTACAACAAAATTAGTGCTCAGCCTCTCTTCCAGCTCCCTGATCTTGTAGTAACTCGTAACCTCTAATGGAAAGAAAAACCCGATGCACTCGCCATTGGCATCATTAATAAAAAAAAAGTGTGTATCAGTGTGGTCAATGAGCCATTTTAGGAGCTCGATGCAAGGAAATACCAGAGTCTGGCTTTCCACCATTTGCAGATATGCCCTACAAACATTCGGGAGGACTTCATCGTCGAGTTTCCTCGTATCAGTTTCATTGTGCAGGGTATATTCGGGGAACGTCTCCTTCTTGATTTTCTTGAAAAATTTTTATCAGCGTGGGAATACCGTCTTGGTCCCAATGTTTGCCTCTATTTATCCAAAGGCTGGGGGCTGAACAAAATCTTTCTTGGTGAATGTTTTTATGACGGACACTGGCTTAGGAGAAAATTCCAATTATCTGGCGACTGCTGGGGTGGAACCCTCCCCTACCTCTACTTCCGGTAGCTTTGGTTCTCTTGGGGATTTCCTTGTGGTGGGTTTCTTCGGCAGCATCGCTCCTGTAGTCAAAAAATGATTCTTTAGGCATGTGTATAAAGTAACATTGGATGAAAAGGTATGAAATGAAGCGTAAAATATCCATGAGCCAGCACATACCTGTACACTTGCTAAAATTGTTTTTTAATACTCACTGGAGTTTGGAATATTTCTTCGGATTGCTCATCTTGCTCCTCTGGGTGCTCTAAAATTCTTTGCACATAGAATAAGCTCATACACAATGACTAAAAAGAATATAATATGAGAAATTTCTACCAGTCATATCAAATAGTTAATACAAGTAATGGATGCAAAATCAAACAACCTACTGTCGAATCTCTGCAAATAAATTGTATTTTTTTTTACGGTGGAGGTGCAGAGGGAGATGCGTTGTATAGGCAGGCTCAAATGGTCCTTTTGATTTACGCACGAATTAACAACTAATGCGAGATCCTCGAATTAATTAACCTCTTGAATGCGTCGTATCTAGCGTGTCTTAGAGCTAAAACGTCCCATCACACAACATTTCTTAGTGCACAGTTCGCGAATTGGCTACTATCCTTGTGTATATTTTGATTGATGCCCTCCTGATAAATACTTACGACACCGAAGGTATCGGGGATCGGCGATCGGGGATAGTTCAAGTGCATAGTTTCTTGGTGGGTTATCATTTTGTAAAATCCCGATGCTGACAACATTTCAGAGGTCGACGATCGACGATATTATTCCTTTACTTGCATGATGATTATTCTTTTCGTTCCTTCCTAATACTGATGGAGATCGGTCTTTGACGATATTCTTGCTAAAGCTCATTCACAGAAATGAAATACTTTCTTCCGTCGACGCCGATGAATATCGGTGCTCGGCTATTTTGGCTTTCACAAATAGTTCTTATTGTATTTAATTCTTCCCGATGTCGAATCTCTTAAGCGCATCCAGAGAATATTTGACTATCGATTCTTTAATTAAATGTTAGTCCCTTTTAGGGTTATGATGATTTTTACATGCTCAAGTGGACTTTAAAGACTCAACATGAGAACACAAAATGATAAACAAAGGAAACAATTTCCGTACTGAAGTGGAAACAGACAGTGCAAAGGATCAAGTGGTACCCAAAAAGTAAAAAATGGACATAGACGTTTTAGGGTGTGTTGAGTGCTCAAAAAATGGCAATTCACCGAGTGAAAGTAGGATCTATGTTCCATCTCCAAGGTTCGGCTGATACAGAAGTAGATGGAGAACCTTGATTGGTTTGACAATCAGAACCTCTTTACTTTTTCATTTAAAATTCTCTGCTTGATTCTTTTGGGCCTGCCCATGGGGTTTTATACATTTTCCTCCTTCGTTTCCTTTGACCTTGACTCATTCCAATTTTTACAAAAGTTTAGCAAAGTATTCACCGTCATGAAGCTTTTAGTTACCTCTACTCACTTTCTTCAGTGTCGCTTTTCTGCCAGCGAGTCTCCATAGCCTCGGCGAAGTCACCTTGAGATCACAGACCTTGCTCCACTGCCAACGAGCATCCATAGCCCCGGTGGAGATATCTGCATACCCTCTCCTACTTTTCACTCTTTTGATAATATCAAATTTATTTCAGCATCATTCCCTGAGCGAGTGGGAGAGGAGGATGTTTGTTTATTTGCAAAGTGATATGGTTAAGGTGGATCCTTCACTAGCTCCGTCTTATGGGTTCATGTAGTCCTTTCCAGCTTTCTTTATTTTCCTTAAGGTGTTACCAAACCACAAACTAGACACTTTTTCCATTTCTTCAAAGTTTTTCATTTGCTCAGGTTAGACAGAGGACTCCTCAAAGTAACCACAAGTTCTTATGTTTGTTAGTAAGCGACAAGTTAGAAACAGAGTTCGCTATGTTGCATGATTTTAAGGCCAACCATTTTCTTGCCGGACACACCTTCAAAAGAATATAAAAACAGAAAGAAAGGAAAACAACAAAAGGAAGCATTTTGCAATCGTGAAGATACTGAACAAACAACATAAAACACACATATTTATTATTACTTCATTTTTTTTGAAATTCTTATTGGAAATATTGTTTTAAGGCCTAGACATTCATTGGAAGGGCATTATTTCCCCCCCTTAGATTCTGAAACCGATAAGTTCCTGCCCCAATCTTTTCAACCACTTGGAAAGGTCCAAGCCACAAATTTTGAAACTTAGAATGCTTCCCTTTTGGTTCATTTTCTATGTCCCACTTTAGGACCAGGTCTCCTACTTTGAAGTTTTTTTCTTTAGCCTTATGCTTATCAAACTATCTTTTCACTATCTTTTGATGAGCTAAGAATTTTGACTTAGCCTTTTCTCTCTCTTCTTCCAGCATGAGCAGAGTGATGATTCTTTGTTGCATGGCCGTCAAAGGTTCTTTGCTAGAATCTTGTGCTAGTTGAAGAGAAGGAAGATAGATCCCATTTGGGAGGATGGATTCTTTCCCATAGACCAAAAAGTACGGGGAATTCCCTATAGCTTCTTTGGGTTAGAATCTATCGGCCCATAGAACATTATGGAGTAGATTATGCCAATTTCTTTGGTTATATGCAACCGTCTTCTTTAATATTCTCTCTAGGTTCTTATTAGTTTATTTTGCCACACCATTTCCTTAGGGATAATAATTTGCAGAGTACTTAATCATGATTCATTTCTCCATAGCAAACTCCTTCAATAGGGTGGAAGAAAAATAAGTTTCATTATCAAAGACTAGGACATAAGGGACACCAAACCTTGTGATTAGTTGTTGTTCAATGAAATGGATTACTACTTTATCATTTACATGAGTCAAAGGAATGGCCTCTTCCCATTTCATGAAATATTCGATGGTAGTAAGAATGTACTTGTGCAGTTTTGAAGATCTAGGTGTAATTTATCCTATGATATCTAACCCCCATTACTCAAAAGGCCTAGAGACAGTCACCAGTTGGAGTGGGATTGCTGCTCTCTTCTCCCTCCCAATGCTCATTTGACAAGTTTTACAATTTCTAGCGTAAGAATGAGAATCCTTGAACAAGTTGGGCCAATAATAGTCAGCTCTCAAAATCTTATGAGTGATGGTGTTTCCTGCAAAATTTTACCCGACAGGGCCATCGTCGAGCTCCTTCAACAATTTTTCTGTCTTCATGTCCGAGAAATATTAATAGTACTTCATCTTAATTGATCTAGAAGAGTACTAAATTTATAAGGTGATACTTTGCATAATTTAACCTGAGGGCTCTCCTTTCCCTAGGGCTGAGGTTTTCCGGACAAGTCCCGTGGTGTAGGACATAAGATAAATCCTTATACTAAGAATCTTGTCCTGGGGAGATGTATGATACTTCACCACACCATAGTGCCATTTCTCTCTCCCATCCAGAATCTTCATTTACTTGGTCCTAGGATTTGGTGTTGGCATATTTATTATGGGAAGATAGAAGGCAGAGTATTTTTTTTTCAATGATGGCAAGCTCAACTCAATGATGACGAACAAGATAAAGTGGCAAGACCAACAGCGCAACGATGATTGCATGGCAAGATTAGAAGCGTAAAATCCATTTCGGAGTTTCAGATACCGGGAGTTGGAGGATTCAAGAGTCGAGACTCTTCATCACAGGAATCCCAAAGTTGCGAAATGCCAAATGCCAAAATCCTAAAATAGGCACATCAAACCATGACTTAATCTCCATTTCAGAGTTTCGGATACCAGGAGTTGGAGGAGTCAAGAGTCAAGACTCTTCATCAAAGGAGTCCCGAAGTTACGAAATGTGAAACGTCGAAATACTGAAACAGGCACATCAAACCATGATTTAATATCCATTTCAGAGTTTCGGATACCGAGAGTTGGAGGAGTCAAGAGTCGAGACTCTTCATCACAGGAGTCCCAAAGTTGAAAAATGCGAAACGCCGAAATCCTGAAAGCAGGAGGATCGTCCATCTTCAGGAAGGACACGTGGTTACAGATCAACATTTCACTGACTAAGAGGTCAAAGGAAGGAGTGCCCTAAACTCTCAAACTCACGATATGCAAAATCGAGAATTAATCTGAGTCATTGATCACAGGGATATCCTGGACCGTTGATCAGGCACAATGAAGGCTTGTGAATTTGTGAAAAGATCCTATTCATTGAAGCTAGAGGACACATGGTGAAAGATTGGCATTTCACTGACTAAAAGGTCAAAGGAAGGAGTGCTCTAACCTCTCTAACTTGCGATATGAAAAATCATGAAATAATTCTAGCCGTCGGATCGAGGATTGATTTGGACCATTGATCAGACACGACGAAGGCCCGTGAAGTTTAAAAATCATGATAAGATCTGGACCATTGGGTCCATAAGACATGTCGAGAAATATTGTCATTTCGCTGACTGGAAAGTCAAAGGAATGGGGCTCCATAACCTCTTGAACTCGCGATATACGAAATCACGAAATGTCGAAATGTAAAATTGTGAAGAGCCTTTTGGCACAGCCTGTGGTCACGAGAAGGGAAGGAGCTAGTCCAGCTAAGCTCCTTTTTTAGAGTTTCAGGGATCATGACATGGAGCATCAATATATCTCATTACAAGGAATGCCGAAATATCAAAATGCGAAATGGCAAAATCAATGCGAGACCCTGTGCTTGTAATCCAATGGTGTTGGATACCTGGAAATTTGATCAAAGGGATACTATTTCTCTTTATGATTAATTGTTTAGTTACGATTCAGTTATTAGAACCGAATCATGGTTCTTGGACAGTTGGCATTTCAGTTGTTGAAGCATTGTTCTAGGGATTTGAGGGGTAACTGAAGTGGTTGTAGTGCATAAAATAAACACACAGTGACTGTGTGTGGTTGGTTGTTCTGACTGAAAAATGAGTTGAACCATAGAAAGGTAAAATTACAGTATGCGCAGTGTGAAGAAATCTTAGAGATAAGGAACAAAATCTAAACAGAGGAGAAAAGGTGAAGAGAGTAGAATGTGAAAATATCAAAGAGCATGAGAAGGACAGAGAAAGAAAATATATAAAGAGATAGCAATTCAAGACAAGTATGAATAAAGCAAAAGAATAGTGTAGCAGAGAAGAATTGAAGAATAATGAAGAAGTGGTAAGAATTGATTTATCTGTGTTGTTGGTTATTCAATCATTTATTTGTAATAAGGGTGGTAGGGAGGTGCTAGGGAGGATTGTTTTCCTTGAGGTTCAAGTGGGTTCTTAAACACATGGAGTTGTAGCTTCCATCTAGTTGCAACCAGAGAAACCAGGGTGGCAGGGTTGTGCAAGGGAGAACAAGTGTTCTCTATTATATAGGTTGGAGCCTGTGTAACTGGAAGTTGGTGGTTCCATCTAGTTGGTGCTGGAACACTCAGGGAGTTGGTGCTTCCTTCTAGTGGGTGCTAGAGAAACCATAGAGTTGGTTCTCTCAAACATGTTGGTGCTTGTATAAGTGGAAGTAGGTGCTTCCATCTAGTCGGTGTTGGAACACTCAAGGAGTTGGTGCTTCCTTCTAGTGGGTGCTAGAGAAACCAGAGAGTTGGTGCTCTTAAAGAGTTTGGAGCTTGTAAAATAGAGGTATTAGCCTCACATTGATTTGGTTCTCAATTATAGATGATGTACAGAACTTAAAATACTGCCTATCATTTCGAAGAAGAAGAGGTTTTCTCCCTTTATGGGTTTCCTCGTGAAAATCTGTCTCTATGTATATCTTATGTGTGACTGATGCTCATTATTTATGT
>JASDQU010099845.1:229984-250184 GCA_032191745.1 Picea mariana
AGTGCTAGAGAAACCAGAGAGTTGGTGCTCTCAAACAATTTGGAGCTTGTAAAATAGAGGTAGTAGCCTCACATTGAGTTGGTGCTCAATTATAGATGATGTACAAAACTTAAAAGACTGCCTATCATTTCGAAGAAGAAGAGGTTTTCTCCCTTTATGGGTTTCCTCGTGAAAATCTGTCTCTATGTATATCTTATGTGTGACTGATGCTCATTATTTATGTTTTCCATATGTTGTATAATATTGATGATCACTTGAAGAAAGCTTAAGAATGTTTTAATAGACTTAAAATTGTTAAGCACAATAACAACTGATTCACCCCCCCCCACCCCTCTCAGTTGTCTTAGTAATTTAAACAATAGCCTCATGCGCAATACCTATGGATTCTCTTCATAGCATCACTGTTATACCCCACAGGTCATTCACTGCAACTCTTCCTTACTTCTCCATGGATTTATAGTAGAATCACTTCACAACTTTGTTATGCATGCATTTCTCACATCGAGTCTTCTCTTGATCATCATGGAAACTCTCCATATTCTCTGTTGGTTCTGTTGCCTCTGAGTTCATCATCAATGGACATTATGATGAGATTCCTTAGCTTCTCTAGTAGCCGAGAATCTTCGTCTTCTCTGTTAGTTACAGTCAATCATCTATGACGTCTTTGGCTTCTAAGCCCCTTTCTTCACATGAAGACTGATGGTGACCAAATGCCTATTGAGAAGGTGCTTCCCGATCTCGATCTAATGAGCACTAGCTCCTTTTCTCGATATGACCTTGGGCTATGAAATTCATGTGACCACACGATTGCGGGCCCATCCATGAAAAATTAAGGCCCAAGCATGTTCTTTCCCTGCAATGGAGGACGACAGTCGATCTCATGATCTTGACGGTGCTCTTTAACAGACGGTTCAGATCTATCCTCTCGAGTCCACAGACCAGTTCTTTTCTACCTCCATAAATGACTGAGGTTTCCTTTGTGATATGGGCTCCAGGAGTTTCAACTCTCAAGCCCTGTTGCTGCTGACTGGATATCTTTCGGAATGGAATATTTGCTGACATCTGTCCTCTTCAATCGATGGTTCTGCCTTCTTTCCTTTATCCATGCATGATCCTTAGTCTCAATGATCAGATGACATGTGTCCCTCCAAACCAATGGACGGAATCAATTTCATGATCTGGGCTCCGAGAGGTTCAATTCTCAAGTTATCGTTCATCCTTCCTTTGCTTTTTCCCGTAGTTGACAATCCATTGACGCATGTCCTCTTTAATCCAATGACTATCCTTCGCTCTGAGACTTTGGCCTTCAGGACTTCGGGTCTTTGGGTGAGTACTGGTGGTAAAACTCCTGAAGAAAAACTCTCGGAGTGACGTAACTCTTGTGTCAGTCGATGACGTGTCATGAGCCGAGAAACTTCCACGTGTCACTCGAATTTATGGTTTCCATATCCCTAAAGTGACGAATCTACTTGACACTTGTCATTGTCTGATTATGCCACGTCTCCTTGCTGACGTAGTTTGCTGACGTGGTCTGCCATATGTCCTTCTCGAATCAATGATCCTCGTTCTCCCTTTGATCGATGGCTGTGATCAAGTCATGATTTCCTGCGGTGATTTGCCTTGAAAATCTCAACTCACAAAACTCTGAAATGATTCATATCAGATCAATGGTCGAGATCTCTCGGTGATCCGACGACCTAGATCATTTTGTGACTTCACATATCACGAGTTTCTACAACTATCACCTTTGAATTTCCTAATTTGCGAGTCAACGAAATGATGATCTCCCACCACGTGTCCTTTGGATTCAAGGACTTAGATCTCATTGCGATTTCACATTTCACAGAGTTGGAGGTTGGCTCACCTCTATTCTCCCGATTCTCAAATTCCCGATATCCATGGGTACCAAATCAACGGCTCACGCTCCCCACATTCTAAAGGTTCATATATTATCATGATTTCGCATTTCACGACTGTGGAGGTTGGCTCACCTCTATTTTCCTGATTTCTGAATTCCCGATATCCATGAGTGCCAAATCAATAGTTCGATCTTCCCTGAGACTGACGACTCCTATCTCTCGAGTGTTGGATAAATTCTTGGCCTTATCCTCCTCGCAGTGGTGCATAGCTATCTGAGTTTCTCCCTCCAAGGATTTCTACAGTCCATCTAAGTTCCTAAGAACGCTATCTCTCCTGAGCTTTGGCAACTAGTTAACCTCAGCCCTGGCGTACAATTGCGCTCTACGTGCGACTCTGCGCGATTCCTCTCGATCTTTGTAGAAAAAAATTTCTCATGATCTTCGTCATTCCTAATGCTATCATTTCAGATTTCCTATTTTTCATCATTGCACACTCTGATCTTGCCATCAATGACAAGCACACTTAGCTTGTAAACATGCCAACAATTTCCCACTTTGGCATTGATGGCAACACTGAATTGCTACACTAATCTATTTGGACCTCCTACTATAGCATCCAGACCACTCCTTTTCTCCCCCTTTGACATCAATGTCAAAGAAAAAATGCTCCCCCTGAGCTGTTGTAGTACTTTTCGGAGGTATCAAATCTTCAACTAACACAAACTCCCCTTGATAGGATGGACTCTCTTATTTGAGTCATGTAGAGTATTTGTATCTATACCAGATCCTTCTCCTTCTGATTCTTGGACCTGTTCATCTTCAGCTTCAGATGTGTCCTCTTTAACAGACTCAATATTTCTCACCTCTCTCACTGGGACTCCTTCATCAACCTTTTATTGTCATAACTGAATGGCTCCCCCTGTCACTCTTCTCTCTTTGCTTTTGACTGCTCTCTCCTGTTGGTAAGAGATTATCCTTTTCTGACAAGGTCTTTCCTCTTGATATCTCCACAAGATGTCATGTACATGAGAATGTTGTTACTGTGGATGCCTCTGTCGTACTGGAACACTGCACAATTGTAGCTCATATTAAACAACCCTTTGATCTACCCATTGATTCTTATCGATCTCTATTAATGCAATTTCATTTTTCTTCCATGATGCCTACAATCCAAGGATTTTATGACCATATTCAATCACAAGGAAAAAACTCTTCAAACACTCTCATACCTACTTTCCCTTTTTACAAATGAAGGACCTATGTTAGACTTCTTAGAAGTACTGATTTCTTCCTTGTTGTATCCAAGACCAGATTTTTCATTTGGTGATCTCTATCTATCCAATATCTCATTCGGGATCATGGAGTTGTTCAATAATTTGATTTGGGTGTTTGAATTCTCAACCTTCTTTCTAAGATTCACAACTTCTACTTCTAGATTATGACATGATTCTTCTTCTACTCATTCCATGGGATAAATGTTACCAACACATTCTTTTATTGTATCTGAATCTTCTTCTTTACTTGCAGGAGAGTATTCAATATCAACATTATTATCTATTCTTATGCCTTTATACACCACGTGTCCCAAGTTTACATTTTTCACCTTACAATCTTTGGACGTGAACACCTCTTCACAGCCTCTGTCACACATTTGACTTGTATTGAGAAAATTATGTTTCAGATCATCTACAAGAAGAACATCGTGAGAATTTCCTTTTCCATTACTCAAACTCACCATCCCTTTACCCTTGATTTTACCTGGTTCATCATTTTCAAAGATCACATTTCTTGTTTTGCTTTTACTTATAGGCATAAGCTTATCCTTGTGTCTAGTCATGTGCTTGGAACATTCATTGTCTATATTCCAGGAGTCCTTTTGTTTTTGAGTTGAAAGTATTAGACCACATTTTTCACCATCTTTATTTTTCCATGTGTTGGCCTTTCTAGCTAAGAGATTTATCCTTGGATCTGCTTTGTAATTCTTCAGATGGCAGTTTGCAGCTTTGTGGCTGAAGTTATGACAATTATACCATTCAAGCTCATTGTTCAATAGGTCAAAGTGATTGTTGAAGCATTTTCTACTCATTGACTGCTTATTATTTATTGACCTCCTCAGTTGCATGTCTCTAAACTTAATTTGACAATTTGCAATTTGTGGTTGTTTGTTACTTGGCTGTCTCATTCTCTATTGTGGCAGATATCTATTCCTTGGGTGTCTTGTTTGCTCATGTATAAATCTTAAGGAACAATTTACAGCTTTGTGGCCAAAGTTAGAACAATAGAAACAATATCCATAGAAAAAATCTTTGTACCTGGAAATGGTTGTCTTCTTTGAGCAGGTCAATTTCTTCCATGCTAATAATTTTCTTGAGAAAATGGTGTATTATTTCTTTGTTCTACAGATTTAGTTCTGGCACTTTTTTCTTTACTCCTCCTGGGCGGCTGATTATCTTCTTTTGTTTCTGGAGGTTTGTTGTTGTCATTGGTTGTATATTTGACAAACTTGATGGGTTCTTTGTTTCTTGGCTGACCACTACTTGATCCCTTTTCATAACCCAAACCAGTTTTCAACTTTGGATTCCTTTTCTTATTCAGAATGGTGGCTAATCCTTCTGAGGCTTTGATACTTGACAGATTATGATGATACAAGTCTTGAAACTTCTCCAACTCTTTCCTAGTTTTCACTACTTCTTCTTCCAAAGCCTTACATCTTGCCTTCTTTTCTAATAACTACTGTTTCAGAATGTCTTCGATTTTCTTTGCCTCTTCTAATTCCACTTTTAGAAGGACAAAGTCTTCATCATGTTTTTTACTACCTTTCTTGAACTGTATCAACAATTGTTTTTGCTTTCTCTTCTTAAGTCCGAGTCTGTCAATCTCTTCCAAAGTGCTGATTAGCTCTCCTTCCAAGTCAACCACAACTTCTTCATCATTAGCATCACTTCCTGTTCTTTTATTATCATAATCCTCTTTGGCCATAAGCATGAAGTCATTTACCTTATCTTCACAGGAAGAGTCACTATCTGTGTCTTCTGAAGAGTCATCATTGTTTACACATAAAATTTTCTTTTTACCAAATCTCTTGGGTTTGTACTTATCTTCTCCTTCATAGCTGCTAATGAGTTTTTCCCACATTTCTTTGGCATTTTCTAAGTGCATAAATTTTACAAATTCTGATTCTGCAATCCCACTCAGAATAACATTCATAGCCTTAGCGTCGACGCTGAATTCTAGCTTGTCATTCTTGGAAGCTAATACAACCAGCTTTACATAACCAGTCTCTACCACATCCCATACATCTGCACCTAAAGACATTATGTAGGTTCTCATCCTAACTTTCCAGAAGCCAAAGTTTTTTCCATTGAATAGGGGGGTCTTATTGGTTGAAGTTCCTCCATGGCTAGTCATGTTTAATCTCTAGGATCTACCCTTAAATAAAGGGAACTGGCTCTGATACCAATTGTTGGAAAACTGAGAGGTGTGGGTGGGGGGGGGGGGGTTTAATCAATTTTTACCGTGCTTAAAAAATTATGCTTATGATCTAGGTGGATATCAGTGGCCACCCACCTTTTCCAACTAGCTCAAAACGTTTTTTTGGCAATTTACTATTTTTAGCAGTTTTTAACTTCCGAGGCCATTTTGAGGGCCTAAATGAAGGTTTTTTGGGATCAATCTTCTCATTAATATCCAAAGGCATGATTGATCCCCCAAAATGAATCTCCTCGACAATACCTTTCCAATAGACTATCATACACCTAAAACAAACATCATATGCAAAAGTTACAACCCTGAGAAGTTGATGTACTAACTTACCCAAACGAGGCCCACATGACTTTTGACGCTTCATCTCCTAGGGTTAGGTTTTTGGATGTCTAGGGTTTTTGGCATTCTTGTTTATTTTAAAAAGGCCTTCAGAGACTCATTGTAATCATATTCTTGCGAATGAGCGCAACTGTCACATCTCTTCACATAGATAAGCTGCCACCATTCTAGCGAGTCTTTCACTCTGTATTTTTAAAGTCTCTGTACATTTATTTCATTAATAGAAATAATGTAGTATTGTATCTCTGTGTTTATGGTTGCATATCTGATACATTTCTGTTATATTATTGGATATACGCGATATATCTATGCATTTATTTATTATATCTTTGCTCTCATTTCATGCCGAAAATAATCTAGATCAATGGTATCAGAGCAGGCTTCTCTTGATCATTTTTTCACTGCATGTCCCCGATGAGGTCTGAGTATAGAAAGTTGGGTCTCAATCTTTCCTCTCTTGAGAAAAATCTCTCTTTCACACCCAAGAAACCCTCAATGGCGGAAGAAAATAAAAACGACGGAGAAGACAATCCTATCAGTCTGTTGCTTGAGCAAGCTCTCATGCGACAAAGGGACGAAATGATGGAGAATTTTTCCCACATCCTTCAACGCCTGCCGATAGCAACAAGTGCATCTTCATCAAGCGACCACTTTGGAAGCACCTCACCTTTCAAGGTACAATTTAATTTTGATATTTCTGTATTTGAAGGACAGATAGATGCAGAAGCCCTAGACAAATGGTTAAATATGATAGAAGGGTATTTCTCTGTTCACAATTTTTTCGATAGAGAAAAGATCACCTTCGCACTCCTTAAATCTCTCCCTCATGTCAAACATTGGTGGGAAACTTAATGGGAGAAAAGTTCCACAGAGAAGTCTGGAATATATGGGGACGAGCCCACTTGGGATTTTTTTGTGGACGCGGTAAATGAATAGTATTACTCTGTTGGCAACTATGACGACCAATACATGAGATGGACCACATTGCAGAAAGAGAGGGGCCAAGAAGTTCTAGAGTTCACCAATACCTTCCATACCTTGCGCACCAAGCTGGGTATCAAAGACTCCGAATGACATTTGGTTCTGAAATACTGTGGGGCTCTACACATATGCATCCAAACTAAAATGGATTTTATGGACATCTCATCACTCGGTGCTACTTATCGATGTGCTGTTAAAATCGAGCAGAAGTTTAAGCACCAGAACAAATGGGAGTTCAGGTCTACAAATCTGCAACAACCAAATTATGTCAAAGATGACCCTAAAAAACAGTCTCCCAAAAACCAGTCCAAGCCATAGGAAAATAAGGGTCACGGGAAGACAAATAAGGACACCAGAAAATGGTGCGATTTCTAGAAAATCCCCTGACACAACACCGATGAATGTTGCTCAAAAAATTCATTGGTGGTCGAGATCAAAGACAAGGAGCCGAACCCTGATTGAGAATCTGATTCTGAAAATACTGGTAAAAGACAGATCATCGACGCAGACCCCACTGCTTTTGTCGCAACTGCAACAATTCAACCAAAAGAACCATCAGATATTGAAGAGGGGGAGAACCTTTTTCATTCACATATGTGGGTGAAGGGGACCTTGCATCATTTTATTGTTGATAGTGGAAGACATAAGAACCTCATCTCAGTAGAGGTCGTCAAACAGTTGGGATTATCGAGAAAACCACACCCACAACCATACAACATCGGGTGGCTTCGCCAAGGAAGAGATCTTCTTGTCAGCCAATAGTATCGATTGTCATACGACATCCAACCCTTCAAGGATGAGGTATTATGTGATGATGCCCCACTAGATGTTTGTGATGTTCTCTTGGGCCAACCATATATGTGGAAGCGCCATGTTGTTTATGAGTCTCGACCTCGCAGTGTCATTGTTTCTCTGGAGGGTCATCTCTACATAATACCAAAGGTAGTTTCGACTACTGTTCCACCTAAAAAGTGATGCAATGTAGTATCTCATACTACAAAATTCAGCTTCTTCACAATCTATTCAAAAGGTGAACAAAATGATACTGTAACCACTACAGCCTCGGCCCAAGCACCTTCTATCCAACATAAGCAAGTCGAAAAGATTGTATCAAAGTGTAAAGATTCCTTCTTCACAAAACAATCTCATGTATCGAGACTAGTGAAAAAGGTCCAACACTTCTAGCCACATGCTCATGATATCCTTCCACAAATCGAGCAACGCGACGTCTCCAGCAAGGCAAGCAACTCACCAAGATTCATATTCAACAAACACTTTTTCCTCTCCCCTGGGCACTCAACGCAATGGAGACCCTTGCTTCCTAAGGAGGGAGGATTGATCCAGGTGGATATCGGTGGCTACCCACCTTTTCCAACTAGCTCAAAACAATTTTCTGGCAATTTTGACAATTTACTATTTTTAGCAGTTTTTAACTTCCGGGGCCATTTTGAGGACCTAAATGAAGTTTTCTCAGTATATAGCTTCTCAATGATAGCCAAAGATATGATTGATCCACCAAAATGAATCTCCTCAATGATACCTTTCCAATGGGCTATCATTCGCCTAAAACAGAGATCGTATGCAAAAGTTACGGCCTCGGGAAGTTGATGTACTAACTTACCCAAACAGGGCCCACATGAATTTTGGCGCTTCATATCCTAGGGTTAGGTTTTTGGATGTCTATGGATTTTTGCATTCCTGTTTATTCTAAAAAGGCCTTCAGATCCTGATTGTAATCATCTTCTTGTGAATGAGCGCAACCGTCACATCTCTTCACAGAGATAAGCTGCCACCATTCTAGCGAGTCTTTCACTCGGTATTTTTAGAGTCTTTGTACATTTATTTCATTGACAGAAATAATGTATTACTATATATCTGTGTTTATGGTTGCATCTCAGATACATTTCTGTTTTATTATTGGATATCCGCTATATCTATGTGCATTTATTTGTTATATATCCGCTCTCATTTCATGCCGAAAATAATCCGGATCAACTTATTTTAAACTCTTTACAGAGCACTCAATGACAATCAAAATAATGCAGGGAGGTAAGCAATAGAACATTCAAAATCAATCACACACATGAAATATACAGAGACCGATATTTCCTGAGGAAACCCATAAAGAGTAAAAACCTCTTCTTCTTGATGTGATAAGTAATCTTTATTTTCTATACATTATCATACTTATGAGCACCAACTCATTGTGAGGCTACCACTTCTATTTTGCAAGCTGCAAATTGCTAAGAGCATCAACTCTCTGGTTTCTCTAGCACCCACTAGAAGGAAGCACCAACTCCTTGGTTTCTCTAGCACCCACTAGAAGGAAGCACCAACTCCCTAACTGTTCTAGCACCAACTTCAAGTCACACAGGCACCGACCTGTATAACAAAGAACAATAGTTCTCCCTTGCACCACCCTACCACCTTAGTTTTCTTGGCTGCAACCAGATGGGAGCTACAACTCCCTGTGTTCAAGCACCCACTCAAAACTCTGAGGACACCAATCCTCCCTAGCACCTCCCAACCACCCCAAAATATAAATCTTTTTCTTTCTTAAATTTATTACTGTGATACAACATTTATCTATGGCTTACTAGTCTCATCACTGTTCTGCTACATTGCTCTGCTATGCCTGCATCAATGTCTCTCTGCTCACATCTTCTTGAGCTTTCTGATCTTCTGCTCTGTGTCTGCATGCACACCTCGACTTTCTCTTCTTCTCTCAAATATGCATCTCTATTCTATGTATTTCTTTTGTGCTTTATGTTCTGTGTATTATTTCCATACTATTCGCTATGCCTCTTCTGTGCATTTCATCTCCTGCACACAACATGCTTCTACTCGCATGAATCACTCTCAATCGTAGCCGTCATCTCTTCTATGTTCTGCATTTTTATACCCCACAGGTTGTTCACTGCAGCTCTTCCTTACTCCATGGATTTACAACAAAATCACTTCCCAACTCTGTTCTACATGCATTTCTCACGTCGAGTCTTCTCCTGATCATCATGGCAACTCTCCATGTTCTTTGGTGGTTCTGTTGCCTCTAAGCTCATCATCAATGGCCATTATGCTAAGATTCCTTAGCTTATCTGGTAGTCAAGAATCTTCGTCTTCTCTGCCAGTTATAGTTATTCGTCTGTGGAGTCTTTGGATTCTAAGCCCCTTCCTTCACGTGACCACCGATGGTTACCAAACACCTATTCAGAAGGCGCTTCTCGTTCTCAGTCTAGTTAGTGCTAGATCCTTTTTCTAGATCCTTGGGTTATGAACTTCATGTGACCACACGATTGTGGGCCCATCCATGAAAAATTAAGGCCCGAGAATGTTCTGGCCCCGCAATGGAGCACAATCGTTGATCTCACAATATTGACAGTGCCCTTGAATGGACGGTTCAAATATTTCCTCTCGAGTCCACAAAACATATCTCTCCTACCTCTATCAACGACTGAGGTTTCCTTCGTGATCTGGGCTACGAGAATTTCAACTCTCAAGCCCTATTGCTGCTGACTAGATATCTTCCAGAATGGAAGATCTGCTGACATCTGTCCTCTTCAATCGACGGTTCTGCCTTCTTTCTTTTATCCATGCGTGCTACTTAGTCTCACGATCAGATGACACGTGTCCCTCCAAACCAACGGATGAGATTGATTTCACGATCCAGGGTCCGGGAGTTTCAATTCTCAAGTTCTCGTTCATCCTTCCTTTGCTTTTTCCCGTAGTTGACAATCCACTGACGCATGTCCTCTTTAACCCAACAACTATTCTCTGCTCTGGGACTTTAGCCTTCGAGACTTTGGGTCTTTGGGAGAGTACTGGTGGTAAAAATCCCGAAGCAAAACTCTCGGAGTGACATAACTCTTGCGTCAGTCGATGATGTGTCATGAGCCGAGCAACTACCACGTGTCACTCGAATTTATGGTTTCCACGTCCCTGAAATGCCGAATCAACTTGACACTTGTCATTTTCTGATTGTGTGACATGTCCTTGCTAACATGGTGTTGGCATAGGGGTAGAACCAGGGTTCAACGCTACAACAACGCACCAACAAAACCCTAACTACCATCCCTTTTGGCAACACCTGTGAAGCATATGAAGTCTCACCCGAGGTAGAGGCAGGGGCGGTTGCAGGACTCAGATGTCTGGAATCTTCGCTGGGACACAGATCTGTGATTCTAACACTTAACATAGCACTCAAAAATTAACATTCATCAATATCCTATTCTTAGTTACAACGCAGTTAAACCCTAATCTCAAAGTATCACAGTATTCTTTCAGATCTAAGGTATTTAAGCACTAAGAATATGTACATAAGTCAGATCTAACATCCATCCACATCATTAAGCACTAAGTATCAATAGATATATCTATCATTCATCTATATTAAATGAATAAGCAAGTAAACATATAAACACATCAATACATTTCAAAAAGCAGAGAAACACAACATGTACGTGGTTCACCCCCACCGTCGGGCTACGTCCACCAACTCTTCTCTTCTTTATTATCTTTGGTCAAGCTTCTTACAAGCACATATCATCCAAGTCCTACTCTGCAGAAGACAGGATATATGCGTGCAATCTGCCAGATCATCCTTCTTCTAGCTAGGGTACAACACCAAGCCTTCACACAGTCTCTTACAATTACTTGCACTAGCCTTGCAAGCCTCATAGAGTATGCACAAAGCACTTACAACTCTTGATCACATAGATCCAATACTAGCACTTAGCACACCGGCCTACTAGGTATCTTCTTCTTACATTGCCTAGCTACTTATTTATACATTACAAAATAGGCCTAAACATGGGTAAACCCATAGGCCGATATCCCATACCCATTACATAATACCGAATCCCAAAAAGGGCCCTAAAAGGGGTCGATATCCCGCGATCTCTGCTTCATCTTGCGCTCCGCCTTCGACAGCCTGTCGAAGTCCCAAAATTAGGTCAAACATGAACAAGAATCCTCAAAACTTGGGCAAGGGCCAACATGCCCCCAACACTCACCTGTGACTTGTCCCGAGTCACTCTGATCTGATTATTTCTGCTTCAAATGCTTCGATCTTGGCTCGAGCTGCTTTGACTTGTTTCTGTGCCACAACCTCTTGTTCAACGAATGCTTGGAAGACTGCTTCGTTGACAGGCCCCTCTAGGCGTTGTTCAGCTACAATGATGACTTGTTCCGATTCCTCTCCTTGGCCTTCGATCTCTGTGAACAATTGGCAAGCCTCATCTTGTATAGGTTGGAGCCTTTGGGTTACTTCCATAACTATGCTCTGAATGGTGTGGACCTATTGTTGGGTGGTGTGCTGCTCCTGGGACCACTTCATTCTTTCCACAACTGACAGGGGCTTCAACTGCACCGGTATTGTCTTTGCTTGATACTTTGATTCCTGGAGCTGTGACTCCAGTGCCTTCAATTCTGGATTCTCAGTGAGTTGCTCATACGCCTAGACACTGCAATCACCAGTTGCTTTCATTCCATGGTAAGGACTTTTATTCTTTCAACTGTGCTTCGAGTAGTTGCTTCTCGTTGATCCGTTACATCCCGCGGGGTGTCAGGCACGATGTAGATCTCTAAGTCTACTATTCATTGTTGTAGCTACTGGATAGCTTCTGCGAGTTTCTCTACCTAATGCGTGACTCGATCTTCTGCCTGTGTGGTGGAGTGCTCTGCTGACTTCTTCTTTTACTTCGAGTTTCTCTGCGAGCAAATTTTATTTTTTCTGTTGCATCTGTTCTTTCTCTTCTTCAAACTTTGTCTGGAGAGAAAACTTCTCCTGTTATGCAACTCTGCGTTGTTCTAAGATTACGCCTTGCACTTGCTTCAAGGCCTGGGTGGCTTGTTCTATTTCTTCTTGTGCGCATTGAAGGCGAGCTTCGACAACATCAACTAGTCGATGGAGTTGGGCTAGCTCATCTCCCAACTATAGTTCTCCTAATGGTAGGGGCACAATGGACACTACGCAGTTGGACTGAAGGGCCTGCTATACCCCTCAAAATTTGACCTTAATTCTGTTGTACATTTCCTCTTTCTTAGCTTCTTGTTTCTCCACGATTTCCAGTGAAGCATCATTTAGGGTTGCTATGATGAAGTCAAAATCATCGGTAGTGAGCACAGTCTTCATATTGGTCATGGTGGCTCTTGATTTCTTCTAGGAATAAGGCTTCAGGGGATAAACCTTCCTCTTCTTCAGGGGATCAACCTCATCTCTGGGCAGTGTTACTTCGCCTTGCTTCTGTTCAACTTCTTTGCCATTTATTTTTTCTACTTCATCATCACCCCCTCGGTCAGGTGATACTGAAGTAGTATTTCCTGAGGCTCTTCTTAAGTCTTGGACCTCTTTGGTATTCTTCATTCTGCTGGGTCCAGGTGTATTATGTTCTTTGTGGGTGGCCTCCGAACTATCCAGTTTAGAGTCAAACATCTCTATAGAGTCGACGGGGATAAGGAGTTATGTGGACCAGTCCTTAGTGATCTCCTCAAGGTCCTCTTCCGTGAGTTTTGTAGTACAACTGAAGCTGCTCCTTATGTTTATATGCACACACTGTAAGGTAGATGAAGTGCCTATCTACGCAAAACTTCATCAGGGGTCAGAACCTCTATAGGTTGTTCAGAGTCATGCGAGGTTCAACTTCGATGGCTCTCTTCAGCTGAAGGTAATATGTGTGAAAAACAACGTTCGACTGCTAGTGTTTGTTCATATCACTCGAGTACCATAGTGTGGTGAACTTCACAGCAAGTGGCTCGAACGATTCAATATATGGGAAGGTTGCACCTTCTGACATCTCCCAGGAAACAAAGGAAATGAGGATGAGGAGCCAGGTAAAGTGAAACTCGTAGCCCTGATCCTGTGCTTCGCGACAATCTAGTCCAGCTGATTAACTAGGTACTTCACCCAATTCATCTGTAGGCCTTCTATGCACTTCCATGTGAGGTCAATGACAAATCTTGTGACCTGTGTAGGTATGTTCTTCCTTACTAAATTTTCGGCTATTAACTGGCAGGCTAGGCACACTACACCATTCAGGATAGAGTCTACCTTGTAGCCTCGCGTCCTTTTTTTGACATCGTCGTATGTATCCTCGATCTTCTGTGCTAGTGCGTGATCTGTGGATTTTCCTGGATAGAACTCCTGTGGGTCGGGTCCTTACATACTTAATCTGGTGATCCTATGGATCAATGTCAGATTGACTGTGATACGACGGTCTAGCCATAAGTAGCCTCCATGGTAACATGAAAGGAGTAGCTTGACACATGCGTTGACTTCCTAGTGACTTCCAAAGTGTGGGATTTTCATTACGTTTAACAAGGTGGACTGTGCGAGGTTCATCGTCCACAGTTGGGGGATTATCTTTGAGTTCTTCCCGTTCTTCTTAGTCAGGTATTTATACAGGGTGAGCATACTATAGTTCTTGCGATCTCCGAGGTTGAATTCACTAAACTTCAATGTGGCGATCTTGTCATGTTGCTACTGTGCGTATCCCCTTTGGGAGGTATGTAGTAACCATGGTGTACTCAAAATCTCTTGGCACACTATCATGACTCACCGCATTGGCCAGAGGCGGGATGTATTTGGGAAATATGGTCAGGATCAGCTTCGCATTTTGTAGGTCATATCTGTGTTTGGTTCTCTTTTCTGCTGATGGTCGGGATGTTCCGGCTCCACGAGCAGTCAACGAAGAGTCTTTCACTCCTCTTGTCGATGACTCTTGTTCACCCACATACATCACTCTTTCAGACATGACTCTCTCAGTCATGAGGTCGATGAGTACTTACTTCATAGAATATTTGGATGTGCTAATTTCTTTGGACATACATGCTCATGGTTGAATGTCTCGGGTTCGAGGAGTAACTACTCAATGCAACGGGATGGATGGAACGCGATGATCACTGTGAAAAATCAACTATGTTGCGGGCTTAGATAGTCACGGTTGGAAAAAGTGTTCTCGTTGCATGGCGCGATGGGATAAATAGATAACTTGGCAATGGATCTCTTGCAATGGGTAAGAAGCCTTCATTAAATCAGTTCTGTCCGTTATGGCGCGGTCCCAATGGTATGGTGTCGAACTTTCTGACCATAAATTCCTTTCTACCCGTTCAGGTCACCGGTATAATGGTTATACTATTTCCAATGACTATATTTCTTCACCATGGTGAAGTTCCATGTGACGAAGTTTTGTTATCTCTTTCAATCCAAGGTTTTCCTAATAACATAGCAAATGGAGCGCCGTTTTCAATAAATTTAACAACTTCAAATTCTTCCTCTTTGAAGTTCCATGAGCACTCATAGATATCTGGGTGATCTTTTTGCACAGGGTTATTAGCTTTCCTCCGAATAATCCTATTCTTTCCAATGAAGGAATCATATCAAGATTTCCTAAAGTTTCCCAAGTTTTTTATTTCATAATATTCAATTATGTTTCTTCATCCAAAACACAGTCAATGTCGAAGTCTCCTATTCTTGTTTCAATGCACTCTATTTTTTTGAAGACCTCTGATAAGTTGATATGTTGGTGGTCATTCAGGGTTTCTTTCATCTGTAGCAATACTTTCTCTGATTATTTCTGGGGTTCTGCCATGGTTTCAGTTGCTTGACCTTTCTCGTGGTCTTCTTGTCTCATATTCATCCTTTCAACCTTAGCAGTCATTTTAGGGCAATCCAATACTTCATGGTCCATAACTTTGCAACAGAGGCAACTAGGTATTCTACAAGGGCATTCCTTAGCCATATGTCCTGGTCTTCTGCAATTGTAACAAAGGGTTAATCCTCTCTTTATTTTAAATGATCCCCAACCTCTCCTGCTAGGATCATGGTAGCTAACCTGCAACAAATTATTTCTAGGGTCCTGCATCAATTTGTTAGTACAAACATTCTCTCTATGAATAGGTATAATATATCTTTCTCTATTCTTATCAGATCTACTCATATCAAATCTTCGTTCATCTATCACTGCCCTAGTTTTCAAGCTAGGACAAAATCTATCAACCATACATAGATCCATACTTTAGAAACGAAAATTTCCACTAATCTTATCTTCAGCAGAGCACAAAGCTTACAGATCTAAAACTTTTCACTATTCTTACCTCTATCAGAGCACAAAGCGTTCATATTTTACCTCTTTTCTTCAGATCATACTTCATTTCTTAGCATAGAGCTTCAAAGATCGAGTAGAATATTGCGCACTAGAGCAACAGAGCTTTCACAATTTCAGGTCAGATCTTCACACAAAGATTCTTTTTCCTTAGTTCCCAACAATCATAGTTTCAAGTCCCGACAACAGAACCATTTGTTGGCATAGGGGTAGATCGAGGGTTCAATGCTACAACAACGCACCAACAAAACCCTAACTACCGGCCCTTTCGACAACACCTGTGAAGCAGATGAAGCCTCACCCGAGGTAGAGGCAGGGGTGGTTGCAGGACTCAAATGTCCGCAACCTTAGCTGGGACACAGATTTGTGATTCTAACACTTAAAAAAGCACTCAATAGTTAACATTCATCAATATCCAGTTCTTAGTTACAGCGCAGTTAAACCCTAATCTTAGAGTATCACAATATTCATCCAAATCTAAGGTATTTAAGCACTAAGCATATGTACATAAGTCATATCTAACAACCATCCATATCATTAAGAACTAAGCATCAACAGATCTATATATCATTCATCTATATTAAAGCACTAAGCAAGTAAACATATAAACACATCAATACATTGCACAAACTAGAGCAACACAACATGTACGTGGTTCACCCCCACAATGGGGCTACGCCCACCAACTCTTCTCTTCTTTATTATCTTTGGTCAAGCTTCTTATAGGCACATAACATCCAAGTCCTACTCTGCAGAAGACAGGAGATCTGCATGCACTTTGTCAGATAGTCTATTACAATTACTTGCACTAGCCTTGCAGGCCTCACACGGTATGCACAAAGCACTTACAACTCTTGATCACATAGATCCAATACTAGCACTTAGCACACCTGCCTACTAGGTGTCTTCTTCTTACATCGCCTAGCTACTTATTTATACATTACAAAATAGGCCTAAACATGGGTAAACCCATGGGCCGACATCCCATACCCATTACATAATCCCAAATCCCAAAAAGGGCCCTAAAAGGGGTCGAGATCCCACGATCTCTGCTTCGTCTTGCGCTCCGCCTTCGACAGCTTGTCGAAGTCCCAAAATTAGGTCAAACATGACCAAGAATCCTCAAAACTTGGTCAAGGGCCAACATGTGGTTTGCCATATGTCCTTATAGAATCAACGGTCCTCGTTCTTCATTTGATCAATGGCTGTGATCAAATCATGATTTCCTGCTGTGAGTTGCCTCGAAACTCCCAACTCATGAAACTCCGAAATGATTCATATTAGATAAACGGACGAGATCTCTCGGTGATCCAACAACCTAGATCATTTCCCGACTTCACATATCGCGAGTTTCTACAACTATCACCTTTGACTTTCCTGATTTGCAAGTCAGCAAAATGTTGATCTCCTGCCACGTGTCCTCTAGATTCAATGGCTCAGATCTCATCATGATTCCGCATTTCACGGAGTTGGAGGTTGGCTCACCTCTATTCTCTCGATTCTTGAATTCCCGATATCCATGGGTGCAAAATCAAAGGCTCATGCTCCCCATGATCTAACATCTCAGATCTTATCGTGATTTTTCATTTCGCGACTGTGGAGGTTGGCTCACTGCTATTCTCCCGATTCTCGAATTCTCGATATCCATGGGTGCCAAATCAATGGTTCGATCTTCCCTGAGATCGACGACTCCTATCTCTAGAGTGTTGGATAGATTCTCTGCCTTATCCTCCTCACAGTTTTACTAAATCTAGCGGCGCACGTATATCTACGTTTCTTCGTCCAAGGATTTTTGCGGTCCGTCTAAGTTCCTGAGAATGCTATCTCTCTTGATATTTGGCAACTAGTTAACCTCGACCCTGGCTCACACTTGCACTTTGTGTGCAACTCTGCGCTATTCCTCTTGAGCTTTGTAGACAACAATTTCTCATGATCTTCGTCATTCCTGATGCTATCATTGCATCTTTCCTGTTTTCCATCATTGCACACTCTGATCTTTCCATCAATGACAAGCACACTTAGTTTGTGAACATGCCAACACAAAGCATCTGTCCTCCCCTCTCTTCTCTAGTGCGTCCTCCCCTCTCTTCGCCCATGCATTCTCCCCTCATCATTTCATTTTTATTTCATCCTCCCCTTATTTTGGTTGTGCATACCTGTGCATTATACCCTCATTTCTTTTCTCCAATGTTCTATTTCACCTCCCATACCTTCATGTATACCCATACATTTACTTGTCATCTCCCTCACAGACCCTATTTGTTTGGCCATCACATTTTTCATTTCTCATTAGTAGTTCCCTTTATTGCAAGCATGATACCAATTGGAAGAAGACAACGAGTTATATAAAAAGCTTCATCCTCAAAGCATGGGAAAAGAAAAATGTTTATATATATATGTGTGTGTGTGTATTATTCGATGTTTTATTCAATTTACAACAACATGTATAATGAGTAAATTCATGGCTTTTTAGACAAAATGACGTGACTTTACATTTAATTAATTTAAACGTAATATACAAATAAAAGGTATATTCCAAGTCACCCCTTCTTGAAAAGCTTCATCCTCAAAGCATGGGTAAATACAAATGTTTGGATATAAAATCCTCATCTTCCCAAGTAGCTTCATCTTCATGTAAGTTCTTCCATTTGGTCAAATACTCATTAATTCTTCTAGAACACAAAAATTTGGTTCATACTTACAAGATACATTCAAGAAGTAAAATTAACCTTCTTTCTTCATCTAAAAGAGGCAATTTTGTTTGTATATGGATGGTAGGACCCATTTTTTTCTTCAAACAAGAAACATGAAAAACGCCATGCTATTTCCCTTTATTTGGAATATCAAGGACGTAAGAAACTTGACCAATTCTCTTTTGAAATTGATAGGGTTCGTAAAACTTAGGAGCCAGTTTATGTTTCTTGTAATTTTTAAGAGAACTCTATGTGTAATCCTTTGCTGAGGAAATTGGTGCATCTAGTTCTACCTTGGCTAATACCATGACCATACGTTTTTGAGGTTCTACCATGTCTTTATGTTCTTCTTCTTGCCTTGATTTTTGAAATCCATGGTCTTCTTTATGGGAAAAGATATTTCCTAAATTTTTTCTTTGTAATTTCTTCACTTGTTGTCTACAATAATCTAAATATGCACATTGATTCTTTCTTGCAATTTCCTTGATCTCAACTCTACCTTTGACAATAAATAATCCAACATCCATAGTAAAAGTGCCTTGATTTAAATCGAAGGATGACAAATAGGGAATACCAACAAATCCCCTCTCACGGTGTTATTTCCCATTATCTAATATATGTTGCTTTATGTTATTCTTTGGTATTTAATCAAAATCCTTATCCTTTATTTCACATTGAGACTTGCCATTTTCAAATTTGTTTTTTCCATTGGTTCTACAATGTCAGTGAGAGTTGAAATCTAAGTCAGAAATTTTATCCTCTGCTTTGGTCTCTTCATTTTTACTTTCTTTGTTGGGAATGCAGTCATCTTGATTTTTCTTGATCTCCCTGCGACTATCTTTTTCATGAGTACATTCCAATTCAATTTGTTCCTCATCTTTGTCATATTTGTATTTTTTCAAATACTTTATTTATCGACTCAATGAATTGATTCTTAAATTCATCAAGAATGATGGTTATATCTTTCAAATATGTATCCATGGTATATCCACAAAATGGAATTGGTAATTTTTTTTACTGGGTCTAGTAAAAATATGTTTTTTGAGTCGATAATTTTGTTTTACTAGGACTAGTATTTTTTTTACCGAGTCGGTAATTGTTCACCAAGCTTTGATACCAATTGGAAGTAGACGACGAGTTATATTATATATATATATATATATATATATATATATATATATATATATATATATAATTCGATGTCTTATTCAATTTACAACAACGTATATAAATACACGTAAATGAGTAAAGTCACACCTTTTTAGACAAAAGGACATGAATTTACATTTAATTAATTTAAACATAATATACAAATAAAAAGTATATTACATAATCAAAACCTCAAATACAATAGAAAAAGATGAAAAAAACAATCAGAAATATAAGCAATAAATGCTAGAAATATTTTCAGTTTTCTCCCCAATATGATCACCAAATATGTTGATTGCACAAATGGTAATTACACAATTGATATCTTGAACCCTCTATTAGGCTAAGTTGGAGAGAGACATGAATGCTCACCCAAGTGTTTATAGCCCTAATTAGTACCTCTATGCATTTTCCCTTACTTTAAGTGTTTCGATAATGCCAAGAGGGGTGAATGAGGTGTTTGATCCAAGTGTGATATGCGTAAACTAGCCTTTGGCATGCTTTTTTTAAATTTAAACACTTTTTAGGGTTTTGTTATTACACAAATGGTAATTACACAATTGATATCTTGAACCTTCTATTAGGCTAAGTTGGAGAG